>JAFEMH010002093.1:0-378064 GCA_022495995.1 Adenophora triphylla var. japonica
ACTTTTTTAGTGGAAATGGATTGTTGATCGTATCGGGGTCCCCGGGGTCCCCTTTTCGATCGCTCTCACACCGCCCTTTTTCAGAGTCGTGTTGGAGGTGGAAGAAACCCGGTATCCGTAAGGTGTGCGACAACTCGCCGCTGATTGTAAGCCCTCTCAAATTTAGCCCCGGAATTGATCATTGCCCGTAGATCCTGGATAGGGAAATTGCTAAGTGAGGCCCTCGATGTGGTTTCGGCGTGACCGAAAGATGTCTAGTTGTTCCTCTTCAAAAGGAGGAGTTGCCATCTTGCTTGTAAAAGTCCCCGATGTTCTCGTGACGCCGCATTGTTGTCTGCAGTCAAATCTATTTGCTTCCCACTCCAAGTTGGCTAGTAATCTGGTCCCATGTAGCCCCGGCCTCGGATTTTAAGCGAAAGAACCATTTTAGAGCACTCGGACTTCAAAGAGAGACTGAAATAGTCGCCAACCGCTGATTGGCGCCCCTTTTGACCTTCATTGCCAAGGTATACGTGTCCAGATGGGTTTTCGGGCATGCAAGGCCATCAAAGAGATCCAAATTAGGCATCACGAATTTGTGGGGAACAAAGGAGTCCGGGTTCGTTGGTCGGAAAGCGTACTTCTTAGCAATAATTCAAGAATCTGTGCTTTCATTTCCTTGTGTCGCTCCACGAATCAAGCCAAATGAGGGTCTTGTGGTGGAACCATGGCATTCAAACCAATGATCGAGCTAGAGAGAGGAGCTACCACCGGCGGCGCATACAGTGGAGGGAACGGCCGATCTGGGACATAGGTGAAATCCCGTCCTTGGCCCGAATCACCCCGGGAGCTTGAGTAGGACCCGGGCAAAGGGATAGAACCTCGCGGCTTGTTGTTGATTTTCAACCGGCAAAGAGGGCAAGGCGCCTGATGTAGCCGGGGTAACTCGGATTTCTGAGTGAGGCCCATAAGTAGGCTTAAGTGCGGGCCGCCGTCCCCGATTGTTGAATTGCATAGCCGAAGGTGCATGACCAGGGGGTACCGCGGTCCCGGTGATTCTCGATGAAACCGGGATGGAGGCTTGGTAACCCATCGAAGCCTCGAGTGAGGAATGGATTTGTGAAAGCCGTGTGAGGAGCGGCCGAGCTAGCCATCATCCGAGGAAGGGCTTCGACCGTTGCCCTAGACTGCATCGCGTGGAAGCATTCCAAACTGCCGCGGAGGCCCCGATAGATTGGTTCCAAACCGAGGTGGGATTCCAATTTGCCGTGGTATTCCGAGGTAACCCCAACCATGAGAAGACATTCCGTACCGATTTTGCCCCCGCCGAGGAGCCGTGAACCGATCGGTCACGTTAGACCGCATGGGTCCAAAGAGTCCGTATTTGGGGTTTGCCGTCCCGTTGAGACGGTCATGAAGGGATCTTGTGAGGCTTGTGCGGTGCCGGGGATTGGACATCTTGAACTGGGTTGCCGTCAAGGCATTTCAAACCGATGTAACCGAGAAGCTCCCGACCGATCTGTACCGAACCGCCGAGGCATACCAAACCGCCGTGACATACCGAGCCGACCCCGACCGCTTTGAGGCATACCATACCGGCCCAAATCGGATCGAAGTCAATTTGTTTCCCAAACGACCGTCCTGCATCGAACCGTGAATGTATATCAAACCGAGGCCGAAAGGATGGCCGATTCGCAAGTTGAGAAGAGTGTGAGGAAGGTGGTGGTAGTCCTGTCTGCCAAGATAGGGATGGGGATCCTTTTCCTCTTCTACCGTGAAAGTTCCATCGGGGTTGAGGGCAACCGTCAAACCAAAATTCCTGACATCTTCCAAGGATGAACATCGAAACCTCATTCTGATTGGCACAAGGAGTTTTATGGACTCAGGTTCCAATATTAGCCATAGAAATATGATGAATTTCTGGTCTTGGTTAAAATTCCGTCCTCGTCCTTGGACATCAAAGAACTGCACTTGACTAGCCCATGACCAACATGGCGATCAAATCTCATCTTGCTTGGTGGAGCCTTGGTCTGAAGAGATGTATTTGCGAAGTCTTGATTCGGAAGAAGTGACTTGGCAAAGCCTCGGTCTCATGACTGTG
This sequence comes from Adenophora triphylla var. japonica, assembly GCA_022495995.1. Taxonomy (NCBI): domain Eukaryota; kingdom Viridiplantae; phylum Streptophyta; class Magnoliopsida; order Asterales; family Campanulaceae; genus Adenophora; species Adenophora triphylla. The sequence continues at coordinate 2,081 of JAFEMH010002093.1, forward strand.
AATCTGACACAATTAGAGAGGCTTCAACCTCGGTAGGCACCGTAGACCGATACCGAACAGACCCAACCCATCTTGTAGCAGAGTGAAGAACCAACGTTCTTGAATTATCATGTAGCAAAAGAGGCAACCCATCCTTCCATATTTACTTTATTATTTTCTTTATTCAATTAGTCAACCGGAAGAAAATGTAAAAGCAAGACAATTTTAGGAATGTATACCTGCAGGGGCATATATTTTTTTTCGAAAAGTGGGGATGAATCCCCGATTTGTATTATTTGATGGCCTCATTTGACGAAGGCACAAAAGAACTCGCTTTGGGTTTGACTCTTTTGAGAGAGCATAAGTTTAGAAAGGTTTGTAAAAGTGTATGGAAGCCCCTGCTGACATAAAATTAGTGTTTAGCTCTATTTTTCCTATAATGTAGAAAAAGAAGACTTGTCGAGACATCTGAAAATATGTTTTATTCAAAATGATCACAAGATTGCTTAAAACCCTTTATTAATGTTCGGGTTATTCAACCCCTAATCTCGATATGAACAAACATTTTGATTAATCATGAGGAGAAAGTCAACTGATACCAAGAGTCGAAGTTGGCGAATGGTGAAGAGGGATCGTGTATAGGAGAGGCTATTGGTGAGGCCGGATTTTCTGGGATTTGAATGTGTTTATGACCGGACCATTTCGGTTGCCTACGTTCCTCTCATTGTGAGGAGCTCAGTCGCCGTAGTTCGGGTCCGAACCGTGTTTGGCTTTAGAAAAGGGGTATGAACATTTGTGGTACTTTTGGTGAAAAGGCTCGGATAGGAAGTTTGGATGATAAGGTGCGGGCCTTGAGGTGATTCCTTGACAAGTCATTTTGAGCGATTCCGTTGCTTCTTGATCGTCGTCCTTCATCGGGGGAGAAAGATTTTGGATGCGCTTAAGGGCTTATGATATGTTTTTGCCGTTGCTTTAACTCGCTCCCTTGTTGTCGACAACTTCCGTTCTTCGGGCTTTAATTTTGCCCATATGTCAAACCTTCGATCGGCGGTGCTAGGTCCTTGGCCTCATTTTTTTTGAAGCTTTTTGAATTTTTTTTTTTTTGAAGCTTTTGTTTTTTTTTTTTTTTTTTTTTTGAAGCTTTCTTTGTTTTTTTTTAGTTTTTGAAGCTTTTAGTTTGCTTTTTTTTTTGAAGCTTTTGTTTTTTTTTTGAAGCTTTTCTTTTGTTTCTTTTTGAAGCTTTTGTTTTTGTTTTTTGATAGATCTTGAGGACGAAGGCATGTTTCCAATGGAACCTTCTTGATTTACGGGGGCTTGAGGCAAGTCCTTATTTTTTCGAGCATGGGGTCGATCTCCGCGTCGAGTGACCTTTTGTTGTCCCTTGATGTTGCCGCCTTCGTTGACTTGATCAAGGTGATGATGGGGATATGTTTTGGAAAGTGTATGGCTTGATGGAGGCCTTTTGTGAGGTGAGGAAAGTGTATAGGGAGGGCATTAGCTTGACTCTCTCGCACCAATTAATTAAAATCTTAATCATTTCCAGAGATTATTTGTTTGATGGACTGCGGGAGTGATCATTTAAAATAAAATCATTTCATTAAATGTAATGTAGGTGTGCAAATAATGTCTCAAGTCTAGCGAGAAAAGAAAAATATTCTTTTATAGAAAAACTCTAAGATTAACTACAATGTCCAAGGAGGACTTGATTGGAACTAAGAAAGTACTGTAATCCCACGTAAGGTCAATTAAAAGACCTGCTTTAATATTAAAGGATGGGTAGCCCCTAGTTCAGCTACTCTTGTTGTCGACCTGCCAAGACTTTGAGCTTTCCATCTTTCTCGTTAACTTCTGATTCCATTACTCGCACCGAGGCAGCTGATCACCACATGCCCATGATACCTGTGTGGAAGTGGAGGAGTTTCAGGCCATGGAGCAAATTGGCGAGCACAAGTTGTCCAAAGAAACGGGTCGGAAAAGTCACTGGGACGCAACTACTCACCTGAGTATATTGATGGGAAGGAAGTGAACCTCGAGAGGACCTTGAGGGGTATTGGGCTCTGTTTGGGAGGATTCTGTCAAGGCGCTCAGTTGTTTTGAGTGAAAGGCATACTAGCCGATTGTGTCTTCGTGCCTTTCTCAAGCTTGAACCGGCATTAGACACAAACAAGTGTGCTCTGGGGCAGGTTGTCCTATCGGATTCTCTCACTTCGGGCACTGGAATTTTGCGCATTGGACGTAATCATTTCTTTGCCTGGGTTTGACATCTTGGGTCAAAGGAGTGCTAGTACTTACTCATAAGATCAAGCTTCTCTTGTGATTTGTCTTTGCACTTGCTCTATCAATATTGCCATTATCGGGATCAATCTGAACATTCGAAATATCGAACTCGCAACAAGACTCTTATCAGCAAAGAGGGAAACACAACGAGACCCGGTGAAACCGACGGGTGAATTCACTAAGTCCGGTAGATGACAACTGAAAACTTGTGGCATCCGGATTTTCTTTTTAGCAACTCATGATCGTATTCAAAGTGAGCAGAGAAGCTTTAACATAGCCACATAGCTCAAATCGATTATGCAAGCCGGAGCATAAACCGGCGTGTATTGGCTGAAATTGAGGAATGGTGTGTGATGGAGCCCAATCCCCGTTCCGAGGAGCCGAGGGCGATGGAGCCCTAATGGCTCCGAGGTGGCCGGAAAGGGTCTGAAGAGGAATTGTCCTTGGCAAGGGATCATATGTGGACGGAGGGAGGTGTTGGTCATGTGGATGGAGAGTTATAGGATGACGGGACCGGACTCCGGATCGCTTTCGAAGTCTCATCTTCGACTACACTCAGTGGAACCATTCGCCTCAACTGCACTCGAACTCCATGGCGACGGAGAGTATCGATGAGCAGTGGTCACTGCTCTTCATGAATCTTACGGGCGCTTTCCAAAGCCAGGACTAACTCTTCCTTCCTAATCATCGGATTTCAGATCTCATCGCTACTCTCGCCAAATCTCGCCATCGATCATTATCATCCCATTTAACCTTACGTCATCATGAACTTATCTGGAGGGCGAGAGTTCAAAGGCATTTCACCAAATCCAGCCTTTGCCATGGCCACATTGTTACAGCAAATTAAACCATCCATTCTCAACATTTGTCACGACTAAATCATCTCGGCTCGTCGAACCTCGCTGAATTCACGCAGTTTGAATCATAAAAATTCAACTGCGTTTACATTCGCGTTGTTTGGGAAATGATCATTGGCTGTTGAGATCACCGAGGCGCTCGAGTTTGCTCCTTCTTAATTAATCCCCCTGAATCGCTCTTCTCAAAGCCGTATGCTTGTTTCCACAGATGACCGTGCATCAAAGGGGGAAAGCAATAACGTTTAGCGGTGTCAAAAGGGATTTTGGGATCCTTGGGCCGATAGTTTCTCATGGGTTCGAGGAGACCCCGGCTCTAGCAAGCTATTTAAAACTTTGCTTATGAACACCCAAATCCTCGGGATTCGAGATTTCGTCACGGACTTGGTCACCATTCCGAACCGTGGTTCGCTGCTTTTGGTCCATTCGGGCGCTCTGCTTGCCCGTTTCGATTAACCTTTGAACCGCTCTCTTCAAGACTATGCAGCTTGTCGGTCACGTGGCCATAATGATCATGGAAGGCGCAGCTGTTTACTCATGTCGAGAGGTGCATTTGAGCTCCTTGGATGGTAGTCCTCGTAGGCTCCAAAAGGCCTTCCTTTACTAAACCCTTTGAAAATTAAGCCTACGGGCATCCCAAAATCATCAAAACGTTCTCGTTGCCTTAAAGGACCACCATTTCTTGGTTGCTTTTTGGTGCCGTTAATTGTACACAATGCTTTCTTTCCTTTACCTGATGTCTGAGCCGCGTTGGAAGGGTAAGGCTTATAGCGTTGAGACATGTTCAGATCGTAGTCTTTTTCCCGTGCAGACGTAACCCTTTTGATGCAAAATTCATCAACGCAATCGCCGAGATTCAATCTTTTGTAAAAACCCCATTCGTGTCGACATACACAAGATTGATACGGTGAGATGGTCTGAAATGAAAGCTTATCATCGATACTCGCTGTTAGGCTTTTCTTGTACCTTCTTAATTCGTTCTACCAATAATCCACTGGACGAGTCAATAGGAACACTAGGATCAGCATTTACCTCCGCCACAAGATTGGCATTAGCAAACGAAACCACAAGAGGAAGTACTCCGGTGGGAGGAATGACACCGAGCATTAAAAGCGTGACCGTAACCTTCCTCATAAGGCCCGGGCAAAGCTTGTCGAAGATGAAGATATACGGGCCTAGGATGGGCGGATACTCGGGAGCACGAGTGCGGATCCGGTTGGCCGCCGAAAACATGAGGTTCGAGGCATCGTAACAAAGTAGGATTGAATGTGTCTTGACCGCACCGAGGAACATGACCTGCAAGGGAAATGTGTATACCTGTACTTGATGAGTGTGAGCAGCCTTTGCGTAACGGCCGGGTGGAGAATTTGATGAGTAGCATTCGACCTTGTCGGACTTCCCAACCGGAGGGGCGGGGTAGAGCCCGATTTAAGTGGTGATAAAAGCCCGGTGGCCCACGTGATCTTGCAAGATCATAGGTGGGCCTGTGCTTTTGAGAATTGGAGGAAGCAAGCCGGCCCCCTCTCAACCAGCTGGAGCCCGAGAAACGAACCCATTCCGAGGCGAACCGTCCCATTCCGAGATGGGCACTGAGCCAGAGCTGCATCGATGTGGTGAAGTAGTAAACTGACCCTTCCAAGCCATGGCGAAAGCCAACTCGACTCAATCCCCGGCGGTGAGACCCGAGAGGCACCGGGGGCAAAGTTGGGACTAGATCGGACCTGTCGAGGAGTATCGAGCAAGAAGGGACCGAGATGTACCGAACCGACCACCCTGCATTGATGGTCCGGCCGACTCGAGGTTTCTTGAGTAGCTTAACTCGACCCATTCCAAGTCAAGGAACGTAAATGTACCGATTGAAACCCAAAGGTGAAAACCGAGAGGTGCCGGGGGGGAAGCTGACCAAGATCGATACGATGAGGCCGAGAGGCAAAAGCCGAGTGATAGGTCTGGGGGATGCTTCTGCCCATTAGTAGTCTCCCACACTTTTAAAGTGGAACAGTGGCATTTGATTTGCATTGGCATACCCGGAGTGGTAATTAGTTCCACCTTCGCATTAACCGTAGCTGTTCCATTAGGGTTGCGAATCGATTGCTAGTCCCCGGTTCTCGATACCTTCCAATAACTGACCGATTCGAGCTTCTTGATGTTGCCATATCTCGCTCCAACATCTCGATTCCACCGGCCGGGTGACTCATTTTGCGAATTTCCGGGTGCGGACTGCACGTCCCCACCTGTTCTCCTCTCGAGTTGGCCATTCTCGAAACTTCTTTGAGCCGAAGCGAAGGAGGAACCTGACGAAGCATCTCGACTCCGGAATGACTCAGAGCTGAACAAACGATGACCCGGGTCTTGATCCAAACTTTACATACTGTGGAAGGCACGGTAAGGGTGTGGTCTCGACTGGGAAAGCTGAAACAGTTGGTGCCGGGTGCTCAGCTGTGGCTCATGCGACATGCGATTATTTGTTTAAATTTACTTAAAACATGTTTTATTAAACCTAATCGGTTGAAAAAGATTGCTCTTCTTTTTCACAAATCCACTCGATCCCGGGATCGCCGGGTCTCGTCACTACGTCTATAAGCCCCTCGTATTCCACCCGTATTTCGACCTCCCAAAGGGCGGATGCCCCCGGCGAGGGTCCCATAGTGGCAAGCGGGTCCCACCGAATCAAAGAAAACGATCCTAGAAGTCCGGGCGGGTAATCGAAATCTTGACGAGTATTCGATGTAAATTACGGACATAAGCCGACAGCCAAAGTCAAGATCGTGTCCGAGGGCTCGACGAAAAGCCTGCGATGATTTGGACCGAGCAATGTCCACAATTGATCTTGACTTGCCGCCGCTAAGCCGCAATCGTGCATGGAATAACCGTTAATCCTTGATGACTCAAAGGTCATGCTCAGAGTCACAGTATAATCTGTAGCGCAATGAGCCGTTGTCAAGGCGCCGGTCATTATCTTGGTCAAAGTCTCGCGGTGGAAAACCCAAGATGACTTCGACCGATTAGTGGTCCCGAAAGACACGAGCTCCAAGATGTCGGTCAAAGGCTTGAAAGGAAAAGGTCTATACACGTGACAGGGTAAGACATGCACTTACTAAAAACCAACCTGGTCTCTGACAAAGTGTGTCACGGACAAGTGCATGGTCGACACGAGGCTCCATGGGATGTTCGGGGTAGTCCCGTGCTCATCCGGGAGGCGTAATAAGACCAAACGGACCGCGACAAGGATTTCCCCGGTTAGGGACGTAGTGTGCGTGTGAAATAATGTGCGCCAGAGGTGTAAGCAAATTTATCTTCTTTTTTCCGAGAAAAATAGAAATTTTTTATGTGTCTTAAAAAGGCATGACGTATGATTTTTTTTTTGAATTTTTTTTTTTTTTTTTGAAAATTTTTTTTTTTTGAAAATTTTATGAACACATAAGCACATAAGCACAAAAATTCCGGGTCAGCTATAGGGACATTATTCCGACAAATAAATTTTTAATTCTTCCGAGATGTATTAAAGACAAACACGAAAATTGTGCAAAAATCAACACACACAAAGCAAAGGATTTTCAAATGTTGAGACGGAAGCTTGACCCTCAAAAGCTTTTTTTCCTTTTTATTTGAAAATAATGATACCTCGGCACGTGGGATTGTTAGACCACAATTTATCCCCGACTCGTGTTAGGAGGCGATAACGGGAAGTTTAATGGTTTCTACCAATATACCAAATATCATTTATTTTTTAGAAAAAGCTTATTTGTCTCGCTGAGTCGCGCACCGTGATGTACCCGATTTTTTTGAAAATCAAAACGGAGTCGCCACGCCATTTTTGTTTTAAGGGCCAAAACTTTGAAAAAGCCCGTGATCGTGAGATTTAGGTTCGGGAGGTCATGTTACGCGCCGGGAAGGACGTTAGTGTGCACTCCGGAGCGCTCCGTAAAATGAGTCTTCCAAACATTTGAAATCCTTTTGTGTGTGTGTGTTTTGACCAAAATGAGTTGAAACTGGGAAAAACAAAAATGGGGAACTCTTTATAAGACTTTGAAAAATCCCCAAGATTTTTGGTATGATTTTTGGGTTGAGTCTTGACACTCAAAAGATTTTTGGAAGTTGAAAACCATTTCTGCCGAAATGAAAAAAGCAGTTGACCCTTGACTTTGAAATGGACTTTAGGGCTTGAAAACTCCAGAATCTGGGAAAAGTCCGGGTATGAAAAATGTTCAAAACACCTTAAAAAAGGTTTCTGTAAAATAACTTTTCATTTTGGAGATGACTGAGGGGTCAATAAACTTCTGGAAATCTCAGATATGAAATCTGGATTTGTAGAAGCTGATGAACTGACTTTTAAAAGAAAATTTGAAAAAGGATTTTTACTCACACAAAAAATAAAGTAAAAATATGTTTGGAAAGATCTGGATGTTTTCTACAAAAAGTATTTTGTAGTCAACACCAAATTCCAAGTTTATCTATGTCCAAAAAATTAGACCATGGACTGAGGTCTGAGAAAATTGCTACTGGACAGCAACTTCTCAAGAAAGAAAATATGATTTTAAAGGGGTTTTTTGCATCCATGCTTGTCCCCATTTCCCTAGGTTTTGATTAGTGATCACTTGATATTTTAGTGGTGAATCAACTATATCAAACCATCCTTGGGGTACATTAGGACTAAGCACTTCATTTGTTTGGGAAGGAGAATTTTATCCTTTGAAAATGAGATTTGATGTATGAAAATGAATTTTAGGGTTTTGAAAATGTGTTTTCTTTGCAAGAAAGTAAGAACATTCTTGGTAAATAATGTAGATCCTCAGAGAAATATCATCCACAGGAGATGAACTTTCCATGGTGATCTTCTTTGGATCTAAAGCAAGAAGATGAATAAACTACATTTTGTAGCTTGAAAATGCATGCATGGATGAATTCTGTGGTAAGGAGAGGGAGGTTATACCTATCTTCCCAGTGTTTCAGGTTTGAAGGCTTCAATGTGAGAGTTGTTTAAGGCTTGAATACGAGAGTGTTTCGAGGGTGTTTAGGGTTGATGATTTGAGTTGGCTAAAGAGAAAACAAGTAGATAACAATGAAGTCCTCTATGTTTTCTCTCTAATCCTCCTCCTATAGGGTGATTTGAGCTTGGATTGGTGTATGTATGAGAGTATGTATGAGAGTGATTTGAAGTGTTTGTGAGTGAGTGAGATTTGGGAGTGACTGAGAGAAAATGGTGGCAATCTAAGGATTCCCACCGTTTTCTCTCTATATTTCGCCAGTAGTTTCGTTGTTGTGATCAAATTGCTGTTTTGTAAACTCGAGAGAGGAGGGTCTAATTTATAGGACCCCGCTTAGGATCAAAGATGTCCGCGCGGATCCACCACCGCTGCAGCACTCAAGCCCACTTCATACGCTACAGGCGCTTTTGGACAGTATGAATAATCTTTTTGAAAATTCAAACCTGGTTGTGTTTTTCAACTTGCCCAATTCGGATTTTTCCAATTTCTTTTGCTTTTTGAGATTCTTTTCCTTGTTTATCTTTAAATGGCAATCCCTAATCTACCCTCACTTTGTTAGAAATGTTAGGAATTGTTAGAAATGTTAGAAATGTTAAAACTTTTGTTAACTTTCTAACGAAAAAGCTACCAACTCAAATTGGAGCACTTACACAAGCGTTACCACCGAGGAGCGGACCCAAGTGAATGGGATCCTCCAAATGCCGAGGTTCCTCCTCCTCCTCCACCTCGCCCCGAAGGACCACCTCACCTCGTCGCATGACTCTCCGTTTCCACTAGGGGATCCAACTAACCGCCGAGGGAGCAAAGGTGTGCCAACCCTTCCCTCGTGGCCACTCATCCTCAGTGGGAAAAGAACCGTTTGGAGGAAGACAGCACGTGGTGGAAGAATGCCAACGTCGGCCGAGCCGAAAGTGCTTCACTCGTCGACCGACGCATTCTTTTATTGCATAAACAAATGGAGACGCCGCAAAGGATTTACGAGACCAGCTCGCTTCTCGTTAATCGATCCCGACAACTCTATGGCCGAATTTATGCTACGCTTCGACGGCAACTCTCGTGGAAGTGGAACATGTGGTGAGCGACGAGGTCCTCCTCGATCCCCGCCAGTACCAACCTAAGCAGGCCCTCCGAGACTGCCCTCGTCCCCGTCCTCGGCCCCACAATCGAAGAAACGACAAGGTGATAAACCGAGGAGCCAAGTTGAAAAATTCCAAGGACAAGTAGCGTGTACTCAGACCCGGGATTTAAGGACGAGGCCTCGGCCCGGGCCGACCAAACGTCTATCCCCTCCTCATCTCTTGTCATGGCACCTCCGCCGTCCCCGCTCACTCACCCGACCACGTCGACCTCTGCATGATTCTCCCCTCGTCCTCGGACGGCACTCTCCTCCACCCTCGTGAGCCTCAGACGCCAAGAACTCCCCAACCAGTACGTAATGGTTACTGTGGCACACGAGCTTGAGAACCAAGGCAAGATAAAGCACCATCTAGACGCACTGGACAAACACCGAAATGACGCATTGAGTACGTGCAGGGCGAATGGCCGCCCTAGAGATAAGTCAAACCCGTAGCTCCCAACGTAGCACCTCACTCTAGCAATGACTGAGGTGGGAGCAGGGAAGCCGATGTACAACGTGGAACTCTTGAAGCAAAGGTTTCTGATGACATGGAAATGAGAAAGAAGGTCGATAAATGACGTACTCATGATCGGTCCACCCGTCCGCTTCTCCCGTGAGGATAATGATGGACTACTGGGCACCAAACACTAACTTTAAGGTCCCGAGCTTTCAAAAGTATAACGAAACTCAAGACGCGAAGGACCACGTGTAAAGTTTTGAACAAACCACAACCTCCTCACCAAAGCCGAAGACATGCTCGTAAAGCTTTCGCGAGCACCTTCTCCTCGAAACAAAACTTGACCTGGGTTTCCGTGAGCCGAAAAAAGGTCAGACGATAGCCGGGAGAGGTACGGAAGGAGAATGTTCTTTGACCACTTTCGCCACTACTGGGAAGGAGGAAGATGAGATTGACCGACCATCTTGCCAATATCGAGCAAGCGAAGGAATGAAACCACCTCGCTTAGTTACAACCGATTCTCGTAAAATGGCGAATAAGCGGAAGAAAGCCTCACCGATGTGGGAGGTTATTTGCTTTGTTTCACTCGGATTGAGATCCTGGGCTCTCATCTATGAACTCTCCGCTCCGAGAACCTAAGTTTCCAAGGCCGATTTTTGTACAACGTGGCTTACGCCATTGCCATGGCCGAAAGAGGATAAGAGTAAGAAAAGGGGATCCGAACAGATCTTGAAACTGTAAGCGACCGGCACTCGCCATGCTTCCAAATGAAAATGGGAATGGTAAGGGATCCAAGGGGAAGAATAGAACAAGGAAGTAATCAAAAGCCCGAAGTATTTACCTCCCTCTTACCAAACCCATCACTGAGATCATGCATTTCCGTGAAACCTTCCCCCACCCTCACCATTCGTTGAGCAATAAACCAAAGTTCCCTCGCGACACTTCCAAATTCCCCCGTGGATTTCCACAAGGACCATGGTCACACATACCGAAGGCTTTTACGCCCTCAAGAAATGATCCAAATGGGCTGATTTAGGGAAATCTAGATCGCTATGTCAGCGAAGAAAGATGGCAAAGCTGTAAAACGGGAAGGAAGAGGGAAATAAGATGATGATAAGAGCGAGGATGGGGAACAGAGGGCCTCCTAGTGGCTGCTCAGCATGTAGGATCTGAGAAGAGACAAGCCTCTACTAGACAGCCTAAGGAAACCAAATCACCGAACTAAGCAAGGTATACCATGTTCCTTCTTGGGGTTCATAAAAAGCCAAGAGTGTCATTAGCTTTTCTTACCTAACGAATTGGTGTGGAGCCGTGCGCTGCCTGGTGAAGAACCCTCGGTGATAAAGGGTCGAATTGATTACGTGGAATCTCGAAAGACCGTTTGCCGACATCAGGGGCCTCCCCGTGACATTCTCAGTACTACTCTACCTTCCAACAGATACGTGGCTTAAAAGATCTACCATACTGGAACCCTTATCACTAAGGTCGGAAGGCTTTCAACCAACCATAAAGTTTGGGTGCCAAGTGGAACCGCTTGAGCCGGAACTTGAAAATTGGCGAACATCCCTTCCGCGATCTACGGCTACCGTCACTTTCGTAGTCATGGATTTAACAAGTGATTACCATGCTATCCTGGCATTCCAAGTCAAGCGAAAACTTGCCGGTCGTCGCTCCCTTCCTCACCAACGGGTCAAATTTCCTACTCTTCGGGATTGGATGCGTGAGGGCGACCGCCAAGGACTTCTTGGAGCATGTCGTGCGTAGCCGAAATAAATCTAAAAGCATGGAGATAGATACCCCGAGGACAATATCAAGATCTCTAAGTCTCGAAAACTATCCCATACCACTCTAGCGAGCTACATCCGTAAGGTACTAGACGAAGAGCCCATGGTCCTAGAAATTGAGCCGACTGCCAGGCATAGTTCCGTCCAGTCTCTCGAGGAAGATTCCCATTCTCGGCCAATCCGGCCGTAACTCTGGGAGCCAACCCCATGACTCTCGAGGATGGTCGATCTCATCTCGACGTCACTTAACTAATTGAGGAAGAGGGCCTCAACGTGGGAATGACAATGTGAAGGAAGTAAGAGAGAATTAGTGAGAAATCATTATCGAGTCTCTGGAATTTTGAGATGGTCCTAAATGGAGCCCGTGGATGAGCCGGGAAGGGAGGTAGTCATCAATCCCGATCATTCCCGAAACAAAAAATTAAACTCTAGGGCGAGCTATCTCCTCGAAGAGAAGGAAAAATCATCTCCTCTTAAAAAAGCCAGCTTCCCGACGTCTTTGGGCTTGGAGAGTCGAAGACATGAGGGGGATCAATGAAGGAAGTATCCCCTCTCCACCGCTCGGGGAAGTTGGATCCACTGGGCAAAAACTATCTCACCGTACAAGGATAAATTCTCGCAAGGGAGACAAGCGAGGAAGCTATCAAAGAAGTTAGGTGCAAAAATTACTTAGCGCCGGAATTATTCTGTGGAAGTAAAATACCCCGTTTTGTCGGGCTAATGTGGTAATGGTAAAGAAGCAAAATGGGAAAGTTGGCGAATGTGCATCGATTTCACCGATTTTAACAAGGCTCGCCCCTAAAGACAGCTATCCTCTCCCCTTTAATCGGCAAGTTGGTTGACTCACCGCTGGACACCAAACACTCAGCTTTCCCTAGATGCCTATTCGTGCATCGTATCAAAATGGCTGGAAGAGGACATCGTGAGAAGACGGCCTTCCCCCAAACACCCGAGGGAAATAACTGTTATGTTATGATGCCTTTTGGGCTCAAGAATGAGGGTGCCACGTACCAACGTATGGTAAATGGGGTATTTGGCGCACAAATAGGCCTAACATGGAGGCCTACATCGATGATATGGTCATTAAGACCAAGGAGGGCAATCACACCCCGACTTGAAAGAGATAATAAATAACCTCGAGCCAACAACATGAAGCTAAACCCAAGTAAGTATGTATTTGGATGATGACAAAGGAAAGTTCTTGGGCTTCATGAGTATCGCAAATGGGAATCGAGGCGAACCCTAAAAAATCAAGGCATTAATTGACATGAAGGAACCTACCAACATCAAGGAGGTTCAAAGATTAAATGGAAGAATAGCGGCATTGGGAAGGTTCATAGCCAAATCTGCCGAAAAATCATTGCCATTCTTCAAGATACTGAAGGGTACCAAGAGCTTCTCCTGGACTCCCGAATGCTCCGAAGCATTCCTCCAGTTGAAAGAGTACTTGGGTTCCCCTCCCTTGCTTAGCAGTCCCGATTACACGGTGAGATGATGTACGTATTCTAGCCGTCACCGATCATGCAATGCAGCTTGTTATAGTTCGAAATGAAGAAAGAACGCAGAAGCTTCGTTTACTATGTCTCTAAGGCATTATCTCGACGTGGAAAGCAGACATTTCAATGTGGAAAAGATAGCGTACGCACTAGTTATTGCCTCAAGGAAACTACGTGCCTACTTTTCTGCGCATCCTATAACTGTATACACCAATGAACCATTGAAGAAGATCCTGCATAAGTTGGACGGCTCCGGACGTCTCCTGAATTGGTCTATCGCTCTTACTGAGTTTGATATCATTTACCAACCAAGGAAGACCCTCTTGGCACAGCCTTTGGTTAACTTCATGGTCGAGATCGCCTTTATGGGTGAGCATCTCCCCACTTCCTGTAAGCAAAACGCTGCGGAAGAGGAAGAGTCTCCCATCGAACTCCCATCCAACTGTTGGATCTTGTACACAGACGGGTCGGCTACAAAGGAAAGAAGCGGAGCTGGAGTTGTACTAGCAAGTCCGGAAGGAGAGTACACCATGCAAGACATCATCCGATTCAAGTTCCTTGCCTCCAATAATCAAGCTGAATACGAAGCTCAAATATTTGGTATTGAGTTGGCTTTCTTCTACGGAGCATCTAAGGTGGCGGCATTCTGTGACTCCCAACTTGTTGTCAAACGAGTAAAGGGAGAGTATAACACCCAAGACCCCACCCTTACCAAATATAGAGATCTTGTCCTAGACATGACAAAGAAGATGAAATTCTTTGAACTCAAACAAATAGGCAGGAAAGACAACCAAATCGCATATGTTCTATCTAAACTAGCGACTATGGATGTGTCTAAGTCTAAGACCAATCCATACGTAGTTTTTGCTGAGGAACCTGCGTATGAAAGATTACAAATCATGCTCCTAGACGGAGAGGAGAAATGATGGATCGATGACTTCATAGACTACATCGAAAAAAGCGAACTTTCCGAAGATGAAGCACAAGCTAAACTTATCAAGAAGAGGTCCCCAAGGTTCGTTGTGATGAACGGAGACCTCTACCGAAGATCTTTCACTAAGCCCCTGCTAAGGTGTGTCTATCCCAAGGAAATTGAGAACCTCTTGGCAGAAGTACATGAAGGTGTTTGCGACGGACACCCGGGGGCCAGAACCTTAGCTGACAAGATCATCTCATTAGGTTACTATTGGCCAAACCTGAGGGAGGACGCGAACGCCTATGTTAGAAAATGTGACAAGTGCCAGAGATTCTCCGACATTCTGAGACTATCGGCAGTTGAGCAGACACTTGTAATACCTACGTGGTCATTTGATATGTGGGGGATCGACATCATCAGACCCTTCCCTCCCGCCCGAGGTAATTGCAAGTATGTGATAGTAGCTGTTGATTACTTCTCCATGTGGATAGAAGCGAAAGCATTGGCCAAGATAACGGAAGAGAACGCAATCAACTTTGTCCACGAGTATATCTGGTGCCGATTTGGCCTCCCCCACACAATTGTTTCTGATCATGGACTCCAATTTTCTACGGCATTTACAACAGAATTTGGAAGAGTCAAAGTCCGCCACGCAAAGTCCTCAGTTAGCAGACCCCAAGGCAATGGTCAACCAGAGGCTGCCAATAAACTGGTCCTGACAGCCCTTACTAAGAACCTTGAAGGACACGAGGGTAGATGGTTGGACAAACTTCCCCTAGCCTTATGGGCTGTTCGTACAACCACCCGGGGGCCAACCGGAGAAACCCCATTCGCATTAACCTTCGGTTCTGAGGCTATGGCACCAGCTGAAATGGCCATCCCTACTGTGAGAAATTCCCATTACGATGAGCAAGTCAACAAGGTTAATAAGCTCCTAGACCTAGACCTGATAGATGAAAAACGACTAGCTGCGCAGATGAGGATGGTAAACTACAAACAAAGGACCAAGGCATATCATGACAAGAGAGTCATCAAAAGAGTATTCCAAGTAGGCGATTGGGTACTTAGAAAAATTGAAGCAACTGGTCGGAAGGCAGAATAAAACAAGCTCTCCCCGAATTGGGAAGGTCCCTATATCATCACTCAAGTCATTCGAGAGGGGACCTACAGATTGAAGACTAAGGAGGGGAAGGAGTTCAAGCATCCATGGCATTCCGACAATCTTCGAAAATATTATCATTAGTCTATTTTATTTTATAATAGATTAGTTTCCAGTTTTCAGTCTTTTACTTCTTAGTATGGTAGGATTGCAGTTCGATGTAATCAAGTTCCAGTTTATGAAAGTAACTTCTTCCAACAAGCAAGGCAACTACCAACTACTGACACAAACACTGGAAGACGAGGATCTTATCCCCGACTCTTCAAAACACATACCTTACGTCTTGACGAGGGTCCACCTCGACTCAATGACTATAGACTCCTAACAGCCAAGATTGAGGACCCTTCCTCGACCTACTGGCTTACCTTACGTCTTGACTAGGGTCCGCCTAGAATCAATGACTACAAGGTTCAAACAGTCTAAACCAAGGACTTTTCCTCGGCCTATTGATTTGCCTCACGTCAAGGCATGGAAACACCTTGTCACAACGACTACAAGCCTCACACGTCTGAAACCTATGCACGAGTCATCTTCCTCGGCATAAGGAGACTGAAAAGAAGAAAATCACCCAACAGTCAAGGCCGAGGAGTCCTCATCGGCTTAAACGACTTGAGGTTCAGTCGAGACCGAAGGACCCTACCTCGGCCTAATGACTAGCCTTATAATCGAGGAACGAGGGACCTTCCTCAACTTCCTCCCAAAAACAAGACTTGTACTCGTGCCAAGCTCACAAATAAGCATCCCAGCAATTCATTACAACAACACGACATGAATTAAAACAAAAGGACTTTTCATTGATATTCAAAGGGAAATTACAAGTCCTAACACTATTACAACAAAAATGAAAAGAAAATCCTAAGTCTGAACGTCGTCGAAGGGCTTTTCCAAAAACTCCTCAGTGGCGGCATCAGTGGCAGGAGGGGTGGTCTGTTCAGTTTGTGCATGAGTCTCCTTGGTAGCACCACCCCCGGCCTCGTCCCCCATATCCTCATCCTCGAATATCTCCACCAAGGTCTGGAGATTGCCGGGATCTACAGATGGGGGCACCCAAGCCTCTCGGCCAGCCTGGGCATCTTCCCTAGCAATAATGCCCAAGTTATACTCGGAGAAGGGGACAAGATGGTGGAGGTCCCTTGCCTCCTCATCAAATTGGCCTTGGCTGATCAGCCGAGCAATGGCTTTCACATACAAACCAGTAGAGGGATCGGCCAGAAGACGGCGAGCCAGATGCAAGTATCCGTCCTCGAACATCGTGGCCGTCTTCTTGTCCACGGCATCTTGAAAGGCCCGGCTGGCCTTGAAACAGGCCACGGACTCCTCTTCCCTTGAAGGAAGGGTAGCTTCTAGGCCCCGACACTTGGCCTCAGCTTCCTCAGCCCTCACCTGGACCTCGGCTTTGAGCCTCTCCATCTCGGCAAGCTCAACATCCTTTAGCCGGAGATGCTCCTCGTCTTTCACTCGTGCCTCCTCGGCCCTCTTCACCTCGGCCTCCACCTTGGTATGGGCAGCCTCAAGCTCAACGTCCTTGGCCTTCAACAGCTCGGCCAAAGACGCCTTCTCGATCTCACTCTTCTTCTGGGCGGCCTTGACCTCATGCAATTACTTGTCCGTGGCCTTGCATAGGATATTCTCGTAGGCCGTCACAGTAGCAAGCTGCAAGATAAATCAATATCAAATATTCTATCAAGTACAAAGTTACGATATCAAAAGATACGAGACTGAGGATATGAGATAGTTACCTCGGCAATCAGAAGTCCCTTACGACATAGCAGGTGCTCCTTGATTGGCTTGTCTCGAACGAGCTTCTCGAAAGCCTCCTGATCCAAGGCCCTTTGAACGGGAGCTCGACCCAGTCTCACAAGAGCACCCTCCCTAGTCTGCAGAGGGATACCCCTTAGAGCTGGAACATTTGCCACCATCCACCGGGCAAGCTCCTCGGCATCTTCGTAACATTTGATGGTTTGGATGGTGAGGGCTGGAGGAGCTTGAGGGTTCGAGGACTCCACAGCAGCCCGTTTAGACGAGGGCTCCTCGACAAAAGCACCTTGGGGCATCTTCTGAGCCAAATGACGGTGAACGAGATCAGTCACCTCGTCAGAAGGAGGTTCATTCTCCAGCTCAGTAATATCAACATGGGGGCTATACCCCTCGATAGTTGATGGGTTATCTCGGCCTTCGGAGGCCCCGTCCTCGGCATAAACATCCCCATGTAACTTGACGGGGAGAGGTTGATCGCCCTTGGCACTCAGGAGAAGATTGCGACGGTTGGCCTCTTTCTTCCTATCGGTTAAAGTCGAGAGCTTGGTCTGGCGCCTTTTCCTCTTAATCAGCTCCACGGCACTCAACTGTTCCATTTCTAACTCGGCCTCCTGCTCGGGGGATAAATCTGCAAAGACAAGGAAGATATGGTTACATTACGAGAAGGATTAGAGCAAACAGCAAGAAACACAAGTGTCAAAGACAAGGGAAAAGCAATTACATCATACGACGTCAGTCTCTCTAAGACACTGATCCTTAGGAGGGAGCTTACATCTCGCACATTCGTCATGAAAGACAAGGCCGGGATGGGTCCTCTAGTCATTAAACCTTCTCCCCCTTTTTACAATGACGAGGGGAACCACCCCGTCCTTCGGCCCCGGCATCAATCCGGCCTGGACGTAGTATCGCTCGTCGGCTTCTAAGGCTGCTCAGTCGAGGAACCCAACTTTAGAAAATTCCTCGAGACGCTTGATCAAGTCCTTCGTCCACCCATACTTCTGCACCTGACTAGACGCGGATGACACGTCACAAGGAGAGGGGAACTCCCAGCCTCGTCGGCTCTCAACCCTAATCACGTGATTATCGCAGCCTCCTACCTTACTGGACATTGGAAGGATAATTTTTGGCTTCTTGGACTCACTCTGTAGGACGAGGAGGCGAGTGCCCTTCATATATCCAATGGAGAAGAAGTGACGGAAGGCGGCTTGGGTAGGCTCGTAACCTAAGCTACGGCAAAGTACTAGGAAACTGACGAGGACCCTGGTCCCGTTAGCCCCCAGCATGGCCAGGACAGCCTTCACGTCACCCAAGAATTTGTTGATGAAGGGGTCCAAAGGGAGATGAAGTCCCTATTGAAATTGTTTGAACTAGAAGTGGATGTGGTTATCGTTATAATAAAAGCTCTTCTCCTCGGCATCAGTTGCGAAAACGGGTTTGCTGATATAAGTTAGCCGGAACTCGTTCTTATCTACCCCGTACTTCGTATATAATTGCTCTAGCATGGGATCCCTGGCCTTAGGAGGCCTATCTCGGGGCCATCCTCCTCCTCGGAATCCCCTTCCTCGGCCTCTATTTCCTTCAACTTGTTCACCCTCAGCGAAGGCGTCGACTATTTTTGTAGACGAGGAGGCTTCACCCCCTCTTCTCGTCATATCTGCAAAAATGCCAAGGATCCAAAGTTAGTAATCGTCCAAGGCCGGGCTTACGACGGGGAAGAGGGATGCCCCTCCTCGTCATTACAGTTAGGCCGAGGAGGGAGCCTTTCCACTTAGACGCTCACGAGCTATGTGATCCGAGGACGGGTAGAACAAATTGATGTGCTCCATTATCTCGGCCCTACCCTCAAGCAAGACTATGCTACGAGATGAGGAATCAACTCGATCTATCCTCGTACTGTCTGGGTATTGGATGAACATTCGTGTACGGCCATATTTTCTCAACATCTCTCCTATGTCAGCCAAATTCAGCATCAATCATGGTCCTCTCTCTCTCTCTCTCTCCGGTAAACTCTCAGATTGTCCTTGTGGTACCCATAAATGAATCGAGGGGAATGGTCCCAAGAACGAGCTATTTCTAAGGGGGAATCAAGGATCAATGGGGGAGTTCATACAAATATCCAAGAAAGTCGAAGATTCAAGAAAAAAGCTTCAAGGGTCAACAATGGCGGTTGGGAAATCCCAAAACCTACCAAAACCCTAGAAACTACAAAAACTAATTACGAAAAGCACAAAAAGGGAGGAATGTATACCTGATTGCAGAAAAGGTGGTCGGAATCAAGTGGAGAAATCAAACACGCCAAAAAAACAAACTTCGCCAAAAACTGGGTTCAAGAAATTCGCCGGAGAAGTTTAACGCTTCTTGCCTTTGCTCTCAATTGACACGGGTGAAGAAAGTTTCAAATGAAAGGGGAATTCGATTTTTATATCCCACAATTCGGGTTAAACCCGAGAACAAAATGGGTCCATGGATTTGGCACCCCCAACATTAAATTGGTGTAACAACTTCCAAGACGTGTCAGACCTGGGGGCCCACCTCTCATCATCACATCAATAACCAGCGGATAATGGAACGGCGCACAATTGAAGCGACTCCGACGCGTGGCAAACCTGTTTGTATTCTCCTAAGCCGAGGACGAGATAACTTTCTCCTCGTCCTAAGCCGAGCTAGAAAGTCGGGGGCCACTGAACAGTATAAACCGAGATACGAACATGGGCTTGTCCGGGTCAGGCCCAAGTGGATTGGGCCCTAAACATAATCCATCTCTAAGTTACGAGAAACAACAAAGGGCTTCCTAGGTCTCATACTTCGTTATAAGCAAGGCCAATCTAGGCCCAATAAGCAAGCAGAATGTGCCCCAACTATGAATGCCGAGGAGACCTCCCTCGTATGCAGAGATCATATCCATAGAGGACGAGGTGCCTTCCCCGGCCTTAACGTTATCAACGGGCTCCTTATATTCTTATTTCCTCCCCGGCTCATCATAGACCGAGAGGTCATGGATGACGAGGAGAGAAGAGTTCTCACCTCGGCATGTCTACATATGACGAGGAGACAAAATCATTCACCTCGGCATTTCTTCATACCGACAGATCTCTATATGACGAGGAGACGAATTCGTGCATCTCGGCTTACATGCAAATGACGAGATAAGGAAATCACTCTCCTCGGCTTACCAGCAAGCCGTTATAACAATACTACTCAAACAGGGGTTCAACAGTTACAATCTTATTAGAATTGTAACCACCTTCTACAATACAGATCAAATAAGGACACCTTAACAGATATAATCCTCCAGAGATTATATCTTATCTCTTTATAGTCCAAGCTCAACATGGATTCTATCAATCAATCCCTATAAATACAAGCCATATATTTCATTATTTGGTACGTTACTCTTTACATACATAAACTCTGTCAATTTAGTTTCTTCTCTCAAAACCGTGAACTTATTCTTACGTCGGAGGGCCTTCGCCGGTAAAGCCCCGGTTTAGTTTACGTATTTTCTCTTATTTTCAGGCCTAACAATCGCCGAAGCAAACGATCGCTTGAATTTGGACTGATTTGACGATTTTGGTATCATCAATAATAAATAATAATAATAATAATATTATTATTTATCTAATTAGAGAATAAATTATTGTATCGTATATATCCACTTGGACTCCTTCACTCCAACTATTTCATTATTATATCTTTCTTTGTGGGTCTCTTTCTTTCAAGTTTCAACCAAGCCGATGCAGGCTAGGAAAATAATACACCTAGACATTATTTATACATATACTTAAAAGAATATTATTTCCATTTCATAATAAATATTTAATTTTATTTGAATATACTCTCAAAATAATTATTTTTTGTAAGACATTAATGGCAAAAATAAATAAATAAATATTACTGTTATCTACATATTTTTATAGTTTGGCTAGTATTTCATGCACTGCCAGATCTACGATGTTTTGACAACAAATGCACAATTTACACTATTGATGTTTTGACAACAAATGCACAATTTACACTATTAAAGTTCAAACTATTTTTTTCCAAAACCAACTAGATTATAATACATAACTTAAAATATAAATTAATTATAAACATATGTTAATGATGATGCCAAAATCGTCAAATCAGCCCAAATCCAAGCGATCGTCTGCTCCGGAGATTGTTAGGCCTGAAAATAAGAGAAAACACGTAAACTAAGCCGGGGCGAGTCCGGCTAAAGGCCCTCCGACGTGAGAGTAAGTTCACGGTTTGTGTATGAGAAACTAAATTGACAGAGTTTCTGTATGTAAAAAGTAACGTATGTGTCATTTGACTTATATTTATAGGGATGAATTGATAGAATCCATGTTGAAGTGAACTTGTAAAGAGATAAGATAATAATTCTAAGAGGATTATATCTGTTTAAGGAGTCATTGTTTGACTTGAATTGGTGTAGATGGTTACAATTCTGATTGGATAATGGCTGGTGAATCCTTGTTTGAAGGGGAGTATTCAATCTGCTTGCCAGATAGCCGAGGAACACAAATGGCTTACCTCGGCATTGGCATGTAAGCCGAGATACGTGATTTTGCCTCTTCGTCGTTTGATGATCTGCCGACATGTGAATATGCCGAGATGCATAATATTGTCTCCTCGTCATATGAAGATATGGCGAGGTAAGAACTTTCCTCTCCTCGTCGTTTGTGATGTCTCGGAGCATGACGAGCCAAGAAAATAGTATGAAGAGCCTGGTCAATGTAAGGCCGAGGAGATACCCCTCGGCATACGAGGAGGGCATCCTCGGCACTTTGTAATTGGACATGTATACTTGTATATTGGGCCTTGATTAGCCCTGTTGATGACGAGATACGAGGAACGAGGTGGCCCAAGGTGGCTTCTTATAACTTGTATATGGATTATGTTTTATGGCCCAATCCATTTGGGCCCAACTGGGACAAGCCCATGTTCGTATCTTGGTTTATACTGTTCAGTGGCTCCCGACTTTCTAGCTCAGCCTAAGACGAGGAGAAAGTCATCTCGTCCTCGGCTTATGGAATACGAACAGATTTGACACGCGTCAGAGACGTTTCAGTGGTGCGCCGTTTCATTACCCGTCGGTTATTGCCATGATGATAAGTGGTGGGCCCCCAATCTGACAGGTCTCGAAAATTGTTACTAGCATTTAATGTTTATGGCTCCATACCCGGTGACCCATATTGTTTTTGGATTTGACCCAGTTTTAGTTAGTATAAAAACTAGAGATCCCCTCATTTCTACCTTTCCGTCCCCTTGTTATTTGAGAGCGAAAGGCAAGAAATCCTCCGGCGAACGCTGCAACTTGCAATCCCCAGTTTTCGGCGAAGCTCGAAACTTTCAGTGAAGGTGTTTCTGTGTGATTTCAACCACTTTCTCATAATCAGGTATCCATTTCTCCCTCTTTATGTATTTTGGTTATGATTTTGCCTTTTCCTAGGGTTTTCCGTGGGTTTTGGGTCTTGAAAACTGCCATTGCCATGTTTGGAGCTTTTCTTCATGAACCTTTAATTTTGATACTTGAAGAATTGTTTTTCTTTGAATCTTGCGAGAATTTCTTGGATGTTTTATCTGCATTCCTTTGAATAAACTCCCCTATTGATCTTTGATTTTCCTTAGAAATGGCTCGTTCTTGGGACCATTCCCCCCCGATTCTGTTATGGGTACCACACCGGCAATCTGAGAGTTTACCGGAGAGAGAGAGGACCATGGTTGATGCTGAACTTGGATGACATAGGAAGGATGTTGAGAAGTTATGGCCGTACCCGTATGTTCATCCAATACCCGGATAAAACAAGGATAGACTGAATTGATTCCTCGACTCGTAATATAGTGTTGCTTGAGGATAGGGCCGAAATAGTGGAGCACATCGAATTATTCTACCCTTCCTCGAATCGCATAGTTTGCGAGCGTCTGAGCGGTAAGGCTTCCTCCTCGACCTATCTATAATGACGAGGGGGGATATCCCTCTTCCCAGTCTTAAGATCAGTTATGGACGAGGTCACTAATTTATGCTCCTCGTCTTTTTGCAGATATGACGGGAAGAGGGGGAGAGGCCTCCTCGTCAACCAAGATAGTTGATGCCTTCATGGAAGGTGCCCAGGTTGAAGGCAGTAAAGGCCGAGGAAGAGGAGGCCGAGGTGGAGGATGAGGGAGAGAGAGGTCACCCAAGGCCGGGGACCCCATGCTGGCTAAGTTGTATACCACGTACGGGGTGGATAAAGCTGAGTATAAGTTAACGTACATCGGCAAGCCTGTTTTTAAGACGGACAAGGAAGAGAGGAGATTCTACTACAACGATAACCACGTCCACTTTTATTTCAAACAATTTCAACAGGGGCTTCGTCTCCCTCTGGACCCCTTCATCAATGAATTTCTTGGTGACGTGAGGGTTGTCCCGGCCATGTTGGGAGCTAATGGTACCTGGGTCCTCGTTAGTTATCGTGCTCTGCCGAAGTCTAGGCTACGAGCCCACCATGGGAGCTTTTCATCATTTTTACCAGGTCAGCTATGTCAAGGATAGTTGGCTCCTCGTCATACGGAGTGCCCCCAAGACACCAAAGATTCTTCTTCCGATGTCCAGCAAGGTTGGAGGCTGGGACAACCATGTGATAAGGGTCGAGAGCCGGCAAGGCTGGGAATTCCAATCTCCCTTTGATGACCCAACCTCGTCTGGTCCAATTCAGAAGTATGGATGGACCCAAGACCTGATCAAACGCCTTGAGGAGTTTGCCGAGGTGGGGCTCCTTGATTGGTCGGCATTAGAGGCCTCGGATCATTACTATGTCCAGGCAGGCTTGATGCCGGGACCGAGGGATGGGGTTATTCCCCTCGTCACTGTGAAGAGGGGGAGGCGTTTTAATAATTGGAGGACACATCCCGACCTCGTTTTCCACGAGGATTGTCCGAGGTGTAAGATCCCTCCACTTGACCAATGCCTTAAAGAAGAAAATGTGGCTGGATGTAAATGCTTTACCCTTTGTCTTTGATACTTGTGTTTTTAATGTTTATCTCTCATTCTGCTTGTATTTAATCATCTTTTTCTCATTTTTATAGATTTGACCCCTGATCAAGAAGCGGAGCTAGCCATGAAGAAGTTAAATCCCTGTGGAACTGATCAAGCAGAAGAGACGCTTGGCCAAAGCCTCAGCCTTGAAGGAGAGGAGAGAGGATGCCAATAATCGCAACCTCCTTTTGAACGCTCAGGGTGATCATCCCCTTCCTCTCAAATTACACGAGGAGGTTGAGACCGAGGAGAGGGCCTCTGATGGCCAAGAAAACTTATCAACTGCAGAGGGGCATAGCCTCCATGTTGATTCTTAGGAGGTGGTGGCTCAGGAGGCCGGGGAGACCGACCTTGTCCAACGACGATCTGGCTCCAAGAGGTCCCCAGTTGCTAGCACCGAGGAGCCTGCAGCTAAGCGTGCTGCCGGGGAGCCTTCCAACCCCGAAGCTCTTCCTCCCCTCACTATTCAGACCATCAAGTCTTATGACGACACCGAGGAGATGGCCAGGCGTATGGCTGCAAATGTTCCCCATTTGAGGGGCATCCCTCTGCAAAACAGAAAGGGTCCTTTGCTGAGATTGGGCAGAGCTCCTGTCCAAAGAGCTTTGGACGAGGAGGCTTATGAGGCACTCGTCCGCGAGAAGCCTAGCCAAGAGAATCTGCTCTGCCGCAAGGGGCTTATGATGGCCGAGGTAACCATCTCGTATTCTCAAGTGTTGATTCCATGACTTTATACTTGATTCGATATCTGACATTGACTTTTCTTGCAGCGGGCTTCCATTACGGCCTATGAGAATGTCTTGGCCAAGAACAATGCCAAGCAACTACATGAGACCAAGGCCGCCCAGGAAAAGGGCGAGGCCGAGAAAGCTGCTCTGGCCGAGCTTTTGAAGGCCAAGGATGTCGACCTAGAGGCTACTCAGGCCAAGGTCGAGGCCGAGGTGAAGAGGGAAGAGGAAGCCCGAAAGCAGGCTCAAGAGGTTCGTGCCCAAGACGAGGAGCATCTCTGGCTGAAGGAGGCCGAGCTGACTGAGGCCAGGAAGGCCAAGGCCGAGGTCCAAGTGAGGGTCGAGGAAGCCGAGGCCAAATGTCGGGGCTACGAAGCTACCCTTGTTTCCAGGGAGGAGGCAGTCGTGACCCGTTTCAAGGAGAGCCAGGCTTTCCAATATGTTGTGGATGCAAACACGGCGACAATGTTCGAGGACGGGTACCTTCACTTGGCCCGTCGTTTGCTAGCTGACCCTTCCACCGGCCTGGACATTCACAAGATTGCTCTGCTGATCAGCCAGGATTAGTATGACGAGAAGGCTCGGTGGAGGCCATTCAAGATGAAGGAGCGGATGCCGAGGCCGAGGTCGAGGGGGTAAATGCCGAGGTGACTGGGGCTCAAATCGATCAGATTGTTCTTCCCCCCTGGTGCTATCACGGAGGATTGGCTAGATAAGCCCTTCGTTGACGCCCAATAGACTTAGGATTTTTCTTTCTCCTTTTTTCTTTTGTTGTAATAGTGGGTAGGGCTTTGTAATTTCTTTTGAATATCAATGAAAAAGTCCCTTTGTTTTAATTCACATGGTTTCAATGAATTGTTTGAATGTTTGTTTGTGAGCTATGTGCCTATGTGCAAGCACAAGACTTGTAAGGAGGAGGTCGAGGAGGTTCCCTCGTCCCTTGGTAATAAAATGAGTTGTTAGGCCGAGGTGGATACTCTCGGTCTAAACCACACTTCCCAAGTCGTATAAGCCGAGGTGGTAGTTCCTCGGCTTTGACTGTTGGGTAATTTCTTCTTTTTCGTCTCCTTATGCCGAGGAAGATGACTCATGCACAGGTTTCAGACGGGATGCCAGTTAGTCATAATGACAAGGTGTTTCCTTGTCTTGACGTAAGGTAAGTCACTAAGCCGAGGAGAAGTCCTCGATCTTGACTGTTTGATCCTTGTAATCCTTGAATCAAGGCGGACCCTTGTCAGGATGTAAGGTAAGCCAGTAAGTCGAGGGAAGATCCTCGTGTTGGCTGTTAGGAACTTAGTCATTGAGTCAAGGCGGACCCTTTTCAAGACGTAAGGTATGTGTTTTGAAGAGTCGGGGATAAGATCCTCGTCTTCCGGTGTTTGCGTTTGGAGTGAATAGTTGCTTTGCATGTTGGAAAAAGTTGCTTTCATAAACTAGAACGCGATTACATCAATCTGCAATCCTATCAACTAAAAAGTAAAAGACAGAAATCAAGAAACTAATCTATTGCAAAATAAACTAGACCAATGATAATATTTTTGGAGATTGTCGGAATTCCATGGGTGCTTGAGCTCCTTCCCCTCCTTAGTCTTCAATCTGTAGGTCCCCTCTCGAATGACTTGAGTGTTGATATAGAGACCTTCCCAGTTCGGGGAGAGCTTGTTTTGTTCTGCCTTCCGACCAATTGCTTCAATTTTCCTAAGTACCCAATCACCTACTTGGAATACTCTTCTGATGACCCTCTTGTCATGATATGCCTTGGTCCTTTGCTTTTAGTTCACCATCCTCATCTGCGCAGCTAGTCATTTTTCATCTACCAGGTCTAGGTCTAGAAGCCTATTAACCTTGTTGACTTGCTCATCGTAATGGGAGTTTCTTACAGTAGGGATGGCCATTTCAGCTGGCGCCATAGCCTCAAAACCGAATGTTAATGCGAATGGGGTTTCCCCCGGTTGGCCCCCGAGTGGTTGTGCGAATAGCCTATATGGCTAGGGGAAGTTCGTCCAACCATCTACCCTCGCGTCCTTCAAGGATATTGGTAAGGGCTGTTAGGACCAGTTTATTGGCAGCCTCCGCTTGACCGTTGCCTTGGGGTCTGCTAACTGATGACTTTGCATGGCGGACTTTGACTCTCCCTAACTCCGTTATAAATACCGAAGAAAACTGGAGTCCATGATCAGAGACAATTGTATGAGGGAGGCCAAATCGACACCAAATGTAATCGTGGACGAAGTTGATTTCGATCTCTTCCGTTATCTTGGACAATGCTTTTGCTTCTATCCACTTGGAGAAATAATCAACAGCTACGATGACGTACTTACAATTACCACGGGCGGGAGAGAAGGGGCCGATGATGTTGATCCCCCACATATCAAATGGCCACGTAGGTATCACAAGTGTCTGCTCAACTGCCGGTAGTCTAGGAATGTCGGAGAATCTTTGGCACTTGTCACATTTTCTAACATAGGCGTGCGCGTCCTCCCTCAGGTTTGGCCAATAGTAACCTAGCAAGATGATCTTGTCGGCTAAGGTTCTGGCCCTCGGGTGTCCGCTGCAAACACCTTCATGTACTTCAGTCAAGAGGTTCTCAATTTCCTTGGGATAGACACACCGTAGCAGGGGCTTAGTGAAAGATCTTCGGTAGAGGAATCCGCTCATCACAACGAACCTTGGGGATCTCTTGATAAGTTTAGCTTGCGCCTCATCTTTCGGGAGTTGTCTCTTCTCGATGTAGTCATTGATCCAGCATCTCTCCTCTCCATCTAGGAGCATGACTTGTAATCTTACATACGCAGGTTCCTCAGCATAAACTACGTATGGATTGGTCTTATGCTTAGACACATCCATGGTTGCTAGTTTAGATAGAACGTCTGCGATTTGGTTGTCTTCCCTGCCTATTTGTTTGAGTTCAAAAAATTCAATCTTCTTTGTCATGTCCAGGACAAGATCTCTATATTTGGCAAGGGTGGGGTCTTGGGTGTTATACTCTCCCTTTACCTGTTTGACAACGAGTTGGGAGTCACAAAAAGCTGCCACCTTAGTTGCTCCGTAGAAGGAGGCCAACTCAATGCCAAATATTAGATTCAGCTTGATTGTTGGAGGCAGGGAACTTGAAACGGATGATGTCTTGCATGGTGTACTCTCCTTCCGGGCTTGCTAGTACAACTCCAGCTATACTTCTTTCCTTTGTAGCCGATCCGTCCGTATACAAGATCCAACAGTTGGATGGGAGTTCGATGAGAGACTCTTCTTCCTTCGATGTGTTTTGCTTATGGGAGGTAGGGATATGTTCACCCATGAAGGCAGTCTCAACCATGAAGTCAACCAAAGGCTGCACCAGGAGGGTCTTCCTAGGTTGGTACGTGACATCAAACTCCGTAAGAGCGATGGACCAATTAAGGAGACATCCAGAGCCGTCCAACTTATGCAATATCTTCTTCAGTGGCTAGTTCATGTACACGGTAATGGGATGTGCAGAAAATTTGGCACGTAGTTTCCTTGATGCAATAACTAGCGCGTACACTATCTTCTCCACATTGAAGTATCTGCTTTCTACGTTGGATAATGCCTTTGACACGTAGTACACAGGTTTCTACGTTCCTTCATCGTTTCTTACTAGGACAGCCGCGACTGCATGATCGGTGGTAGCTAGGAAGACATACAACATCTCACCAGTAGTTGGGCTGCTGAGCAAGGGAGGGGAGCCCAAGTACTCCTTCAACCGGAGGAATGCCTCGGAGCATTCGAGAGTCCAGGAGAAGCTCTTGGTACCCTTCAATGCCTCGGAGGTTGTTTATTGTCTCTTACAGGTCAGGAGCGTGACTGCCCTCCTTGGTCTTTATGACCATGTAATCGATATAGGCCTCCATGTTGCGACCTATTTGTGCTTCAAATACCTTGTTCACCATGCGTTGGTATGTAGCACCGGCATTTTTGAGCCCAAAGGGCATCATGACATAACAGTAGTTTCCTCCAGGTGTTTGGAAGGCCATCTTTTCAATGTCCTCTTCCGCCATTTTGATTTGATGGTAGCCTGAATAGGCGTCTAGAAAATTGAGTGTCTGGTGTCCAGCAATGGAGTCGACCAACTTGTCAATTCTGGGGAGAGGATAGCTGTCCTTGGAGCAGGCTTTGTTCAAATCAGTGAAGTCAATACACATACGCCACTTCCCATTTTGCTTCTTCACCATAACTACATTGGCCAACCAAACGGGGTATTTTACTTCTCGAATGATACTGACGCTTAATAACTTTTGTACCTCTTCTTTGATAGCCTCCTCCTTGTCTCTTGCGAAATTTATCCTTGTCTGCAAGATAGTTTTCGCCAATGGATCAACTTCTAAACGGTGGAGTGCTACTTCCTCATTGATCCCTCTCATGTCTTCGACTCTCCAAGCAAAGACGTCGAGACTGTCTTTTAAGACGGAGATGATTTTTTCCTTCTCTTCTGGGGATAACTGGCCCCCGAGTTTGATTTTTTGTTCAGGATAGTCAGGGTTAATGACCACCTCTTCCAGCTCATCCACAGGCTCCATTTCAGGACCATCTCGAAATTCCAGGGACTCGATGATGATTTCTCTAATTCTCTTTCCCTCATTGTTGTTCACGTTGAGGCCCTCTTCCTCCATTAGTTCATCAACGTCGAGCGGATCGACCTTCCTCAAGTCATGGTTGGCCCCCGAGTTCTGGCCGTTGACGAGAATGGGATCTTGCTCAGAGACGGGTGGAACTATGCCTTGCTCAACTGCAATTTCTAGGACCATAGGCTCTTCCTCATTCAGTACCTCACGGATGTAGCTCATCCTAGAGCTAGTTTCGGTAGTTTTTTGAGATTTAGAGACCTTGATGTTTTCTTCGGGAGTATCTATCTCCACGGTCTTAGATTTCTTCCTGCTTCTGACAACATGTTCCAAGAAGTCTTTGGGGGTCGCCCTCACACATCCAATTCCGGCACGAGTGGGAAATTTAACTCGTTGGTGAGGAAGGGAGGCAACCAGCCCAAGTTTAGCTTGACTTGGAATGCCGATGATAGCATAATAGTCACTTGTCAAGTCCATGACTACGAAACTGACAGTAGCCTTGGATCTGAAGGAATGTTCGCCAATTTCAAGTTCTAGCTCCATAGTTCCCTTAGATCCAACCTTATGGTTGGTGAATCCTTCCAGCCTTCCATGATAAGGTTCCAACATGGTGTCTTTCAAGCCCATCTGTTGGAAAGCAGAATAGTACAGGATGTCACGGGAGGCCCCCATGTCAGCAAGCAATCTTTAAGATTCCACATTATCAATCCGACCCCTTACCACCAAGGGTTGTTCACGGGCAGCACGGCTCCCTGCCAATTCGTTGGGAGAAAAACTAATGACCTCTTCCACCTTATGAATCCAAGCAGGCACGTGGTACACTTGCTTAATTCGTGGATCTGGTCCCTTAGCTTTCTGGTGGAAGTCACCTCTTCACGGATCACATGTAATTTGGCCCTAGGGGGCCTACATTCTCCGTCCTCACTTTTATCGTCATCTTCACTTTCTTCCTCTTTCCGCTTCCGCTTGCCATCCTTCTTCACGACATAGTGGTCTAGTTTTCCCTCGTCAACCCACCGTTGGATCATTTTCTTGAGAGCCCAACAGTTGTTCGTGGTGTGGCCATTGTCCTTGTGGAAATCACAGTATTTGGAAGTGTCACGAGGAAACTTTGGTTTATCGCTCAGCGGACGAGGAGGTGGAAGATTTACTAGTTGCATGATCTCCGAGATGGGTTTGGTTAGAGGGGTAAACACTTCAGGCTTCTCGGTGCTTCTTGTTCTGTTCTTCCCCTTGGATCCCTTACCATTCCTATTGTCATTCTGGCGAGTGCCAGTCGCTTCTGGTTCTGCCTTGTCTGATCCCCTTTTCTTGCTTTTATCCTCAGCCATTGCAACGGCGTAAGCCACTTGGTACAATTCAGACTTGGACTTAGGTTCTCGGGCGGAGAGTTCATAGATGAGGGGACCGAATTTCAATCCGGAGTTAAAACAAACAATAACCTCCCTATCAGTGAGGCTTTCTTCCACCTGGTCTGCCATTTTGCGAAATCGGTTGTAATAACTGAGGGTGGTTTCCCCCTTCCCTTGCTCGATATTGGCAAGGTCTGTCAATCTCATCTTCCTCTTTCCAGCTGTGGCAAAGTGGTTCAAAAACATTCTCCTCATGCCTCTCCAGCTATCGATGCAACCTTTTTTCAGCTCACGAAAGCAGGTCAGAGTTGTTTCGGAGAAGGTGCTCGCGAAAGCTTTACAGAGCATGTCATCAGCTATAGTGAGGAGATTCATGGTTTGCTCAAAAATTTGCACATGATCTTTCGCGTCAGTGGTTCCGTTGCACTTTTCAAAGTTTGGGACCTTAAAGTGAGGATTTGGTGGTGCAGCAGTTATCCTCAAGGAGAACGGACGAGTTGACCAGTTGAAGTCATCGTCATCAACCTTCCTTCCCATCTCCATGTCATCAAGTCTCTGTTTCAATAGTTCCCATTGTTTGGTTTCCACTCCCTTATCACTACTAGAGTGGGTGCTTCGCTGGGAGCTACGAGTTGATTTATCCTTGGGGTGACCATTCACCCTACTGTGTTCCACGTCATTTCGGTGGCTGTCACGTTTAGAGGGTGCCTTATTTTGTCTTTGCTCTAGTTCGTGACCACCAAGTAGCATTCTGTATGGTTCAGGTGTTCTCGGTTGTACAAATTCACGAGGACGAGGACGGGGGGAGTCCCTTCGAGGACGAGGAGAATCATGGCAAGGTCGATGTGGTCGAGGAGACCTGGGACGACGAGGTGCCATGACGAGACGAGGAGAAGATAAACGCTTGGACAAACTGAGCCTCGTCCTCAAGTCCCGTGAGTTCACTTCTTGTTCCATGGAACTTAACTGGCTTCTCAGGTCAACTACCTGGTCTTTCTTTTGGTTTGTATGCCGAGGACGGGGAGGATCCCGGAGGGCCTGCTTAGGTTGTACAGCGGGATCTAGGGGAGGACCTCGTCGCTCACCTTTGCTCCCTTCCACGAGAGTTTCCCATCGACGGCAGCATAAACTCAGCCATAGAATTATCTGGATCCAATTGCAACAGAGCATCCTGTGTCTCGTACATTCTTTGCAACGTCTCCATCTGCCTATGTAGCAAAGTACGTCGGTCAACAGGCTGAGTGCTTTCCGCTTGGCCGACGTCGGCCTTCTTTGTCATCTTCCTCCCAATTCTCTTCCCTCGAGGACAAGTAGGACGAGGAAGGTCAGCACCTGCTCCCTCGGCATTTGGTTGTCCCATGGAGCGAAGATTCATGGCGAGGGGGGGTGGTCCTTCAGGCTAAGGTGGAGGAGGAGGAAGCACCTCGGCATTTGGGTTAACCACATTCACTTGGGTTTGTTCCTCAGCAGTTACACTTGTGAATTGTCCGTCCATTGCAAATCAACAACAAATTACCAAAAATGAGAATTTCCAACAGACCCAAATTTCTGGCCAAAATTGAGGCAACTTTTGACCGTAAATAAGAAACTGCAGATTGCGATTTTTCCAGCACAAAATTTCTTGGCCGAAAACGTTGCTTCAGGCCAAAACGATAGCTGCCGACGCGAATTTGCAGATTCCGGCCGAATATTGTTAAATTCGTCAAAATTGAAAACAGAACAAAACGGAACAGAAATTTCTATCAAATCTACTACAATTTTCAGCAAAAAAGTTGGCTTTCAGCGAGCTTTTTCCATGCCAAACAAAGGGTGTTTGAATCGATTTCTCAGCAATGGAACCAATTAATGATGCCAAAATCGTCAAATTAGCCCAAATCCAAGCGATCGTCTGCTTCGGAGATTGCTAGGCCTGAAAATAAGAGAAAACACGTAAACTAAGTCGGGGCGAGTCCGGCTAAAGGCCCTTCGGCGTGAGAGTAAGTTCACGGTTTGTGTATGAGAAACTAAATTGACAGAGTTTCTGTATGTAAAAAGTAACGTACCCAATAATGTGTCATTTGACTTATATTTATAGGGATGGATTGATAGAATCCATGTTGAAGTGAACTTGTAAAGAGATAAGATAATAATCCTAAGAGGATTATATCTGTTTAAGGAGTCATTGTTTGACTTGAATTGGTGTAGATGGTTACAATCCTGATTGGATAATGACTGGTGAATCCTTGTTTGAAGGGGAGTATTCAATCTGCTTGCCAGATAGCCGAGGAACACAAATGTCTTACCTCGGCATTGGCATGTAAGCCGAGATACGTGATTTTTCCTCTTCGTCGTTTGATAATCTGCCAACATGTGAATATGCCGAGATGCATAATTTTGTCTCCTCGTCATATGAAGATATGCCGAGGTAAGAACTTTCCTCTCCTCGTCGTTTGTGACGTCTCGAAGCATGACGAGCCAAGGAAATAGTATGAAGAGCCCGATCAATGTAAGGCCGAGGAGATACCCCTCGGCATACGAGGAGGGCATCCTCGGCACTTTGTAATTGGACATGTATACTTGTATATTGGGCCTTGATTAGCCCTGTTGATGATAAGATACGAGGAACGAGGTGGCCCAAGGTGGCTTCTTATAACTTGTATATGGATTATGTTGTATGGCCCAATCCATTTTGGCCCAACTGGGGCAAGCCCATGTTCTTATCTTGGTTTATACTGTTCAGTTATTATTTAACCAATAGTTTTCTTCTTATTGTTTACTTGGAAATAGTAAGCTTATTTTATTAAGAAAAAAAATGATATTTATGTTATTGTTGTTTTAATAATGACATCATTTTAGGAAGAATTTCTTGAAATTAATTTTGTAATTTATTTCTTATATGTTTCGAACTTACATATTTTTATAAGCAATAATCTATGAAAAAACTAATAGATAATAAATAAAATTCATTTATATTAGTTAAAGTAATGATCAAAATAATCCAAATATAAGAATATTAAGAAAAAGACATTTGTCATAATAGAGGTAAAATTTTTAACTTGAATAATAAATAAAAACTATTTATGATATGATGATAAAAGAATTTAGGTAAAATTTTGAAAAAAAAAAATCATTTCTCATACTCATACTAGAGGCTAAAAATAATTTAATTTTTTTTTTGTATCTAGTAGGTTTTGAAACCTGGTACAAATGGGGTGCTCGGCCGAGTCAAGGGAGGTGCTCGGCCGAGCAGACCCTGAAAGTCAAAATTTTCAGATTTTTACTATCAATTCTTAATTTAATGGTGAATTAACATTCAACCAAAGCAAGTAGATCTGCACACTCACATCACATTTTTAAATGTGTGGCTGTGCATTTGAACAAACTCACAACGCATCCAATGATGGTGGCTATGTCCAAAATAGGATAATCTTACATTAAGAATTGAAAGTCTTTTGAGTAAAACCAAAATATAGAATTTAGAATTTAATACAATACTCTAGAATCTGAATTAGAGTATGATAATTATTTCAAGAACACATGATAAATATGGAATCTTTTCAAGAATTAAAAGCATAAGGCTTTACAAGAAATTCAAACTCAATCTAGTATATGAGCAGGCTCTGATACCAATTATTGGAACATAAATGATCCATCAAAACTTTGAATCGTCTCATAACTATATTAAGAAGAGAAGAAGAAGAAGAAGAAGACGGAAGCGTATACCTTGTGATTTCATGATTTCTTAGTCTTGTTCTTAGAAGGGGAAAGTATGAAGATAGTCTTCAAGGTAGGGAGGAGTAGTTCTTCTAAATGATGAATGCCCTTATTCTCTTTTGTCTTCAAGTACTTAGAAAGATTATGGACTGAATGAGAATGTAATTAACTAGCAGATTCTAAGGCTGATGGAAAGGCCTTTATATAGGAATCCAAGGGGCAATTCATTTAGGGACTACACCTATTGATATATAAGATATTACCATTATGTCCATCATTTAATGGTAGTCTTATATTATGGAATTCTACACATTATATTATATTCTATACTTTACATAAAATATTATAATATTGATCACTTATTTTATTAAGTACTTTTCACTAATAATACATATTATATAATCCATGTTCTAACAATCTCCCACTTGGATTATAATAACATATATTTATACGCAATAAAATCCTTCAATCATATTTATAACATAAATGCCAACCCTTATGTGCACTTTGTTGTCATTCGTAACCAATCTCGTCCATTAGTCATATATGTATAGGAACTAAAGGGGCAGTCGTTGTAATTGATTCGCAACTAAACCCAAATTAATCACATATATATATTCAACTAAATGACATAGATTAAGTATAGATATGTAGCATGGAATATTAACGAGTATATATGAAGAATGCATATATATATTCTCCAAGTAGTCCTACTTAACCAAATGAGATCAATATAAATAAAAACAACACAAGGAAATATAAAACAAAACTCCCACTGATTTAAGCATTATCAAAAGTCACTACACCTATATGAGCAACATGCTCGTGAAATACTAAAGGGGATAATGCCTTAGTAAATGGATCCGCAAGCATAGAGTTTGTACCAATAAGTTCTATTTCTATTTGTTCATTTTGTACTCTCTATCTTATAACAAGAAACTTAATATCTATATGCTTAGATTTAGATGAACTCTTGTTGTTGTTGGAGTACAATACTGCGGCTCTATTGTCACAATATAACTTAAGTGGGCTTTCAACACCTTTGAAAATTCGCAGCCCTTCAATGAATTTACGCAGCCATATAGCTTGATTGGATGCCTCATAGCAAGCAACAAATTCGGCTTCCATGGTGGAAGTAGTAACTAATGTTTGCTTGGCACTTCTCCAAGAAATTGCTCCACCGGTCAAAGTGAAGACATAACCCGATGTCGATTTGCGACTATCTTTGCATCCAGCAAAGTCGAAATCGGAAAAACCAATGATCTCAAGATGATCCGACTTTGTATATGTAAGCATGTAGTTCTTCCTGTTTTGTAAGTATCTCATCACTCTTTTAGCTGCGACCCAATGTTCTCTTCCCGGATTGCTTTGATATCGCCCAAGCATGCCAACAATAAAGGCAAGATCTGGGCGAGTACAGACTTGTGCATACATTAGGCTTCCTACTGCCGATGCGTAAGGGATATTTTCCATATACTTGGATTCAAGATTATTTTTAGGACATTGCTTTAAGCTGAACTTATCTCCCTTAGAGACCGGGGTGTCATGCGGTTTACAATTTCCCATGCTAAACCTTTGTAATACCTTCTCTATATAGCTCTTTTGTGATAATCCTAACATACCTCGTGAGCGATCACGATATATTTGGATTCCTAATACAAAAGAAGCTTCTCCAAGATCTTTCCTCTCAAAATTTGTTTGAGAGAAATTTCTTGGTTTCCTTAAGAAGGTCCTAATCATTACTAGCAAGTAAAATGTCATCCACATATAAGACTAAAAATATAAATCTACTCCCACTGAACTTATGGTACACACAATCTTCACCAAGATTCATTTCAAAACCAAATGAAAGAATAACTTGGTTAAATTTTAAGTACCATTGACGAGATGCTTGCTTAAGCCCATAAATGGATTTCTTAAGTTTACATACTAGTTGACTAGTTTGATCCGAATCAGTAACCATTTCTGGTTTCTTCATATAGATAGTTTCCTCAATGTCGCCATTGAGAAAAGCTGTCTTTACATCCATTTGATGAAGCTCAAGGTCAAAATGTGCCACTAAAGCCATAATGATCCTAAAAGCATTTTTAGAGGATACCGGTGAAAATGTTTCTTTGTAATCAATGCCTTCCCTTTGAGTAAATCCTTTAGCGACAAGACGAGCCTTATGTCTTTTCACATTACCTCGTGAATCCCTTTTGGTCTTAAAGACCCATTTACACCCAATGGGTTTCACATTCTTAGGTAATGGGACAAGATCCCAAACGTCATTATCATTCATGGATTTTAACTCTTCATTTATGGCATTAATCCACTTATGAGAATTTGGACCACTAATCGCTTCATGGAAGGTGATTGACTCATCTCCCACTAAACCTAATTGTTCCTCATTCTCGGCAAGATACACATCATAATAATTCGATATAGCACTCCTTCTTGCTCTATTAGATCTTCTCAATGGCACCGGTTCTTCTTGATTTTGAGGGTGTTGAATTTTCTCATCAACATTTTCATGTTGTTCATTAATAGGAGAATTAACGTCATTTTGAATTATATGTTCTTGTCGAATTTCAGGCACAACTGCTTGATTTTCGATAGGAACTATAGGAAGAGGTATAGAAACGAATTCCTCTTCCATTTCTTCAAATTCAAAATTATTATTCAAATTTTCCCCTCTAAATTCAACATCCTCAAAGAACTTAGCATTTTCCATCTCGAAAAAGGTTCTAGTTTTTTGGTCATAGAATTTATATTCCCTAGATCTTTGAGAATATCCTACAAAATAACTACTAATGGTCTTAGCGTCCAACTTTCCTTCGTTAGGTCTATAAAGCCTAACTTTGGCTGGACAACCTCAAACATGAAGATGATTTAGAGATGGTTTCTTACCGGTCCATAATTCATAAGGGGTTTTGTCAGTAGCTTTTGAAGGAGCTCTATTAAGTAGGTAGGTTGTGGTTTTCAAAGCATCGCCCCATAATGAGTGAGGTAAAGAAGTACAAGAAACCATACATCTTACCATATCCTTAAGGGTTCTATTACGTCTCTCGGCTACACCATTCATGCTAGGTGTCCCCGACATGGTGTAGTGAGGGACAATCTCACACTCTTCTAAATAGCGAGCAAAAGGACCCGAACGTTGTTCTCCCTAACCGTCATTCCGACCGTAGTATTCACCACCACGATCAGATCTAACGTTCTTAATAGTCTTTTCAAGTTGATTTTCAACTTCGGTTTTAAAATACTTGAAAACGTCCAATAATTGAGACTTTTCATGAAGTAAATAAATGTGTCCATAAGGAGAGAATTCATCTATGAACGTAATAAAATATATTTGTCCGTTCCATGAAGGGATAGGGAATGGTCCACATATGTTCGTATGAATTAGTTCTAAGACTTTTGTAGCTCTCAAGGATTCATTTTTGTTTGTACTATTCGTAAATTTTCCTTTAAGGCATTCAATACAAAAGTTATTTTCCGGAGTATCAAGCTTATGTAGTATTCCCTCGGACACAAGCTTGTCAATTCTTCTTTTGGAGATATGACCCAAACGCCTATGCCACAAGGTATAAGAGTTTTTACTTGAAAACTTTCGTTTTATGCCTCGAGAGTTAGTTTCATTATTATGAGACTCATTTAATGAATTGACTGTGTCAAGTAAATATAGATTATCAATGTAAGACAAAGAACTAGTACCAAAAAGCTTTGAATCAAAATATAAATTGCATTTATTATTACCGAAGATACAGGAATAACCTTCCCGATCTAATGTAGTGACGGAAATCAAATTCCGTCTAAAGATGGAATAATAAATACATTATTCAAAACTAAATAATATTCGATACTAAGAGATAATCTAAAATTCCCTGTGCCCTCCACCTCTACCGGCTTTCCAGCTCCCATGTAGATGAATCTTTCACCTTCATTGGGCGTTCGGTAGTTCAGGCAACCCTGCATACATGAACTTATGTGAGTAGTTGCACCGGAGTCTAACCACCATGTATATGAAGGAATTGAAACTAAATTAGCTTCAGTACAAACAAAGCTAAATGACATACCTTTCTTAATTCGCCATTGGAGATACTTAGGGCAGTCGGGCTTCATGTGAGTGGGGTCCTTGCAAAAGAAGCACTTCTTCACCTTTTGATCATTTGATGATCCCTTAGGCTTCTTTGTTGCAACCATAATCTCCTTACCTTTTCTCTTAATCCCATGAGAAGAGGTAGATGCATAATGTGCACTTTCGGATTTGGTGTGTTTCAACCTATCTTCTTCCTCCGTGACATGTGAAATTAATTCATTAATATTCCACTTGTCCTTTTGACAATTGTAGGTCATTTCAAAATGACCAAATTGTGAAGGAAGATAAATTAAAGCCAAATGCACAAGCAAGTCTTCCGACAAGTCCAACTTAAGTGCTTTTAATTTCGTTGATAGATGAAACATTTCCATTATGTATTCTCTTAGGTTTCCGGTGCCCTTGTACCTCATGGAAACAAGCTTCCTTAAGGTAGCATTTATTTTCGATTTATCGCTTTTTGCAAAGCGTTGTTCTAGGACATCTAGGAAACCTTTTGCACCATCATCCTCAGAGACACTGTTCAGAAATGTCTCCAGGACTGCATTCTTAATTATGCTTAGGCTGACGCGATTAGAACGCTTCCACGTCTCTGAACTCAAGCGGTCTTCCGCAGTGCTTTTATCAGTTAGAGGGACAGGAGCTTGTTCTCTTAATGCGAGGTCAAGGTCCAAACAGCCTAAGACCATAGTTATCTTGTTTTTTCAAGTTTTAAAGTTTGTCCCAGTTAGCAAAGGAATTGAGTTTAAGGCAGTAGTAACAGATGAAGCACTGATCAAATCTGAATGAAGAGAACAAAAGAATGAAACAAAACATATATAAGAAACTACACAATGATTAATTATATCAAAATGAATTCCATTAAAATAAAAGATAATCAATATGACATCAAGACTAATCTTTGGATTGCGAATTGACTCACAATTTAATTTATCTTAGGGTAAACAAATAGCTTAAACAACACACTTTAAATACTTGCCTTCCTTTGGGCCGGATCAAGTACAAAAAGTATCCTAAAGTTTAAGGTATTTGTTCCCCGATAATAAAGAATATAAACAATTCACTTTAAACACTCGCCTTTCTTTGGGATGGTTCACAGCATTTAAAATGACCTAATATTTACTTCAATTATTACCCCATGAATGCAAATATTTAGTCAACAACAAGGTCTCCTTTGGGAAACAAGCATGTTGTCACATATTAATATTTACATTCATCTTTTAACAAATTTGAATTTAATCAACAAGGTCTCCTTTGGGAAACAAGAATGTTAATTTTGTCAAAAATGTTAAGGATATAATTAATCGAAAACATAAAGCCTTAAGGTAATTAATGAAATTTATTAATAAAAGATAGTAGTCCTTTTGTTCTACCCGTCCATTCTTAAAGTTTGACAACTTTAAGAACCGCCAATCAGCGTGACTGGTGTCCAGATACCCTATTTTATCAATAAATTATCAAAG
The DNA here is from genome assembly GCA_022495995.1 of Adenophora triphylla var. japonica. Taxonomy (NCBI): domain Eukaryota; kingdom Viridiplantae; phylum Streptophyta; class Magnoliopsida; order Asterales; family Campanulaceae; genus Adenophora; species Adenophora triphylla. Next base: position 41,778 of record JAFEMH010002093.1, read on the forward strand.
TTCAGGGCACAAATTAATGTGAAATTTACTCAAAAAATGAATGAAAATTGATCAAAATAGCAAAAGATTGAAAATTTTGAAAATCAGGCCAAAATTAAGTGGTGCTCGGCCGAGTCAAGGAAGGTGCTCGGCCGAGCAAAATACTCCAGAGAACACCCCTTTCTGATCCCTCACGCTCGGCCGAGTCCTTAGGGTGCTCGGCCGAACACTATCCTTGACTCGACCGAGCATCATGACCGTTGGATGGCGCCTTTTCAAAAAAAATTCAAACGTTGTGCTGATACAAATTGGGTGCTCGGCCGAGTCAAGGGAGGTGCTCGGCCGAACAGACCCTGAAAGTCAAATTTTCCAGATTTTTACTATCAATTCTTAATTTAATGGTGAATTAACATTCAACCAAAGCAAGTAGATCCGCACACTCATATCACATTTTTAAATGTGTGGCTATGCATTTGAACAAACTCACAACGCATTCAATGATGGTGGCTATGTCCAAAATAGGATAATCTTACATTAAGAATTGAAAGTCTTTTGAGTAAAACCAAAATTTAGAATTTAGAATTTAATACAATACTCTAGAATCTGAATTAGAGTATGATAATTATTTCAAAAACACATGATAAACATGGAATCTTTTCAAGAATTAAAAGCATAAGGCTTTACAAGAAATTCAAACTCAATATAGTATATGAGCAGGCTCTGATACCAATTATTGGAACATAAACGATCCATCAAAACTTTGAACCGTCTCATAGCTAGATTAAGAAGAGAATAAGAAGAAGAAGACGAAAGCGTATACCTTGTGATTCCATGATTTCTTAGTCTTGTTCTTAGAAGGGGAAAGTATGAAGATAGTCTTCAAGGTAGGGAGGAGTAGATCTTCTAAATGATGAATGCCCTTATTCTCTTTTGTCTTCAAGTACTTAGAAAGATTATGGACTGAATGAGAATGTAATTAACTAGCAGATTCTAAGGCTGATGGAAAGGCCTTTATATAGGAATCCAAGGAGCACTTCATTTAGGGACTACACCTATTGATATATAAGATATTACCATTATGCCCATCATTTAATGGTAGTCTTATATTATGGAATTCTACACATTATATTATATTCTATACTTTATATAAAATATTATAATATTGATCACTTATTTTATTAAGTACTTTCACTAATAATACATGTTATATAATCCATGTTCTAACATAATATAGAAGCAGATGCGAGGATGACTTCTGGTCTTGAAGTAACTTATTATTGGCACAATACCAAGTTTAAACCCTAAAGCGATGTCTTAATTCATATGATTTTTTTTACTTGTTGCTTATATTAGTGATCTACTATTTATTTAATTAATTACGTTAGCTTAAGCAAATGCTGTTTCCAGTTAATGTCCTCACGATCTTCCTCAAACTGAAGCTGAATTAATTAATAATGGATCGAAATTCAATTATTTGGATAATAGTGATTCAGCAAAAATAAACACGCACACACACATAATCCCTCCGTCCCATGATAATACGCACATTTTTGCTTCGCACAAGAATTAAGGTAAAAGATGAAAAAGGTGATGTGTTATGAGTGTAGATGGTTGGGTAGGAGAGAGAAAGTGGAGTAAGTGGGTAATTGTTGTGAATAGAGACAAGTGGGTCCCATTTCCATTTTGGAATATTGCAGATTATTGTGGGACGACAAAAAGATGTCTTTTTGCATATTATCATGGGACGGAGGGAGTATCTATAGTATAAATGACACCCCTCGTTGCTACAGTACAATGAACCGTTTCAAGTGCCAAATTTCCCATTTTGCCCTTAAATTTTTTTTTTAAATTAAAAAAAAAACGTGTCCTTGGACACGGACTTTTACTAGTATATATATATGAGACTCCCAACTACCAAGATGTCCAACATAGTTTGGGGTTATGCTATTGCTAGACCAAAATCTCAGAACAATTCAACTAAGCAAACAAATAAAAAGTAAAATAAGTTATGAGTTTTGTAATATATGAATAAAATAAAAATCATTATTCGCCAAATATTGAATGACGATTAATCTGTCTTAGGATAAAATTCGAAGAGCAAAATAGGTCTCAATTTTTTTTGTTTTTTATCGCTACTATCTTCCCGTGACTCAAATCCAATAGCTCTTATAGGTGATTAAGGACGTCAAACTGCTACAACGCTGCCTTTGCTTTGCTGTTGCAGCGCTGTAGCGATAAAATGTAGACAACAAATATAAAAGACGTACAACAATGTAAATGATGATGCCAAAAATGTTCGGATCAACCCAAATTCAGCAGCAGGTTGTATCCTGGCGATTGAATAGCCTGAAAAAGATGAACGAACACGTAAATTCGGTCGGAGCTTACCGACGAAGGCCCTCCGGCATGAGAGTAAGTATTTGCCTTTAGAGAGAGATATCAATTGACAAGAGTTTAGAGTCAAAAGATGTGTTACCAAAATAATGTGAATTATGGCTTGTATATATATGCATAGCATTGTATAATTCTTGTTGGATAGGAATGCATGGAGATAAGATTTTACTCCAAGGAGGATTATAACTGTTCAGTCCTTGCTGGATGAGAATTCTTGTGAGATAAGGTTATAATCCTAGGAGGTATATAACTGTTCACAATCCTCTTTTGAGTAGGATAAGAATATGTATTCTGCACGTGCGCCGGTGAGGAGTCTCATCGGCTTGTGTTGCATGGTCGGCTTTGATTATGCCGAGGAGGAGAGGTGGAGAATGGGAAAGTCCATTTCTACTTTGTTGATAGCCGAGGAAGGGTTCCTAGTCTTCAAAGGGAGCCTTGCTCGGCCTTGGAGGGATGCCTTCCTTGGCCTAGATGATGATGATGCTTCGTTGGCATAGGATCCTAGTTGAGCCTTAGTCATTATGCGCCTGCCATGTCTAGGTCGACATATAGGGGAATGACGAGGAGGCAATACGAGCGAAGGTAGGGAAGGCTCACTCCCTTTGTCGTAATTAAGACTTGTATGGATAATATTTTGGGCCCAATCCATTGGGCTTTGCCCGGTCACGAATCCACGTTCGTACCTCGATTTATACAGTTCAGTGGCTCCCGACTTCCTAGCTCAGCTATGCCGAGGAGGAAGTAGTGCTCTACCTCGGCTTAAACGAATCTGAACGGGTTTTCCACATGTCACAAGGAGCTTCATATTCCATCGGTTCAAGTCATACAATGATGGGGCACGTATGTCCATGCCTGACATCTCCTTGGCAACCTACTAGGGCATTAAATGTGATGAGAAAGGACGGCGCCTTTACCCGAATTTTGACCCGTACCCGTTTCATAGTTGGATATAAAAACAAAAACCCTTAACGATTTCAATCTTTTATCATCCTTTGAGTTTGAGAGAGAAATAGCAAGGTTGAAACTGCCATCTTCGTGCTATTGATTTCGTGATTTCGTTGCCCAGATTCGTTTGTTCGTGCTTGATTTGGCGTGCGTTTCCTTCATCAACCTTCAATTTAAGGTATAACTTCTTTCTTCCTCTTAATTTCTGCATTTGTATTTGTAATTTCTGGGTTTTGGGGCATTTGTTCTTGGTGGCCGCTATTATTGGCGTTTGTTTGAGGTTTTCTTGAACCAGTTCTTGAGTTTGTTCTTGAACCCTCTATGTCTCCTTCGTATTTAGAGATGGCAAGAACATGGAGGAGTAATCCCAATGCTCTCTACTGTTATCACACCCACAATCTTAGGATTTACCAACGAACTGATGGCCCTTGGATGATGCTGAGTCTGAGTGAAATTGGGGAGATATTGACGAGGTACCAGTCGCCTCGAACCGACGTACGATACCCAGGTCGGTTTAGAATTGACCGAGTGAATGTAGGTTCTCCACATGTTGTAGTGTTCCAAAGCTGATCTGATATAATCGATCACATCAATCTCTACTACTTGAAATCTGACCACCTGGAGCGTCCTCCATTGTTGGGTAAGGTTCCCTCCTCGGTTTTAGTTCGTATGACAAGGAGGGATGTTCTTCCTCTTCCTCGTCTTCCATTTGCCTTGGTCAAAATTCTGATCCTTGTTGTTTCATTGTGTAGATATGGCAGGAAGAGGAAGTGGTCCTTCTACATCGACAAGGATAGTAGATTCATTTTCCGAGGGAGAACAATCTGGAGGCCGAGGAAGAGGCCGGGGTAGATCAGGGCGAGGTAGGGTGTATGTTCCTAGGCCCAAACCTATTAAGACCGGTGAGCCCATGTTAGAAGAGATTTACTCTAAGTATGGAGTGTTGAGAGAGGAGTATAGGCTGAGTTACTTCTACTGGGTCCCACTCAAAACCGAGAGGGATGTGACTGATTTTTACTATAGCTTGAACCATGTCAACTTTTTCTATAAACAGTTTTAATTGGGTCTCCGTCTTCCCTTAGATCCTTTTATAAATGAGTTCCTTTAAGATATGCAAGCCGTCCTGGTTATGCTAGGTGCCAATGTCGTGAGGTTCCTCACTGGCTTTATTGTTCTTTGTCGTAGTCTAGGCTTTGAGCCTTATCAGTTTGCGTTCCATAATTTCTTCATTGTGAAGAGTGATTCGAGATCGGTGGTGATAAGGAGTGACCCCAACCAGGCCAAACTTATATACCCTATGTCCAGCAAGGTGTCGGGGTGGAACAACTATTGGTGTAGTGCCCTAGGCGTTTAGTTATGTTTGACTTATAACTTAAACCGATATGTAATCGTCTTTATCATTTATTATAGAGAAAGTTTATTAGGTTCATTATATGTTTACATGTTTATTATATTGAACTGTGTCCCTAGTTATTATGAATAACTAGTATAAGTTGGTAATGGATAATCATGGAGATGATTATATGCATGTGATGCACATTACACTTATGGGTACTTGCTAGAGAACAATTACTAGACATGATCTACTGATGAGATTCATGACATGGTCTATAATCATATATGTCATGATTAAATCTCATGATAGTCGTGTTATTGAATCCTTTGTACCTGAGATTATCAACGTCTTCCATATGATGAACATTGTGTTTGATGTAGTCTAACACTATCTTTAAAAGGATAGCAATAAGGGCTATGTTGGCACGATTGGATTCTTGTAGGAAAGAATGATAAGTCAAGATGGGATTTGTCCCTCTCTGTGTGAGAGAGATGTTTACTTGGACCCCTCGATGAATGATGTTGATAAAATGTGTGACCACACTCAAGAGATTTGATAGAGATCAAATGCACTTGGATTATCAACATATTCGAAATCGAGAAAGCATTGAACATGTGAGTTGACATTGACCATGACTCATGTTCAATTGGACATCGTGGACAAAGGGATTATGACATTTGATCTATCGAGGAATCAAGCTTTGATGTTATATTAATTGGGTGGATATAATGATTTGCTAGAAACCACTTATGTCTTGTGAGGTCGATGTTTCGACTCACTACCAACATAATATAATTCCTATTGGGTCACACACAAAGAACGAATTTGATCATGGCTGAAAATTATGGATTTTGGGTTCTGGCACGACTCGTGACCAGGAGCACGACTCGTGCCCTGGGTCACGACTCATGCCAAGGGTCACGACTCGTGACAGGAGCAGTACGACTGCGTTTTGGGCATAAAGGAACGACTTGTTGACTTTTGACTTTGTGGGATTGGGCACGACTCGTTCCCCAAATCAGCATGAGTGCAGAAATTAGCACGAGTCGTGCTACGATTGAAATTTGGCTTAAACCACTCGTGACTAGCTGGAATGGCTCATGGCACGAGTCGTGCCCTGGAGCACGAGTTGTGCCCTTAGCGAATTTCAGCCGTACGCGTTTTCCTTAGCCGGATTGGTTTTGGTATTGGTCAAGGATTCTTACCTAATTGTTAGGGATTTATACCTAAGTATAAATACAATCTTATGAGCAGTCAAAAACAAATCTTTGCCTAGGGTTTATGAAACTCTAAAGTTTGATCTTTGATTGAGAATCAAATATCAAAATCACCCAAATAAATTCCATTGTTTTGGCTATTGATTATTGAAAGGAGTGTCAATAATCGGAAGGATCATCTAGCAATCCAACAAGAAGAGTTCTTGGTTTGTTCGCGTGTGGATCACCATTATAGGGAGGTTCCTTTATCTCCTAAAGCTTGAAGATTTCCATTGTTGATTAATCACCAAGGTAGAACAAGGAATTAGAAGATCCAAGTTTCATCAAGAGTTTAAAGATTCAATCTTTGAGATTAGTTTTGAGCAACATAAATCGCATTAAGGTATATAAATTCTATTTCATGTTTCTAATCTCTTCATGCTAAACGGAATAAAGGGCTAGGGTTTTGTTGTTGTTCAAAATTCTTTCGCTACGTTTGTAACCCCAAAACCCAACAGTGGTATCAGAGCCTCGTCTTATCATGATTAGGATTGAAATTGGCATGCTAGATTTAATTTGATTAATTGCTATCCATGCTATATGAAATAGATTCATGATTTTATGTGTGTTATTTTGAGAAAATAATCATATGTGATATGCCATGGTCATGATTTATAATTGATTAATTTGATTAGTCTCTTACATAGGTTATTGACCTTTTTAATATGATTAAAGTAGATTGATAAATTCTCAAAATTAAATCAAAGTGTTTGTTTGTAATTTTGTGAAGCCCTATGTTCATGATTATGTACACATAAGTTTCATGTTACAACCATGCGATGTTTGTTGATATGTGTAAATCATTCTAAATATTTAAGTTTTATGTCACCCCTTGATTAGAACACTTGTGATATTATAGGATATTTTGATGTAGTTTCGACTCAGTTGGGTGCATCATTATATCTTAATTTGTGATCAAGATGATATAATGGTTGATGTATTTTTGACTCAATTAGGTGCATCGTTCCATGTCTCATACGTTTGAAAAAAGGTTTTGACTTAATTGGTGCTTTCAAATGAGATTTGACCCAAGACATAGATGAGATTAAAACATATTTTTAACATATGATGTCCAGGAAATCTCATAAAAGATCTAAGAGTCATATATCATATGATTGATGTTTTTTACCTAAATAGCTTGATTTCAGGCATTGACTCAGTTAAACCAAAATCAAGTGAAATATGAATCTTAGCCTACTTTGATTATATGATACATACTTGTATTTGAAGGTGTATAATAGAGTGGGAGTATTTATGAAATACATTATTTGCTCTTAGATGATAAATGTGTTGATACTTATGTGTTTCATTATTTGCATATTTTATTGTAATAATGACAACTCACAATAATCAACCCCTGTCGCTGCGATCAGTCCTTGAAAAGTACAAGCTCGAAGAGAATGGTACAAACTATTCTGATTGGATCAGAAACCTAAGAATTGTTCTAAGGCAAGAGAAGAAAATGTACGTTCTTGATGAACCCATTCCACCTCCACCTGCTGCCAATGCTTCAAGGGCAGATAAGGATGCTCACAAGAAACATACTGATGATTCTTATGATGTGACATGCCTTATGCTTGCCACCATGTGTAAGGCTCTTCAGAAGGACCTAGAATACATGGAAGCTGCTTTTGATCTAACCGAGCGCTTAAAGGAAATGTTCCAAGTGCAAGCTAGACAAGAGAGGTATGATGTGGTTAAAGCCCTAAATGCATGCAAGATGCAAGAGGGGAAGTCGGTTGGTGCTCATGTCCTTAAGATGAAGGGTCACATTGAGCGTCTCGAAAGGCTTGAAAATCCGATGAGTTTGGAACTCGCCATGGATACTATATTGAATTCATTGCCTGAAAGTTATGGTCATTTTATAATGCACTATCACATGAGTGGCATGGATAAGAATCTCTCAGAATTGCATGCAATGCTTAAGACCGCAGAGAAGAATATCAAGAAGCCCGAAACAACAAATGTGTTAATGGTTAACAAAGGTAAAGGGTTCAAGAAAGATGGCAAAGGTAAAGCAAGTGTTGCTAAACCTAAGGCAAAAGTTGCCATTGCCCGAGAGGCTCCCAAAGTGACTCAAAAGGATGCGGTTTGCTACCATTGCCAAGAGGTTGGTCATTGGAAGCATAACTGCAAGGCTTATAAGGAAGGACTAAAGGCGAAGAAGGGCAATACGATTACTTCTGATTCAAGTATCTATATGATATATATTTTCCTTTCTATTTCTAGTTCATGGGTATTTAATATCGGATGTGGATCTCACATTTGTTTAAATGTGCAGGGACTAAGGAATATGAAGCTACTCAAACAAGGTAAAGTTGACCTACGTGTGGGTAATGGAGCAAGAGTTGCTGCATTAGCCGTAGGGACATATGATGTAACTTTACCTAGTGGCTTAGTACTTGTTTTGAACAATTGTTACTATGTTTCGGATTTGAGTAGAAATATTATTTCCGTTTCTTGTTTGGATAATGAAGGGTATAATTTTCTTATTGAGAATAAGAAGTTTTATATTTATTTAAATGATATGCTTTATGGTATTGCAAATTCATTTAATGGCCTTTATGTTCTTGATGTTGATGAGAAACAAAATAATGTTGAAGATATTTATCATATGGACAAGAAGTCTAAACCGAATGACGTGAACAACACGTTCATATGGCATTGCCGGCTTGGTCACATAAACGAGAAACGCATTTCTAAACTTTATAAGGATGGTATGTTAGACTCATATGATTATGAATCATATGAGATATGGAGTCTTGTTTATTGGAAAAAATGACCAAACCACCCTACACTAAGAGTAGTGAAAGGGCTAGTGACTTGTTGGGCCTAATACATACCGATGTATGTGGACCAATGAGCAGCATTGCTAGGGGAGGATTTCGGTATTTCATTACATTCACCGATGACTTATCTAGATATGGCTATGTCTATCTGATGAAGTCCAAAAGTGAGTCGTTTGAGATGTTTAGAACATTTTAAAAATGAAGTACAAAATCAACTTGGCAAAACTATTAAAGCACTTCGATCCGATCGTGGTGGTGAGTATTTGAGCCAAGAGTTTGACAATCATCTCAAAAACTGTGGAATTGTTTCAGAGTTGACTCCAATCGGAACACCACAATGGAATGGTATTTTCGAGAGGGGGAATAGAACCTTATTAGATATGGTTCGTTCGATGATGGGTCAAGTTGACCTTCCTATTTCCTTTTGGGAACATACATTAGAGACTGTTGCGTTCACACCGAACAGAGTTCCTACTAAATTGGCTCTTAAGAACCCACATGAGATGTGGCATGGAAGAAAACCTAGTTTGTCTTTCATGAAGATTTGAGATTGCAAAGCTTATGTGAAGAGACTTGTCTCCGATAAGTTAGCACCTAAATCTGACAAGGTTATTTTCGTTGGTTATCCAAAAAAAACCAAAGGGTATTACTTTTACAACCGTAATGAGAACAAAGTGTTTGTTGCTCAATATGGTACTTTTCTTGAGAAATAGTTTCTCAATAAAGCATCTAGTGGGAGTAAAATTGATCTTGAAGAAATTCAAGAATCCGAAAATAACATGAAACCGATAGTAGAGACTGAACCAAGTCCACAAGGAGTTGTGGAACCGATTCAAGATCCACAAGTCCATCGTAGATTGGATAGGTTACGATCCGTACCCGAGGGATATGGATTTCTCGTGTCGAAAATTAATGAAGTAGAAGTCATTGAGAATGACGAACCTACTTCCTATCAAGAGGCGATGTCCACTCCTGATTCGGATAAATGGTTGAAGGCCATGGAATCCGAATTGCAATCTATGTCGGATAATCAAGTTTGGAACTTGATTGAGCCACCCGAAGGTGTAAAAATCATAGGGTGCAAGTGGGTCTTCAAGAAGAAGAGTGGCATAGATGAGAAGGTGCATACTTACAAGGCTAGGCTTGTAGCTAAGGGATATAGGCAGATTCATGGTGTAGACTATGATGAAACTTTTTCACCTGTTGCAATGCTTAAGTCTATTAGAATTTTAATTGCCATAGCCGCATATTATGACTACGAGATATGGCAAATGGATGTCAAAACGGCTTTCCTTAATGGGAAGTTATTTGAGGATGTGTATATGACACAACCCGAAGGTTTTGTCGATCCTAAAAATTCTAACAAAGTGTGCAAGTTACAAAGATCCATATATGGATTGAAGCAAGCTTCTAGGAGTTGGAATTTTCGTTTTGACGAAAAGATCAAAGAGTTTGGTTTTGTCAAGAATGAAGATGTACCTTGTGTATACATGAAATTCAGTGGGAGTGTAGTATTATTTCTCTTATTGTATGTTGATGATATCTTACTCATTGGAAACGAAATTCCTGCACTTCAGACTGTCAAGTCTTGGTTAGAAAAATATTTCTCAATGAAAGATATGGGTGAAGCCGCTTAGATTCTTGGCATCAAGATCTATAGAGATAGATCTAAAAGGATAATTGGTTTGAGTCAAAGTACTTACACTGACAAGGTTCTTAGAAGATTCAAGATGGAAAATTCTAGGAGAGGTAACTTGCCAATGGGTCATGGTGTCACTCTTAGCAAGAATCAGTATCCTAAGACAACTGATGAGCGAAAGAGGATGAATGAAGTTCCATACGCTTCGGCTATTGGATTTATCATGTACACTATGATTTGTACTAGACCCGAAGTCTCATATGCTCTAAGCATGACGAGTCGATACCAATCTGATCCCTGTGAAAACCATTGGATGATAGTTAAGACGATCCTTAAGTACTTAAGAAGGACTAAGGATGCATTCTTGGTCTTTAGAGGGATGGAAGATAATCTTGTTGTAAGAGGTTACACAGATGCAAGTTTCCAAACCGACAAGGATGATTTCCGATCGCAGTCGGGATTTGTGTTTATGCTTAACGGAGGTGCAATTTGTTGAAAGAGTTTCAAGCAGAGTACCATAGCCGATTCTACAACCGAGGCCGAATATATAGCGGCATCCGATACAACTAAGGAGGCAGTTTGGATCAAGAATTTCATTAGTGATCGGGAAGTTGTTCCAAGTTGTAAGTACCCCAATCTGGATCACACCCTTTCAAACACACGGGAAGCACCGCAGACTCATCAACGCAGTCTCGACGACCCCTGGCACTCAAAACCCTCTCAAAACCCCCAGCCAAACCAAGGGAGGAGCCTTTCTGGGATAAAAAGGGACAAAAGGACCTTTTGGGAATTTTCAGGAAATTGGAAAAGCAATAATGGTCCGTACGGACCTCTTTGCTTTAATAATTGCTTGAATCTTCTTAAAGTCCACAATATTCCCTCAAATCCAGGGAAAATGATTACCCCCTGCAGAGTTGGTCCGTACGGACCTCTTTGCATGTCAACTTGGTCCGTACGGACCTTATTGCACAGGGAACATCATAATTGCAAATATTCCTCCATCATCACAGATTCCCTCAAATCGAGGAAAATCAAAAGTCTGGATTACCAGGGAGGTCCGTACGGACCTCTTTGCACCAAATCTGGCACTATAAATAGAGGGCTCCCCCTCCTCATTTTCACACATCTCCCACTTCTCTCTTCCTCCCTAGGCCTTCTGGCTTCCCCTCTAAGTCCTTCCGAGGCATTCTCGGCCCCTTTCGGATCCTTCCGAGGCCCTCCGAGCTCCCTTGTGGTGCTCTGAAGCCTCTCCGAGCGCTCCCGCGACGCTCCGGCGCTGCCCCGAGGCACTCTCGAGGTACTCTGAGGCCCCTCGTGGTACTCCGAGGCCTTGCCTGGTCTTTCCACGGTGTCCCGGCTCTTTCCGAGTCAAACCGGCGATCCCAAACCACGCCGAAACTCTGCCCGAGTGACTCCAGCCACCTCAACGCACGCCGAACCTCTTTCCGAGTCAAACCGGCGATCCCAAACCACGCCGAAACTCTGCCCGAGTGACTCCTGCCACCCCAACGCACGCCGAACCTCTGCCCGAGTGATCCCGACGATCCCCACGCACGCCGAACCTCTGCCCGAACGCAGCCTGCAACCTCAACTCACGCCAAAACTCTGTCCGCAGACAACCGGCATCTCCCGAAGCAATCCCGATCCGTACCGGAACGCTACTCCGACCTCAAACACTATTCCTCAGCGGAAGACAGACACGAACCAACATTGGTAAGGCTTCCTTCCGTTACTATTTCAATACCTTTCCATACATAGCATACAATGTAGACATCCGATACAGCATGCATTTTTAAAAGCACACACACACACACACAACATTTAAAGGATATTAGGGGTATCCGAAAGACTCGTTTTACGAGGCGACTCGGGTGAGCTCTAATATTCTAATATTCTCTTCCCGAGGAGTCATCTGACCTCCGAACTCAAAATCTCATCACACAAAAACAGTTTAAAATTATCTTTAAACTGATGCCCTTTTTCAATGTTTTGGGCTTAATAAAAACGGCGTGGCGACTCTACAAAGCAAAACACGGCGAGACACCTCCAACCAACGCTAAAGCGGAATAAAGCCAGATGCCGGGGCGCGAACGCGCTGCCTCTCGGATCCGGGCGAACATTCCCGAAAAGCGACGAATGCGAGATGCCGGGGCTCCGCGCGCGAGCCGGATCCCGGGTAATTTCAGTTGGCGACTCTGCTGGGAAAATTTTGTTTTAAAAACTTTTAAACAAAACAAAAGATTTTTAAAACAATGATGAGGGTCAAACTTTCATTTTACCCCTTCCTTTAACTGTTGTGTGTGTGTGCACGTGCTTCGTTTTTATTTTACAAAAAAAAATACAAAAAAATGCATCAATATACATACGTGCATACATTTAAAATTCTTCAAAAACTTCTGTTTTACTCAGAAAAAGAATTTTAGAGACCGCACACTACGCGCACTTTCTTTGCCTCGGTTACACCGCACTCTACTCACACCGTCGCCTCGGTTACACCGCACACTACAACCCTGACCCTCGGCCGGAGTGGTCTCGGTTGCGATCCGTTTGGTCTTCCTAGGCCTCTTGGAGGCGCACGGGATCATTCCAAACATCCCATCCTAGCCAAGCGTCAACCCCGCACGTTTGAGTCTTGAGTCACACTCTGTCCGGACTCGATTGGTTTTTACCCGGTCCGTGTCATACGGCTGGATACATATACCTGCGGCCATTTTCTGAGTCAAGGCTCGGAACTCAAGATCCCTTGCGCAAGCAAAGCGATGAAAGGTCATGCTAAAATCTTGACCTGATCTTGATTTCCGAAGCTACACCCAGACGATGTTCCGTCCCGGATATACATCCATGCTCACATGACACCATGTCATCACGCCTTTGATACATCAGCCATGACAATATGACCCAGTTAACGCCCAACGTCACAGATCCCTTGCGCAAGCAAGGTAAAGAAAGGTCATGCCGAACTCTTGACCTGATCTTGACTTAGTGGCCGGCTCGGTTCACTATTCACATGGCTAACACATCAAAACGAACATGACAGGCTCGGTCCTTAGGTTTGATTTTTCTTTTAGGCCGGTGGAAACCGCTTGCACTATAGGACCCTCGCCGGTCATCCACCCCGGGATGTCGAAATACAGGTGCAAAACGAGGGGCTTATAGCCGCACAGATGGTCTCCACTGACCCAGGATCTAGCATAGTTGCGAAAAATAAGAGCAATCTTTTCCAACCTACCTAGGATTCTGAGAAAACATGTTTTAAGTAAAATTAAAACAACAAAAAAAATAAAAATAAAAGAAACGGAAACCGCATGCCACGTGAGCTTTCCCCCCTTTTATCCCGTTAGGCCATTCCTGTGTCTAAACCTTGCCCGTCACCCTCCGGCTAACGTAGAGTGGTCGAGAGTACCCGGAACCCGTCTCCCGGTGTCAAAACGGCAAGGTCCTACCTCCTTCCCGGCTCTGTCACCGGGACAATTCGTCAACTCCCGTGGCCAAATCAGTGGATAACAACGATGAAAACGGGACCTTATCCCCAAGAAATTTCCCAACATTGGAAGAAGTTTGGCAGGTCCTCATGGCCATTGAGAAACGTCAAGGTGAGCAACAAGCCTGGATCGAAGGTGCCATGCACCACTTCGGAACATTAGCCGCCAACTACACAGGGCTTCCCAAGTCATGACTGCTCCTACGGCCTCTAACATCTCTCATTGTTTCCCGAAGTCAACCTGTTACCCTCATACGAGCCATGCAGGTTATGACGTAAGGCCGCAAGACCCTCCGGAAAGCCCGCCCATTCGGCCTCTTGAGGTCCGGTACCACCGCCGAACAACGAACACATCGGTGGGACGTGCATTGCGGTGCTTGTCTGGAAATGGAATTCCGAGGATGAAATGAATGAGGGCCGTCCTCGAAGAAAGAAGAAGCTATCTTCTCAACAAAAATTTAAAAAGAGGTACGAATCCGGTGATCCCACAGTCGGAACCCTTGGAGAACCCTCGGGAAAGTTTGACTACTATGTCATCTACTCCAAGAAGCCTAGCTCTGCACAAGGCCATGGAAATGTACGCTCCATGATCACTGGGGACGAAGCTTCGCACCGCCACCGAAGGCCCGAAGGTCCGGATAATCCAACCCCTGTCTTGGGAAGATCTCAAAGCAACTATTGATGCTTCGATAAAAGCCATGACAGTGAGCACGAATTGAAATGCGCGTCGGCCTTACGCCAATCAGGCTCCTCCCACTACGAGAAATGGGAGAGACAAGCAAAACTATAAGTCCAGAGGTGAATGTTCGACACGTTCGGGCAAATCCCGAATCCTCCACGGACGGACAAAAGGCCAGCCATACACGAGCCACGAACCGAAAAGGGGTCCTACGCCAAAGAAGGCGAAATCTTGGACCCAAAGGTGAAGATCCTGTCTTGACACGGCTCAAGCGCACTCAGGCTAACATCTCACTGGTCCTTACTCACTTCATCTTACCCGCACAAGCTCAAGTTGGAAGAAAGCACGGCCCGGACCATGGTTCCCATCACAAGAACACACGATGAAGCAGTTCGAGATGATTGGCAATGTTAACTACAGCAATATCATCACCTTCACATGAGCTCGACCTTCCAAAATTTGGGGCGACCACAACGAGCCTCTCTACATAACAGTTCAACCGGACGAGCGTCGTCTCCCACGGGTCTTGGTAGATGGGGATCATCCATGAACGTCCTTCCGGCCAAAATGATGGATTTGCTAGGGATCAAAGCAACTGATCTAAAGCCCTCAACTCCGGCAATCAAGGCATACGACTCAACATCCCGCCCGATCTTGGGAATAGCCACCTTGAACTGTGGTTTGGAAAACAAATGGTCCCGACGGATTTCCAAGTCATCGACATCCCGATCACATTCACCTTTGCCATTTTGGGACGCCCTTGGCTACACCCGGATCAATGGGGTGGCATCCACTCTCCATCGGTGCGTAAAGTTCGTCCAAGGAATGATCTTACCATCATCTACGGTGATAGCGTAGTCAACGAAAGGACCGACATAAACGGCGTCCCGATTTTAGAGATCAAACCCGACGATGATGGCATGATGCTAACAGGGTTCACCATCGAAAGCCCAAAGGCCCAAGTATGCCACATAGACCTGCCCTTGATTTGGGACAAGATCCCTCCCCCGATGAAAATGATGAAGCACATGAACTACATCCGGGGCTCGGTTTGGGAAAACGCCATCGTGGCACTCAACGGATCATCAATATCAAAGAACGAGAATACCTGCACGGCACTGGGATACTCTCCTACTCCCGAACACATTGCGGAGGACAAAGCGAGCCGCACGGAAACGCTCCGCGGATAACAAAAGAGGCATGCACGCAATCTCCGATCTTCGTCCTTACGGCTTCGACATGACCAAGTACTTCACAAAGAAGGCCGGCAACTTGGAAGAAGATCCGAAAGGGAACAGAGGCGATCGGCGCCAAACAAAGCTGGCCTACAACCATGGACAAGCTCCAGCAGAACCTGGCAAGATTCAGAGGCCTCAAGCCAAATCCCGTCCGAAGAGCATTTTTCGACACACCGCCTCTACTGGGATCCATGACCACCACTATTCACAACGAATTTTGGTTCGGGAAAACCCCCTCTTTGGCAGAAGAACTCGAAAAACTCTTTGTCAACACTCACGCCCTCAACAAGCGGGACGAGTCTGCATTCGAGCTAGTAATGCCCAAGATAAAAGCAAAAGACTCCGCAGACGATGCTTGGGACGAGCCACTGCTCCACCTGCTCTTCAAAGAAGAAATCGAGATGCCAGATCTAATCGATTTTGTTTCTGATAACTCTGTGATAGCAATGATCGGGAACGGTGACATAAAGCCCTTCAAGCCCCATCTCCTATCAAGCTCATTGCCACTCAATAACTGGGCCACCTTCTCCGAACCCACTGCCAGCAAAAAGGACATGATCGAACAACTTGGTCTGACCCCTCGAGTCCTAGAGTCTAGTGTCAAAACTCATCCTGAGTCCATTATCTTTGAATTTGAGTCTCTCGAGTCATCTGATGGCCTCACACCAGAAGATTACGAACTCGTGGCCAATAATGTATTCCCGTATGCTCTTAATGAATGCTTCGATCTTTCCGAGTATCCTCTCATTGCATCTTTAACAACTGATAAATTAACTAACACACGGCTTGATTAATAACGATTCACTTGATAAAGAAGCAGACACATTAAACGAACAATACATTAAGCAAACATTTAAGCATGTTGTCAAACGAGAGAAAAACCGGGCCCAAGCTGCCGAGAAGGTTTTAATCACAACGATTTGCAAGATTGCTGAAGAGCCAAAGAGACGCAAGTCTGACGCCATTCCCAGCACAAACCAGATTTTCCAATACCTCAAGAATGGGGAAATCACCGTCATAAACAAGGAAGACCCACACACAGGAGGGGTCAAAACCAAGAGCATCATGGCCCTAAAACGCCTCGCCTCTCACTTCGTCATCCTCGGGGACATGCTATACAAGAAACGCTACCATGGACCACTCCTACGCTGCATCAGCCAAGAAGAAGCAAACAAGTTCATGAACGAAGTCCACAATGGGGCTTGCGGTCCCCACATGAACGCCCGAGCCACGATGCAAATCATTCTCGGGATGGGCTACTCTTGGATCTCCATGGAGCGGATTGCATCCACTTTGTCCGAAGCTGCGACAAGTGCCAACGGTTCTCCAACCTCAACCATCTACCTCCTCACGATCTCTCTTGCATGACTACACCTTGGCCCTTTGCCACTTGGGGAATTGACGTCAACGGGAAAATCACTCCGCCCGGCGACAACGGTCACGAGTTCATCTTAGTAGCCATCGACTACTTCACCAAATGGGTCGAAGCCAAGTCCTACAAGGTACTCACCTCCAAGAAGGTCGCGCATTTCCTCAAGGAAAACATCATCTGCCGATACGGCATCCCAAATGAGGTCATATCGACAATGGCTCACACTTCGAAGGGGAATTCGATAGGCTGGGCTGAATTCAAGATCACACGCCACAAATCTTCTCCCTACCGGCCACAAACAAACGGCGCCGTGGAAGCGGCAAACAAAAACCCTCGAACGGATCATTCGAAAAATGACCACCCGAGGACGAGATTGGCCCGAGAAACCGCACCTTGCACTTTGGGGCTACCGCACATCGGTCAGGAAACGACCACGGGAGAAACCCCATTTGCCACGACATACGGGATGGAAGCAGTCCTTCCCATCAAGCTAGAAATTCCCTCACTCCGAGTCTTCTTTGGAAAATGACATCAACGAAGTCGAATGGCTCAGAAGCTTGACATGACGAATTGGCTCACGCTAGACGAGCGACGACTAAAGGCCATGGAACACGTCCGAGCCTATCAAAGCGGGATGGCTAGAGCTTTCGACAAGAAAGTCAAATCCCGAGACATCGGGAAGGCGACCTTGTACTCAAAGAAAAGCCTCCCACTCGAACTAACCCATTTGGGAAAATGGGAACCAACATGGATCGGCCCTTTCGTGGTTCAAAAGATCTTCTCCGGAGGCGCCATGAAGGCGACGGACCTAGACGGCAATCCCTTCATGAATCCGGTCAACGGAAGCAAACTTCGCGAATACTTCGCCTGAAGAAGAACAGTGCATCTCTTGGCACTCCATGTAGTGTCGAACTACGCGGACACTGAGCCCTCTAGTCGGGGAACGTAGGCAACCTTAATTGGTCCGGTCTAAAAATACACAAAAAGTCAAAAGTTTGAATGTCAATCAAGACCTCCATCAAGCTACGCACTTTTCAAGAACACGCCCCAGCAGTCACCTTGACCAAGTCAAACGACGGCGGCAACATCAAAGGACATCCGAGGGTCACTCAGCATCAAACGACTGACTCATGTCTGCTTCCAAGCCAGGGGCTTGTCTTCGCCCTCACGCGCTTCAATAAAAAAAAAGAAAGAGAGCTCGAGCAAGGGCTCACAAAAAAATAATAAAAAATAAAAAAAAGGAGCTCGAGCAAGGGCTCACAAAAAAAAAAAAACAAAAGAAGCTCAAGCAGAAGCTGCAAAAAAGAGGTCAAGAGCCCGACGCCAACAAGAGGCAAGGAAGCTGCGGAAAAGACCGTCAAAACGACTTGTCAAGGGAGCATTCAACCTCTCAGCCAAGCACAAAGCCTAAGCAAAAGGGATTGCCGTCATAGCCCAGACTGCTTCAGTCCGCAAATGCAACAGAAAAGTCCAAGGACGGACGCCGACAAAGTGCACAACAGAAGCAAAGGCAAACAAGAGATCTTGCGTCTCGACAAAGCTTTAAAAGTAAATCACAAATCACTAACGGTTACAACATTTCTTGATGAGTTCAAGCACGGTCTACTCTCAAGTTCACAACATGCTAAAAGACAGCTTAATACATTTAACTAATAATGTGTTTGCAATGCAATGAATGGATACCTAGGAGGTCATTCCGCGCCGTCTGCGCTTGTCCCCTCGCCATTCTTTCCTTTCTTCCCTCGTCCCCGGCGAGTCTTCTTTCGCTTCACGTGAACCAACTCTGCGTCTCTCGCCCGAGATCCGGGGTCCTCCCAGTAGAGTCAAACAATCCAGTAGCTCTCGTGGCTTCATTCGCCCGTGCTTCGGCTCGGATCTCCGCCTGCGAGTCTGCAAAGAGGACCCCTCCCCGTCGGCCGGTCAACTCTAGTCTCGTAGTCAAACAAAGTGTCTCCCGTCACATCCAAAGGGTCGGACTGTGCTTCGGCACTCCTAAGGCAATAGGCTGCTACGGCAACCGGGTCCCGTAACCGCTACACGCCTGCTCTCCAAGACCACTTGGGATCGCCCAACACGCCGCTCATACCAAAGCCGGAGTACCGAGTCGTCAATACGACACTCCCCGACGTCTAAGGAGAACCACGAGGGAAAGCGGAATACTTACATACCCTCGTAAAATACAAGAAGGCACTGAAGCTGCCATACAAAGAGGAACTACCTCCACAGTAGCAAGGTCATCCCAACCCAACAAAGGCTCCTGCTTCATCCCAAACTGTCGGGAAACAAGCGACGGAATATAGAAGGAGGACCAAGACAAACCTGGAACTCTGACAACATAGGACCCTTCCCGCAAGACCCTCCTAGTCTCAATCCTCCGGTCGGAACCCACCACGGATCTCGATGCGTACCAAGCCGTGCCATCCATCTCTCCCGGGCGGATCGATCCATATCCAACGCAAGAGGTCGCCGAGCAAATGACCACGGACTAAACGACGTCGGAGCCTCGGGCATGGCCAGAAGTCTCTCTCGCAGCCCACAAGGTGAGCAAAGCGGGGCTTCCCCTCTCATGAAACGATCCCCAGTCGCCAAACGGCCGATACCATGAAGAGTCTCCCCCAGCACCAACGGGACAATATCCTCTCCAGCTCTGCAGTGCCCTACCACATCTAGCAAAGCCCCATCACAAATGCCAAGGGAGCTGACCATGAAGAGCGTCGCTATCGTGCACAAGGCGAATGCATCCCAAGAGACGTCACTCATCATCAACCATGAACCGCTCCTAGCGGCTCGAAATGTCGATATGACCCGAATCAAGGATCATGCCCTGCACTTCTTCCAACGAAGTACGAAGAAAGCCTGCAAGCTTCACACTCACCGCAACACCACCCATCAAAGGAAGCGAGATGGCCTCCACCTCCGGTCCTCCAATCAAAGCCCGAAAATCCTCAAAAGTGGGCACTAGTTCGTTGTAAGAGAAGCAATACACATGCCTCCTAACATCCCAGAACTTCACGGCAGCCCGCAACAAATCCCAATCAGGAACCGACTCCTTAAAAGACCAAATCGAGCAAAGACGAAACCTTACCTCGAAAGCCCGTCTCTGATGCCTCATACGGACCTCCTTGCAACCATGACCCATTTTCCCAGCAAACAGTACAACAACCACTGTCCTCAGCAGGACCTTGCTCCAAACTGCCCAAACACTGGCCAAAGCCATTCCCGGTGAACATACACTACCCACAAACGCACTCTCAGCTCACGTGGCATGCACAAAATAAAAAAAAATACTAGCAACCATTTCTAGGACAATTCCCAGGAATCCCAAAAATGACATTACATCTTAAAATAAAATGCTGTTTGCCGTGCAAATACGAGTGTTTTATTACAGGTACATCAAATGTCTGTTGCTAAACAAAAAAAAAGAGAGAAGATATGAAAAGAGGGAAAGCAAATGAATACTAATCAGACTCCTCAACATCATCATCCTCGCCAAGATCATCAAGAGAGAAGTCGGGCATCCCGGTGAACTCGCCTGCCACATCCTCGTCATCAGAGTACCGAGCCCCCGCCGGAGGCTGCCACTCAAAGTAATCCGAAGGATCAAATCCGACGAAAGGATCGAAGAAAGAAGGCTCTGAGGATCCCTCACCCTGTGCGTCCTGCGGAGGGAAGAACTGATAAAAGGGCTGCTGCCTCGGAGTTCCCGAGGACGTCCCGGCATCCATGCTATGCCGCCCCCTCGAAGGTCCCTCCTGCTGTGGCTCCGACTCGGCTCTCGGTGGAGGAACGTCTACAGAATGCCTCGAAGGCATAGGCTGGTATGCCGGCACACGTCGCGAAGACCGGCAAGACATCTTCGACGCCATCTTCTTCGCAAACGACCTCATCGCCACATAACGACGAGTCAAGATATCATAGGCTCTCCCCGGGACTCCGCACAAGCAAGCAGCCAAGGAAACGCTCAAGCAATACAGTTATACTCAACAACAAAAAGAGAAAAATACGTAAAAGATGCCAAGATGGAAAAGAGTCGCACACTCACCGATCTATCGGGATCCACTCAGTATGCAAAGCAGAGCTCGCTCAAACGGTACGCACACCCTCCGCCTCGGCCGTCCCCACGGACGTACGTGAAATCCGCCCCGCATCGGAACCTGCAGGGGAGCCCGCGGGCCGCCTCTCTCTCCTCGCCGGCACTGCGACGTCCTCAGCTTCCTCCTCACGAAGGCCCCGTACTCCTCTCCGTACAAAATGAACTCCTCGGCGCCCACACCGCCAAGGTACCTCTCAAAATCAAGCACATCCATATCCCGGAAATCAAGCATCCCAAAAGGAGGGTCCCTGAGCCACGAAAGCACACCCGGGCCATGCCGCTGTAAGACCCGCTCCCCAGTGTACATGACGTCGCGAGTCAAGCCCCGCATCTTCCGCCGCGCCGTCACCTCCTGGAGCCCTCGAACTCATCACCCTCATACCGAGCCCACGGGAACAAAACAAACCCCTCCGGGCTACCCCTCTCCAGACGCTCCTGCACATCCCCGTAAGCGATGGTGAGCTTCCCCCTGCTGGTCCTCCTCTTCCTCGTTGTACGAGCCCAGCCCAGCATAGCAGGATACGCAGCAACAGCCCCCGGATCTCTGTCCCACGGGAAACACTGAAAAATCTCATAGAACCACACATGTGACAAAAACAGAAAGGGCTCAGTGCAAAAGAAAATGGAGAAACAACAAGTTGCTAAATCAAAAACAGCAATGAACTCATACCTCCAGAGCAAAGTCAAAACAGGCCAAAGAACTGGCCACACCCCGGCTAAACCGGTCCAAGGAGAAGTAGAGCTCGGCCAAGCCTGCCTCGCCCCAAGCGATATCACAAACTCTATCCAGATCAATCAAGCTCTCCAACAGAGCAAAGGGAGTCGCAGTCGCGTGGTTCGAGAACAAAGTCTCGGAAAGTGCATACCACAAAAAGGAGCGCGCCCGAGTTTTCCGCCGTCACTGGCTCTGCACTCCGGACATAGGCCCCAATATCGGCCGTGATCCTCGCTCCACATCGCTATACAAGATCCCTGTGCCCTCGCGAGGACGAGGCTCAAAGCCCAACAGGCTCGGTCAACACAACATCGGAGATCATATCCTCCACCGCACCGGCCCTCCTTTGAAGGAAAGCCCTGTCGCAGCAAAGAAAGTCGGTCGGTGTCACCGTCACCTCTCCCCAACTCGGATGGAAGGTGTGGGTGGTATCCCACCAATACTCGAAAGGCCAAGGAAGACGCTCTTGTTCTTCCTCGTATCGAAAACTACGGCCGGGGTTCTTGGCCGAACACCCCCAGGCCGGAAGCATGGGCCCGACCTCCCCCGGGACTCGGCCTACCATCCACGGAAATATCGGGCATCCGCCGCCACAACTCAACAATGGCCTCGAGCGATCCCCGAGTCTTCATCCTCTTGGCCTTCCCGCCATAAGCCCCGCATCCCGCAGTAAACACAAAGAAAGGTACGTCAATCACAAGATACTTAATATAAAACAAAAGGCACAAAAGTCCGTCCCAACACGGAAAGCCATGAAAATAACCCGTCACAAAACACGGCACACATTGCACATATTTTTCACAAATAACCCGTCACAAAACACGGCACACATTGCACATAATTTTCACATACATTATTGAAATTACCCGGATCCGGCTCGCGCGCGGAGCCCCGGCATCTCGCATTCGTCGCTGTTCGGGAAGTCGCCCGGATCCGAGAGGCGGCACAATCGCGCCCGGCATCCGGCTTATTCCGTCTTAGCGTTGCGTGTTGGAGGTGTCTCGCCGTTTTGCTTTCGCATTTTGTAGAGTCGCCACGCCGTTTTTATTAAGCCCAAAACATTGAAAAGGGCATCGCTTAAAGATAAATTTTAAACTGTTTTTGTGTGATGAGATTTTGAGTTCGGAGGTCAGATGACTCCTCGGGAAGAGAATATTAGAATATTAGAGCTCACCCGAGTCGCCTCGTAAAAACGAGTCTTTCGGATACCCCTAATATCCTTTAAAAAGTTGTGTGTGTGTGTGTGCTTTTAAAAATGCATGTCAGTATCGGATGTCTACATTGTATTGAAATGTATTGAAATAGAATAGGAAGGAAGCCTTACCAATGTTGGTTCGTGTCTGTTTTCCGCAGGGGAATAGTGTTTGAGGTCTGAGTAGCGTTCCGGATTGCTTCGGGGATGCCGGTTGTCCGCGGACGTAGTTTCGGCGTGAGTTGAAACCGTAGGCCGCGTTTGGGCAGGTTCGGCGTGCGTGGGGATCGTCGGGATCGGTCGGGCGAGGTTCGGCGTGCGTTGGAATCGTTGGTTGGATTCGGGCAGAGGTTCGGCAAGGTTTGGGATCGCCGGTTTGACTCGGAAAGAGCCGGACACCGTGGGAAAGACTGTGCAAGGCCTCGGAGTACCACGAGGGGCCTCGTAGTACCTCGAGAGTGCCTCGGG
The DNA here is from genome assembly GCA_022495995.1 of Adenophora triphylla var. japonica. NCBI lineage: Eukaryota > Viridiplantae > Streptophyta > Magnoliopsida > Asterales > Campanulaceae > Adenophora > Adenophora triphylla. The sequence goes on from JAFEMH010002093.1 coordinate 65,354, forward strand.
CAGCGCGGAGCGTCTCGGGAGCGCTCGGAGAGGCTTCGGAGCACCTCGAGGGGGCTCGGAAGGCCTCGGAAGGATCCGAAGGGGCCGGGAATGCCTCGAAAGGTCTTAGAAGGGGAGCCGAAGGCTTAGTGGAGGAAGAGAGAAGTGGGAGGTGTGAAAAAATGAGGAGGGGAAGCCCTCTATTTATAGTAGTGGAAAATCGCAAAGAGGTCCGTACGGACCTCTTAGGTAATGATGGATTTCCGGGATTTGAGGGAATCTCGTGGACTTTAAGGGGATTTTCGTAATGATTATGTCTGGTGCAAAGAGGTCCGTACGGACCTTTTGGCATGCAAAGAGGTCCGTACGGACTTTCCATGCTCTTCTGAATGTGATGGCAAGCTAGCTCTCGTCGAGAGCTTTCCAACCATATATGGCACGTCTCAATCGGAGTTCGTATGAAGGAGTTATGACCTCCGGAAGTTTGCCTCGGTTTTGTCGTATGCCGGATGGAGAGCGATCCAGATTGGGGTACTTACAAGCCCCTCGGCGACGTCACTTATGAAAGAAGTGGGGTCGTCGATAAGATAAGGGTCCTGATCTGGATCGCGTGCTGGGAGAGGAAGTGACCGTGTAGGTCAGTGCGTGAGGACATGGCGGTGTCCTGTTGTGTGACCGTTTAGGCCGCCTGGCCGGACCCTGTGATAGGATTCCTACGTATCCCTAGCGGGAATCAAGTCTGATCGTAGTTCGTGTATGGGGTGAGTGTTGTGAGTGCGGGCGTGGTGGTGCCCCGAAGTGTCGCGTGACCGCCGAGGTCGTATGTGGACGTGGTGGTGTCCCGAGCGACCGTATAGGTCGATGGCTGGACCCTGTGATAGGATTCCTACGTATCCCTGGCGGGAATCAAGCCTGGTCGTAGTTCAGAGGTCGTGAATTTGTGAGTGTATGTGGGCGTGGTGGTGCACTGAAGTGTCGTGTGACCGCCGAGGTCAGTGATAAGGACGGGGTGGTGTTCTAAGATGTGGTGACCTTCGAGGTCAATTGTGAGGACATGGTGGCATCCTTGGATGGAAATTTTACGATTTTCCTAATCGGGTGGTTTAAGGCCTTCCGGGCCGGCGATAGTGATTTGGGAGATTTATACGGTCTTCCGGACCGAGTGGTTTAGAGCCTTCCGGGCTGGGGATAGTAGTTTGGCTGATTTATACAGTCTCCCGGACTGAGTGGTTTAAAGCCTTCCGGGCTGGGGATAGTAGTTTGGTGATTTATACGCCTCCTGACCGAGTGGTTTAAAGCCTTCCGGCCGGGGATAGTAGTTTGGCTGATTTATACAGCCTCCTGACCGAGTGGTTTAAAGCCTTCCGGCCGGGAGATAGTGATGGGGGAGGTTTATACGGTCTTCCGGACCGAGTGGTTTAAAGCCTTCCGGGCTGCCTGTGGTGAAGTAGTGAGGTTTGTGGTGAGTGGACGTGGTGATGTCCGGAGTTGAAGCTTAGTTCGGGAGGATGAACCTAAGTTGTGACCTAGTTCAGGAGTATGACCTAAGTTGGGACCTAGTTCAGAGTATGACCTAAGTTGGGACCTAGTTCAGAGTATGACCTAAGTTGGGACCTAGTTCAGAGTATGACCTAAGTTGGGACCTAGTTCAGAATATGACCTAAGTTGGGACCTAGTTCGGGAGTATGAACCTAAGTTGTGACCTAGTTCAGAATATGACCTAAGTTGGGACCTAGTTCAGAGTATGACCTAAGTTGGGACCTAGTTCAGAGTATGACCTAAGTTGGGACCTAGTTCAGAATATGACCTAAGTTGGGACCTTGTTCAGAGTATGACCTAAGTGGAGACTTAGTTCAAGAGTATGACCCTAAGTTGGGACCTAGTTCAGAATATGACCCTAAGTTGGGACCTAGTTCAGAATATGACCTAAGTTGAGACTATTCTAAGGCGTCCTGGACCTAAGTTGAGTTTGATGGGCATTTTGTGGATCCTATATGGAACTTTGTTTGTGGGAATTTTTGGAAAGGCATCATGCCGTGCCGGGATTCTTCTTTTATGTAGCATTTATTACAAATGTCTTGCGTTTGAAGTTTATTGACATACCTTTGTGTTTACCTCGCAGGAGGAGGCACCTTTGTGAGGAGGAAGTTGAATTGTTGAGGATGTGGGGCACCTCTCGACCGAGATGAAGAGGACATGGTGGCGTCTTTGGGCCGAATTGCCGAAGTGTTGAGGGCACGGGGCGCCCGATCGAGTTGTTGAAATGTTGAGGACGTGTGGCGCCCGACCGGCTTGCCGAAATGCCGCGGATGCGCCGGCGTTTTGACCGAAGTCGCGAAAGGACGAGGACGCGACGGAGCCTTGCTCGAACTTGCGCGAGGGCGAGGTGGAACCTCCGCTCGAACTTGGCGAGGGCGAGGTAGCGCCCGTCCGAACTTGCGGTGAGGGCGAGACGGAGCCTCTCGTCTCGAACTTCGCGAGGCGAGGTAGCGCCCGTCTCGAACTTGCGCGAGGGCGAGGTGGAACCTCTGTCTCAACTTGCGAGGCGAGGTAGCGCCGTCCGAACTTCATGAGGGCGAGATGGAGCCTCTGTCTCGAACTTGGCGAGGGCGAGGTAGCGCCTCCGTCCGAACTTGCGGTGAGGGCGAGGTGGAACCTCTGTCTCGAACTTGGTGAGGGCGAGGTAGCGCCCGTCTCGAACTTGCGGTGAGGGCGAGGTGGAACCTCCGTCTCGAACTTGGGCGAGGATGAGGTAGCGCCTGTCTCGAACTTGCGGTGAGGGCGAGACGGCGCCTCTGTCTCGAACTTGCGGTGAGGGCGAGATGGAGCCTTTGTCTCGAACTTGGCGAGGGCGAGGTAGCGCCCGTCTCGAACTTGCGGTGAGGGCGAGATGGAGCCTCTGTCTCGAACTTGGCGAGGGCGAGGTAGCACCTCTGTCTCGAACTTGGCGAGGACGTGGGACGCCTCAGTGCCGGACAAGGAGAGGAGGGACGGCTCATCTTCTTTTTCCTTCTTCGTTCTTATTCCCGTGGACTTCTTGGATTATCCGGCCGAGGAAGGTGCCGGGTTCACCGAGGACGATGATGTGGCCGCGGAGGCGCCGAGATGCCGAATTTCTCGCCAGGAGGAGGATGATGATGAATCGGATTAGGCTCTTTTGCTTTTCCTCTTTCCATTGTTTTTTTTTGTAGAGCAACAGACATTTTGTACCCGTAATAAAACACTTGTATTTGCACAAAGAAAGTATTTTATTTAAGATGTAATGACGTATTTGTGATTCCTGGATTGACCTAGGAATTGTTGCTAGCTTATTATTATTTTTGTGCATGTCGCATGAGCCGGGAATGCATTTGTGGTTAATGGAGGCCGAGGCAGCTTTGGCAAGTTTTCTCGAGCAAATGGGCTAAGCATTTGATGCCATGAGCGTGGCGGGAGTGATGTTTCCTGGGACGCGTTCGCTTTGTGCTTGATAGCCACTCTTTTCGGGGTTGGCTACCTCGTGATATGTGACGGTGCTCGTTTGATATGGCAGCCATTGTCGGGCGGGCGAGGATATCGTTCCTTTGGTTCCAGGGAAACCTTCCACGGTGTAGATCATCCGGTGATGAGGGACCGATTCATGCGGGGAAGCCCCCGCTTTGCTTGCATTATGGTTGCGAGAGAGGCTTCAAACCATGCCCGAGTCTCCCAAGGCCTCTTAGTCCGTGGACGTTTGCTCGGTGACCTTTGTCTTGGACATGGATCGCCCGCTGGGAGAGATGGATGGCACATCTTGGTACGCATCGATTCGTTGGTGGGTTTCCCTTTGGGGGATTGAAACTAGGAGGGCCTGTCGAAGGTTCCTATGTTGTCGAGTTCCGTGTTTGCCTCGTCCTCTTTCTCGTGTTCCGTTGCTTGTTTCCCGTCGCCCGGGATGAGGCAGAGCTCTTTGGGCCGGGATGACATTGCCAACGTGGAGGTAGCTTCTTTCCGCATGACGATCCCGATGCTTTTATGTATTTTCCGAGGGTATGGAAGTATTCCGCTTTCCCTCCCGCGGTGCTCCTTAGATGCCGGAGAATGTTGTCTTGACCATCGAGTACCGGATTGGTATGAGTAGCATATCGCGCACTCCAAGTGGTTTTGGGGAGCAGGCATGAAGCAATTCTGGGCAAGATTGTCGTCTCCGCTATAGCCTTAGGAGTGCGTAAGCTTGGTCTAACCCTCGTGATGTCAGCGGAGACGCTTGTTTGACTACGTGACTCGAGTTGACAGACCGGCGGGGAGAGGTCCCCTTGCACTCGTAGGGAGGAGATCCGAGCCGAGGCACGGTGAACGATGCTCGAGAGCGACCGGTTCGTTTGACACGACAAGGAGGACTCCCGATCTCGGAATGAGGGAGACGAGAACTCGCTCACGGGAATGAAAAAGACTCGCTGGGGACGAGGGAGGAAAGGAAAGAGTGATGAAGGGCCAAACGCGAGTAGCATGGAATGACCTTCAAACACCGAGTATCCATTCATCGGCATCGCACACATTGATTGTTAAATGTTTTAAGTCGTCTTTTAGCATGTTGTGAGTTTGAGAGTAGACCGTGCTTGAACTCATCAAGAAGTGTTTTAACCGTGATGATTTGTGATTTACTTTTAAAGCTTTGTCGAGACGCAAAATCTCTTGCTTGCTTCTTTCCCGAGCCTTGGTGGCATCAATTTTTGGAATTTTGTGTATTCCTTAGACCGAACCAATGAAGGCCGCCACGTTCCCCTGACCGAGAGGCTCAGTCCGCGTAGTTCGACCCTCTTTGTGGAAGAAATGACTCGTAATGTACACTTGCAAGGGCGTATTTATTTTTGAAAAGGTGGGAACGGGTCCCCTTTGTGTGAATGCCTTATTTGATGTAGGCACAAAAGAAATGCTTTTGGGTTTGACTCTTTTGAGAGAGTATGAGTACCGAAAAGCTTGTAAAAGTGTATGGAAGCCCTTGCCGACGTAAAATCGTTGTTTAGCTCTATTGTCCTATTTTGTAGAAAAAGAAGACTTGTCGAGACATCTCGAAAACTTGATTTGTTCACAATGATCACTTGTTTGCTTAAAACCCTTTGTTGATGTTCGGGTTATTCAACAATTAAACCCGATATGCTTTGATTAATCACGAGGAGAAAGTCAACCGGTATCAAGGATCGAGTTGGTCCGGTGTGAAAGAAGGTTTGTGTATAGGAGAGGTCATTGATGAGATCGGGTTTGTGGATTTGTATGTGTTTATGATCGGACCATTTCGGGATGCCTACGTTCCCCTTAAGACAAGGAGCTCAGTCGACGTAGTTCGGGTTTGAACCGTGTTTGGCTTTGGGGCCAGTGGCATGAATATTTGCGCGGCCTTTGGCGAAAAGGCTCGGAAGGTTGAATGATGAGGCACGGGCCTTGAGGTGATTCCTTGACAAGTCGTATTTGACGGCGCTTTAATGAATCCATTGCTTCTTGATCGTTGGCTCGGGTCTTTGACCTCATTTATTTTTGTGAAGCTTCGCTTGAGCTTTTTGTGTAGCTTCGCGAGCTTCTTTTTTTTTTTTTTTTTTTTTTTTTTTTTTTTTTTCCGAGGGCGAAGGCAAGCCCCCGCTTGAACTTTCTTGATGCGCACGAGGGCGAAGGCAAGCCCCTAAATTGTTGTCGACATGGGGTCAATCTTTTGATGCCGAGTGACCTTTTGTTGTCCTTTGATGTTCCCGCCGTCGTTGACTTGGTCAAGGTTATGGTGGGGACATGTTTTGGAAAGTGTATGGCTTGATGGAGGCCTTTGTGTGGGGTATGGTAAGGTGTATGGGAGCTACCGATTGACTTTCTCACACCAATTAATCAAAGCATTAATCATTTGTGGAATTACTTGTTGAGCAATGCAAGTGATCACATAGAACAAAACCATTTCATTAAATGTAATGTGGGGTTCAAAATAATGTCTCAACTCTAGCAAGAAAAGAAAGAAAACTTTCGTATGGAAAATTGAAGACTTAATTACAATGTCCGAGGAGGACTTGATTGAATGAGAACAAGATTAGAACCTACGAGGTGGACCGTATGATTCTTTGATTTGCGTCTCTTTGGACTCTTCAAATAGCCTCCCAAATTCATTTTGGTTAGAACATTCTCGGCATGGGCCCGATTTTTCTCTCGTTTGACAACATGCTTAAAGATTTGTTTAATGCATTGTTCATTAATGTGTCTCGCGTCTTTATCAAGTGAATCATTATTAACGTTTTGATTAGTTAATTTATCATTTGTTAAAGTGGCAATGAGGGGATACTCGTAAAGGTCGATCATTTATTCAAAGCATAAGGAAGCGCGGTTTATGTTACAAACGCATAATCTTTAGGCGTAAGGCCATCGACGACTCGAGAGACTCGAACATAAATACGACGCACTCGGGGTCTTTTATTTTTGAAGATAGACTCTAGGAGACGGGGGTTAGTCCAAGCTTCTCGTCCCGTCTCTTCTTGTCGGGCCGTGGGTCCGCGTTTGTGAAAGTCACGCCGTTTTTGATGTCGCCACTTGCTCGACCCGTCTCGAACCGCCTTATCTCTCGGGAAGGCTCGATCCATCCCTTGGTGTGCCCCGATTCTGGAAAGGATTGTTGGGGAATAACCGTTCTTGGATTCTTTCTCTCGAATTCTTCATTGCGGAAGCCCCAGTTCCGTCTTCACGTCCCCATTCATCACGGGAATTTGCAGAGGACTTCTCCACCCCGATTACCCCGTCATTTCTAGGGAAAGGGTTTCCAACCGTGATGGGACCGCAGGGCGTTCCAACTTTCCCTCTTCGATTAGCCCTTGGACCACTTGTTTTAGCACGAAGCAATTGTCGGTGGTGTGACCGGTAGTTGTGGAAGGCGCAAGGCTTGCTCATATCCATGTTGGGCTTGCGAGTCTTTGGTTGGAAATTCTCAAGGGGTTTGAGAATGTTCCTCTTTACTAGTGTCTCGAGGACTTGGCTCAAGGGCATCCCGAGGTTATCAAAATGCCGGAACCGTGGTATGCGAGGGGGATTGTCGTTCCTCGGGGTGCTTGATCGCGGTTTACTTGAGCTCCGTCTCGATGTAGCGGACTGCTCCGGTAACCTCTTTCTTCTTGTTTGGAGGTGTTTGGTAACCTTTTTCCTTTTGCTTAAGGAAACTCTTCCGTTGTATCTCCTTTGCATGTTCTCGCCAACCAAGCCATATGGGGGCCGCAGGCGCAGGCAGCCGCCGTTTTCGGGACGGAGACCGAAGATGGAGGTGGATTGGCGTATGGGATCGCCATTCGGGAGTCTTGGGAGGCAGTTGAGTGTATACCAACCCATATCCCGGATTGTTGAAATTGGGGGCGTAATTGCCTCGGACCACTAAGGGTTGTGTTTAGGAATTGGGGAAATGCTTCATTAGCCCCAAGTGGCACCCGCCGGGTGGAAGGTTTGAAATGTCGGGATATCCGCCCGGGATGTCCGTCCCCGGTAAACATTGGGATTTCAAGTTGTGGCCGCGGGACTCATACAGAGGCACAGGATTGAATTCCAGGGATATTGAGAGGTGTTAGGATTTGAGGGAGCGGGCCCATAGGTGTGCCGAGGTTGGAAAATCGTAGCCGTTTGACTCGAGGCTCGAATGGAGCTTTGAGCGGGAGTTGCCTTGCATTGCTAGGTTTCCGTGGATTTGTGAAGGAGGGACCCGCCGATAGCTTTGAGAGACCGGGGAGCCGATATTTCTCCGTCTTCTATGAGAACGACGGTCCCATCAGTTGGGGAACCACGACGGTTCTGCGACGGCGCATGGCATATTCAATCCAAGCCTCGCCGCACTTCTTGGCGTTTCTCGAGAGCCTTAAAAGCTTGCCAAACTTCTTCCATTGTTTGGAAATTTCCCTGGGCGGGGTTCCGTTTCCTCACCGTTATCCGTTGATCCCGTCATGGGGAGTAGCGGACGGTGTGGACCGTTGAACCGGAAGGGTCATCGGACCTTGTGACCTCAATATCGAAAAGGCGGCTCCCGGTATTCTCAACCACTCTCGGTTCGCCGGAGGGGGTGACGGCAAGGTTTAGACACAGAATGGCCTCTCGGGATAAAAAGGGGGAAAGCTCACGTGGCATGCGGTTTCCGTTTCTTTTATATTTATTATTTTTTTGTTGTTTTAATTTACTTAAAACGTGTTTTCTCGTAGTCCTAGGTAGGTTGGAAAAGATTGCTCTTCTTTTCGCAACTATGCTAGATCCCGGGTCGCCGGAGACCATCCGTGCGGCTATAAGCCCCTCGTTTTGCACCCGTATTTCGACATCCCAGGGTGGACAAATGTGCGAGGGTCCTATAGTGCAAGCGGTTTCCACCGGCCTAAAAGAAAAATCGAACCTAAGGACCGAGCCTGCCATGTTCGTTTTGGATGCGTTAGCCATGTGAATAGTGAACCGAGCCGCCACCGAGTCAAGATCGTGTCAAGAGTTCGGCATTGACCTTCTCTTTACTTGCTTGCGCAAGGGATCCGTGACGTTAGGCGTTGGCCGGGTCATATCGTCATGGCCGACGTGTCAAAGGCGCGATGACATGGTGTCATGTGCGAGCATGGATGTATATCCGGGACGGAACATCGTTCGGTGTAGCTTCGGAAATCAAGATCAGTCAAGATTTTAGCATGACCTTTCATCGCTTTGCTTGCGCAAGGGATCTTGAGTTCCGAGCCTTGACTCGTAAAATGGCCGGCATGGTATATGTATCCAGTCCGTATGACATGACCGGGTAAAAACCAACCGAGTCCGGGACAGAGTGTGACTCAAGACTCAAACGTGCGGGGTTGACGCTTGGCTAGGATGGGATGTTTGGAATGATCCCGCGCGCGTCCAAGAGGCCTAGGAAGACCAAACGGATCGCAACCGAGACCACTCCGGTTAAGGGTTGTAGCTGTGCAGCCAGATCCGAGGCAAAGCTGCGCATAGTGTGCGGTGTAACCGAGGCAAAGCAGAGTAGAGTGCGGTGTAACCGAGGCAAGCAGCGCGTAGTGTGCGGTTTCTAAAATTCTTTTTCGAGTAAAATAGAAGTTTTTGAAGAATTTTAAATGTATGCACGTATGTATATTGATGCATTTTTTTGTATTTTTATTTTTTTTTTGTAAAATAAAAACGAAGCACGTGCACACACACACAACAATGCTTAAAGAAAGGGGTAAAATGAAAGTTTGACCCTCATCATCGGTTTAAGAATCTTTTGTTTTGTTTAAAAGTTTTTAAAACAAAATGTCCCCACGGAGTCGCCAACCGAAATTACCCGGATCCGGCCGCGCGCGTGAGCCCCTGCATCTCGCATTCGTCGCCGTTCGGGAAGTCGCCCGGATCCGAGAGGCAAGACAATCGCGCCCGCATCTGGCTTATTCCGTCTTAGCGTTGCGTGTTGGAGGTGTCTCGCCGTTTTGCTTTCGCATTTTGTAGAGTCGCCACGCCGTTTTTATTAAGCCCAAAACATTGAAAAAGGGCATCAGTTTAAAGATAAATTTTAAACTGTTTTTGTGTGATGAGATTTTGAGTTCGGAGGTCGATGACTCCTCGGGAAGAGAATATTAGAATATTAGAGCTCACCCGAGTCGCCTCGTAAAACGAGTCTTTCTGATACCCCTAATATCCTTTAAAAAGTTGTGTGTGTGTGTGTGCTTTTAAAAATGCATGCTGTATCGGATGTCTACATTGTATTGAAATGTATTGAAATAGAATAGGAAGGAAGCCTTACCAATGTTGGTTCGTGTCTGTCTTCCGCAGGGGAATAGTGTTTGAGGTCGGAGTAGCGTTCCGGATTGCTTCAGGGATGCCGGTTGTCCGCGGACAGTAGTTTCGGCGTGAGTTGAAACCGTAGGCCGCGCAGCGCAGGTTCGGCGTGCGTGGGGATCGTCGGGATCGATCGGGTAGAGGTTCGGCGTGCGTTGGAATCGTTGGTTGGATTCGGGCAGAGGTTCGGCAAGGTTTGGGATCGCCGGTTTGCCTCGGAAAGAGCCGGACACCGTGGGAAAGACTGTGCAAGGCCTCGGAGTACCACGAGGGGCCTCAGAGTACCTCGAGAGTGCCTCGGGGCAGCGCGGGAGCGTCTCGGGAGCGCTCGGGGAGGCTTCGGAGCACCTCGAGGGGGCTCGGAAGGCCTCGGAAGGATCCGAAGGGGCCGGGAATGCCTCGAAAGGTCTTAGAAGGGGAGCCAGAAGGCTTAGGGAGGAAGAGAGAAGTGGGAGGTGTGAAAAAATGAGGAGGGGAAGCCCTCTATTTATAGTAGTGGAAAACTGCAAAGAGGTCCGTACGGACCTCTTAGGTAATGATGGATTTCCGGGATTTGAGGGAATCTCGTGGACTTTAAGGGGATTTTCGTAATGATTATGTCTGGTGCAAAGAGGTCCGTACGGACCTTTTGGCATGCAAAGAGGTCCGTACGGACTTTCCATGCTCTTCTGAATGTGATGGCAAGCTAGCTCTCGTCGAGAGCTTTCCAACCATATATGGCACGTCTCAATCGGAGTTCGTATGAAGGAGTTATGACCTCCGGAAGTTTGCCTCTGGTTTTGTCGTATGCTGGGATGGAGAGCGATCCAGATTGGGGTACTTACAATTATGCATATAATTTTTCCCATGCAGTCCGTCACAAAAACACGGCACACACTGTACACATTTTCTCAAAAAAGGGATTAAGCCCTACACGACACATTTTCAAAGAAATCCGTCCCAACACGGCAAAGGCACATATATCCCGTCACAAAACACGGTACATATTGCACATATTTTCCCCACAAAGTCCGTCACCCAAAAACACGGCACACACTGCATAACAAAAATCCGTCCCTACACGGCACACACTTTCAGACAAAACCCGTCACAAAATACGGCACATGTCACATTTTTTTCACAAAATTTGTCACTACACGACAAACTTTTCTCATAATGTACATACATAAATAGTATACGGTACAAAACACCAAAACATGCATTTTCATAGAAAGGCACTTTATTTTCACAAATAAAAGCTAATCTACACATTTCTGCACAAAATACACATACCCACAATTTTTACATGTCCATTTTTAACAATTCATCAAGAATTTCACAAAAGGCATAAAAAATAACAAAAATTCAAAAATGCGAAAAACTAAAATCTAGTTCTAGCATTCAAAAATTCGAGCAGGGAATCAAAACGGAACGAATTTCTTACCTCCCCGACGTTCCTAGAACGACGATTGTGCACCTCCGGATTTGGATACAAGACATCCGGGTTCTTCGAAGATGGAACAAACGAGATCCAATTTCTTTGGAGCTCCATTCGTTGCTCGACCACTTCTTGACTGCGTTGACGACGATTCCTTCGAGATCCTTCCGCCATTGCAAGCGATTCAAGCGAAAAATGGAAGATTTTGGTTAACAATGGAGGTTTCTTCCTCTCTCTCTCTCTCGGCTGGTTCGTGAAACTGGGAATGGGAAATCCAAGTGCAGAATGGTCCCTAACCCTTCAATTCAATCCCCGGCCGTCAACGTAAGACCGGTCTTCGCCCACTCCAACGGCAATTCAATCCCCGGCCGTCAACGTAAGACCGGTCTTCGCCCACTCCAACGGCAATTCAATCCTCGGCCGTCAATGTAAGACCGGTCTTCGCCCACTTCAACGGAAATTCAACCACCGGTCGTCAACGTAAGACCGGTCCTCGCCCACTTCAACGGCAATTCAACCACCGGCAGTCAGTGTAAGCCCGAACCTCGCCCACTCAACGGAAACTCAAGAAGGAGCCGACACCTCCCAGTACGAATATCAAGGCACGAGACGCCTCCAAAACGCTCGACGGCAATTCAAGAAGGAGCCAACACCTCCCAGTACGAATATCAAGGCACGAGACGCCTCCAAAACGCTCAGCACCGGCCCTCAAAACAGTCCGAAGACACTTTCCCGGCGGAAAAGCCCCTACAAGGCCACATATCCCCAGGATGAACACCGGCCATCAAAGTAAGCCCGAGCTCCTTCCCCAGCAAGTCAAAAAGGGAATCCTTACAAGCCCCTACAAGGCCACGATAAATCCCAACAGAGATGAACACCGGCGGCCATCGTAAGTCCAACCTTCTCCCCAGCGGACAAAGCACGAGACATCTAAAAGCTAAAGGCGGCCATGCCTCCACCACCGCCGCCGAAGACGATTCAAAGTCCTCCGGCGTGGCACCAACCGCCCGGAGACGATTCAAAGTCCTCCCGCGTGGCACCAAGCCCGCCGCTTGAAGACGATTCAAAGTCCTCAGCGTGGCACCAACCGCCGCCGAAGACGATTGAAAGTCCTCCGCGTGGCACCAGCCGCCCGAAAGACGATTCAAAGTTCTCAGCGTGGCACCAACCGCCGCTGAGAAGACGATTCAAAGTCCTCCGGCGTGGCACCAAGCCGCCGCCGAAGACGATTGAGAAGTCCTCCGCGTGGCACCCAGCCGCCGCGAGGACGATTGAAAGTCCTCCGCGTGGCACCAACCGCCGCCGAAGACGATTCAAAGTCCTCCGCGTGGCACCAACCGCCCGTAAGACGATTCAAAGTCCTCCCGCGTGGCACCAGCCCGCCGCGAAGACGATTCAAAGTCCTCCGCGTGGCACCAACCGCCGCGAAGACGATTCAAAGTCCTCCGCGTGGCACCAACCGCCGCCGTAAGACGATTCAAAGTCCTCCCGCGTGGCACCAACCGCCGCCGAAGACGATTCAAAGTTCTCCGGCGTGGCACCAGCCGCCGCGAAGACGATTCAAAGTCCTCGCGCGTGGCGCGGCCATACTCGAGAAGACGATTCAAGTCCTCACGCTATCCCCGGCCGGAAGGCTTTAAACCACTCGGTCCGAAAGACCGTATAAATCTCCCAATCACTATCTCCGGCCGGAAGGCCTTAAACCACCCGATTAGGAAAATCGTAAAATTTCCATCCCGGGACACCACCACGTCCTCACAATTGACCTCGGCGGTCACCACATCTTAGGACACCACCACGTCCTCCTGGCCCGACCTCGGCGGTCACACAACACTTCGGGGCACCACCACGCCCGCATACACTCCTCACAAATTCACCACCTCTGAACTACGACTAGGCTTGATTCCCGCCGGGGATACGTAGGAATCCTATCACGGGGTCCGGCCATCGACCCGTGCGGTCACCCAAGACACCACCACGTCGCTTACCACCGGCCTCGGCGGTCACACGACACTTCGGGGCACCACCACGCCCGCATTCACAAAACACTCACTTTGCCACCCGAACTACGACCGGGCTTGATTCCCGCCGAGGATACGTAGGAATCCTATCACGGGGTCCAGCCTGCGGCATAACGGTCACACAATAGGACACCACCACGTCCTCACACCGACCTCCCGGCCACTTTATCTCCCAGCCACGCGATCCAGTTAGGACCACTTATCTTATCGGCGACCCCACTTCTTTCATAAGTGACGTCGTCGAGGGGCTTCTGTAAGTACCCCAATCTGGATCACACCCTTTCAAACACACGGGAAGCACCGCGGAACTCATCAACGCAGTCTCAACGACCCACGGCACTCAAAACCCTCTCAAAACCCCGGCCAAACCAAGGGAGGAGCCTTTGCGGGATAAAAAGGGACAAAAGGACCTTTTGGGAATTTTCAGAAATTGGAAAAGCAATAATGGTCCGTACGGACCTCTTTGCATTAATAATTCTTGAATCTTCTTAAAGTCCACAATATTTCCTCAAATCCGGGGAAAATGATTACCCCCTGCGAGTTGGTCCGTACGGACCTCTTTGCATGTCAACTTGGTCCGTACGGACCTTATTGCACGAGGAACATCATAATTGCAAATATTCCTCCATCATCACAGATTCCCTCAAATCGAGGAAGACCAAAAGTCTGGATTACCAGGGAGGTCCGTACGGACCTCTTTGCACCAAATCTGGCACTATAAATAGAGGGCTCCCCCTCCTCATTTTCACACATCTCCCACTTCTCTCTTCCTCCCTAGGCTTCCCCTCTAAGTCCTTCCGAGGCATTCCCGGTCCCTTTCGGATCCTTAGAGGCCTTCCGAGCTCCCTTGTGGTGCTGCTGAAGCCTCTCACGAGCGCTCCCGCGACGCTCCCGCGCTGCCAGAGGCACTCTCGAGGTACTCTGAGGCCCCTCGTGGTAATTCGAGGCCTTGCACAGTCTTTCCACGGTGTCCGGCTCTTTCCGAGTCAAGCCGGCGATCCCAAACCACGCCGAAACTCGCAGTGACTCCGGCCCACCTCAACGCACGCCGAACCTCTTTCCGAGTCAAACCGGCGATCCCAAACCACGCCGAAACTCTGCCCGAGTGACTCCTGCCACCCCAACGCACGCCGAACCTCTGCCCGAGTGATCCCGACGATCCCACGCACGCCGAACCTCGCCGAACGCGGCTGCAACCTCAACTCACGCCGAAACTCGTCCGCGACAACCGGCATCTCCCGAAGCAATCCCGATCCGTGCAGGAGCACTACTCCGACCTCAAATACTATTCCTCAGCGGAAGACAGACACGAACCAACATTGGTAAGGCTTCCTTCCGTTACTATTTCAATACCTTTCCATACATATCATACAATGTAGACATCCGATACAGCATGCATTTTTAAAAGCACACACACACACACACAACATTTAAAGGATATTAGGGGTATCCGAAAGACTCGTTTTACGAGGCGACTCGGGTGAGCTCTAATATTCTAATATTCTCTTCCCGAGGAGTCATCTGACCTCCGAACTCAAAATCTCATCACACAAAAACAGTTTAAAATTATCTTTAAACTGATGCCCTTTTTCAATGTTTTGGGCTTAATAAAAATGGCGTGGCGACTCTACAAAGCAAAACACGGCGAGACACCTCCAATCAACGCTAAAGCGGAATAAAGCCAGATGCTGGGGCGCGAACGCGCTGCCTCTCGGATCCGGGCGAACATTCCCGAAAAGCGACGAATGCGAGATGCCGGGGCTCCGCGCGCGAGCCGGATCCCGGGTAATTTCACAAGTATCACTAATCCGGTGGAACATTATTGTGACAATAATGGTGCCATTGCGTAAGCAAAGGAACCAAGGTCACATCAGTGATCCAAACATATACTTAGACGTTTCCATCTCATTCGAGAGTTCATTGATAGAGGAGACGTTAAAATATGCAAAGTATCAATCGGTGATAACATTAGGGATTCGCTTACAAAGCCCCTCGCACAAGCAAAGCATGATGGTCATGTTAGGTCCATGGGTATAAGATACATAGATGGAGCCTAGTGCAAGTGGGAGATTGTTGGTGTAGTGCCCTATGCGTTTAGTTATGTTTGACTTATAACTTATACCGCTATATAATCGTATTTATCATTTATTATAGAGAAAGTTTATTTGGTTCATTATATGTTTACATGTTTATTATATTGAACTGCGTCCTTAGTTATTATGAATAACTAGTATAAGTTGGTAATGGATAATCATGGAGATGATTATATGCATGTGATGCACATTACACTTATGGGTACTTGCTAGAGAATAGGTACTGGACATGACCTACCGATGAGATTTATGACATGGTCTATAGTCATATATGTCATGATTAAATCTCATGATAGTCGTGTTATTGAATCCTTTGTACCTGAGATTATCAACGTCTTCCACATGATGAACATTGTGTTTTATGTAGTCTAACATTATCTTTAATAGAATAGCAATAAGGGCTATGTTGGCACTATTGGATTGTTGTAGGGAAGAATGATAAGTCAAGATGGGATTTGTCCCTCTCTGTATGAGAGAGATGTTTGCTTGGACCCCTCGATGAATGATGTTGATGAAATGTGTGGCCACACTCAAGAGATTTGATAGAGATCAAATGCACTTGGATTATCAACATATTCGAAATCGAGAAAGCATTGAACATGTGAGTTGACATTGACCATGACTCATGTTCAATTGGACATCGTGGACAAAGGGATTATAACATTTGATCTATCGAGGAATCAAGCTTTGATGTTATATTAATTGGGTGGATATAATGTTTTGCTAGAAACCACTTATGTCTTGTGAGGTCAATGTTTCGACTCACTACCAACATAATATAATTTATATTGGATCACACACAAAGAACGAATTTGATCATGGCTGAAAATTATGGATTTTGGGTTCTGGCATGACTCGTGACCAGGAGCACGACTCGTGCCCTGGGTCACGACTCGTGCCAAGGCTCACGACTCGTGTAAGGAGCAGTACAAATGCGTTTTGGTCATAAAGGAACGACTTGTTGACTTTTGACTTTGTGGGATTGGGCACGACTCGTTCCCCAAATCAGCATGAGTGCAAAAATTAGCACTAGTCGTGCTACAACTGAAATTTGGCTTAAACCACTCGTGACTAGCTGGAACGACTCGTGGCACGAGTCGTGCCCAGGAGCACGAGTCGTGCCTTTAGCGAATTTCAGCCGTACGCATTTTCCTTAGTCGGATTGGTTTTGGTATTGGTCAAGGATTCTTACCTAATTGTTAGGGATTTATACCTAAGTATAAATACAATCTTTTGAGTAGCCAAAAACAGATCTTTGCCTAGGGTTTATGAAACTCTAAAGTTTGATCTTTGATTGAGAATCATATATCAAAATCACCCAAATAAATTCCATTGTTTTGGCCATTGATTATTGAAAGGAGTTTCAATAATCGGAAGGATCATCTAGTAATCCAATAAGAAGAGTTCTTGGTTTGTTCGCGTGTGGATCGTCATTAGAGGGAGGTTCCTTTATCTCCTAAAGCTTGAAAATCTCCATTGTTGATTCATCACCAAGGTAGAACAAGGAAGAAGAAGATCCAAGTTTCTTCAACGGTTTAAAGATTCAATCTTTGAGATTAGTTTTGAGCAACATAAATCGCATTAAGGTATGTAAATTCTATTTCATGTTTCTAATCTCTTCATGCTTAACGGATTATAGGGCTAGGGTTTTGTTAATGTTCAAAGTTATTCCGCTGCGTTTGTAACCCCAAAACCCAACAACAACCACGTCATCAGAGTGGAAAGCCGGTAAGGCTGGGAGTTCCCTTCTCCATCGAAGATGCCTGGTATGCCCAAGGAGGTATGGAGGCCTGATTGGAGTGGGCAATTGATAGAGAGGTTTAGGCAGTTTGCCGAGGTGGGTACCCTATGCTGGTCGTCCTTGAAACTGACCATAGGTACATGTATAGTCCGACATCATGCCTGGGCCTAGGGATAGGCTAATGCCTCTCGTCCCCGTCACCAGGGGTAATAGATTTCCAGATTGGAGGGTGCATCCCAATCTCGTTTTCCATGAACAATGTGATGTTTGCAAACTTCATAACGATAGATGTCTTGCCGAGAATGGCGTCATCCGTTGTAATTCCTCTTTCTTTTCCCGTCTTTCATACTTGTATAATTTTTTTTTGTTTTTTTGTTCTTTCTCGTCATTTATACTAATTGTTCCTTTCTCGTCTTTGTAGATCTGACCGCCGATCAAGACAGAGAGACGTCCCAATGAAAGCTTGATCCCCAATCCTTGATGAAGCTGAGGAGGAGGACGTCACGCTCCTCGGCTCAAATAAAGAGACAAGAGGATGCCACTCTCTGTCAAGCTATTTTATCCACCAAGGAGGCTGGGGTGCTGCCCTTGAAGCCGGTGGGGGTGCCGCTACCTCCACCGAGGAAGGGACTTCCGGGCAAGGGGCCCAAATCAAAGAGGGGCATAGCTCCCAGACTACAACTCCAAGTGCCGAGGAGGCACTCACAAGGCAAGCCGGTCAAGCTGAGACCGTGGAGGCTGATGCCGGTGGAAGAAGCTCTGCCCAGAAACCGCCAAGAGTTGACACCGTGCAGGAGGAACCTCCCTCCAAGAAAACTGCTGCATCTACCTCTGGTGAGGTCACTGCTCGGGACGTTCAAACGTATACCGAGGCCGAGTAGGTGGTCAAGAAGTTAGCCATCTACCCCACGATCAGGGGTTTGGATGTGCTAGCCAGAAAGGGCCCTAAGCTCAGCCTAGGTCGAGCTGTGATCCATCGCTCAATGGACGAGGACTTACTTGAGCAGATGGTTGAGGCTAAGCCGAGCAGGGAACACTTGGCCAATCGAAAAGGCCTCCTTCTGAGTGAGGTAGCTTTCTCTTCGCTCTTTCCTTTTCCTTCTCGTCTTCCATAATACATAGTTTTATTTATAACTTTTTCTTTGTTGTAGCTTGCCACGATGACTGCCTACGAGGCAATGAAAGGCATGGCGATCGGGGAGCATACGCAAAAGCTTGAGCGCCAGATCGAAAAGAACTAGGATGATCAGGCCAAGGCTGCAGAGCTGCTAAGGTCTTTGAGAGCCGAGGTAGATAAACAGAAGAAGGCCAAGGCAGAGGTTGAGAAGGCTGCCAAGGAGGCCCGTGCTATGGCCGAGGAGGCTGTTAAGGCCGGTCAAGCCGAGATTGAGAGGCTTCAGCATGAGCTTAAGGAAAATGTCGAGGTAGCAGATGCCCGGTATAAATAGTTGGAGGCTAGCTTGCCTTCTCAAATTGCTGAAGCTATTTGTGAGTACAAGGCTAGCCCGGACTTCACTGAAGCTCTGGCCGAGGAGACGGCCACAATGTACTCAGATGGGTACTTGCATTTGGCAAGGAGGGCTATGGCGGATACGTCCCTTGGCCTCGATCTAGAAAACCTTGCCCGGTTGATATGCCAAGATTCATATGATAAGGCTGCCCGGTCTCTTCATTACCTTATCCTCTTCTCAGATAATGATCTTGGGGTGATTGCCTCCAACGATGCTCAGGCCGGTCGTCCTACTTGGGTTCCTCCTCCCGTCGATCCACAAAACATAAATGTTGTAATTGAAAGGATTGAGGATGAGGTCCTAAGTGCTGAAGAGGCCGAGGAGACTGATGTTGGGATGGAGCTAAGAAACGAGGGAGTCCAAGTTGAGGCTCAAACGGACCAAGTAATAATTCCTCCCTTGGATGCCAATCAGGAGGACCTTTTTAGGCCTTTTGAGGACTAGTAATTTTTCTCTTTATTTGTTGTAATAGAATAGGGCTTTTATGTACTCCCAACTTTATATATTAATACAACGCCTTTTCTCAATTTCATATCGCCGTCACTTTATGCTTTGATATGAACTGTTTTCGTTTGAATGCTTTTTGTTGAATGATTTGCTAAGTATCAGTCTTGGAAATCCGATGTAGCTCCTTTCGTCCTTTATGACTTAAGTTAATAGGATCGAGGAAGATCGTTCGATCTTGATTACTTGTAAATTTTACAAGTTTGATCATTATACCAAGGAAGGTTCCTCGGCATAGAGTTGAGTTACTCTTCTTTTATCTCTCTATGTCGAGGAAGATGACTCTTACATAGGTCTTAGATGATGTTTGCCAGTTAAGTCACTAGGCCGAGAAAGGTTTCTCGGCATGACACTTGAGTTATTCGACTTTTATCTATCTATGCCGAGGAAGATGACTTGTACATAGGTCTTAGATGATTTTACAAGTTGGGTCATTAGGCCGAGGAGGGTTCCTCGGCATGACACTTAAATTGTTCTTCTTTTATCTACCTATGTCGAGGAAGATGACTCGTACATAGATCTTAGATGATTTTGAAGGCTTCACCTATCTATGCCGAGGAAGCTCGCTCGGTCATAGATCTTGGGTGATTTTTGCCAATTGAGTCTTTAGGCCGAGGGGTTTCCTCGGCCTGACACTTGGTTATTTTTTATGGGAATTTTATCCCTTTGATGTCGAGGAGGCGCTCCTTGTCATTTGCCTTGTTGGTTGATAGTCTTGATAAAAACTGAATCTCATTAACTTAAATTGATTACTTCGAACTGCAATTCTAATTTACTTGAAAATAAAGAAAGAGGACTAACAAGCACTAACTTATTACATAAAAGACAAACTATAAACTAGTGATAATATTTTCGTAGATTATCAGAATGCCACGGATGTTTCAGCTCTTGCCCATTTGGGGTCTTCATTCTGTAGGTCCCTTCTCTGATGACTTAAGTTATGATGTAGGGGCCTTCCCAGTTTGGGGAGAGCTTGTTTTGTTCAGCCTTTCTGTCAGTTGCTTCAATTTTTCTAAGTACCTAATCACCCACTTGGAATACTCTCTTGTTTACCCTTTTATCATGATAGGCTTTGGTCATTTGCTTGTAGTTCACCATCCTCATCTGAGCAACTAGTCTCCTTTCATCTACTAGGTCTAGGTCCATGAGCCTGTTGACCTTGTTGACTTGCTCATCATAGTTGAAATTTCTTGCTGTAGGGATAGCCATTTCAGCTGGTGCCATAGCCTCAGAACCAAAGGTCAGTGCGAATGGGGTTTCCCCAATTGGCCCCCGGGTGGTTATGCGGACTGCCCATAAGGCTAAGGGAAGTTAGTCAAACCATCTACCATCACTTCCCTCAAGGTTTTTAGTTAGGGCTGTTAGCACCAACTTGTTGGCTGCTTTCGCTTGTCCGTTGCATTGCTGTCTGTTCACAGATGACTTGATGTGTCGGACTTCGAGTCTGTTCAGTTCTGTTATGAATTCCTTAGAAAACTGGAGACCATGATCTGAAATAATAGTGTGTGGGACCCCAAAATGACACCAAATGAAGTCATGGACAAATTTGATCGCGTTCTCCTCCGTTATTTTGGCTAAGGCCTTTGCTTCAATCCCTTTAGAGAAGAAGTCATCTGCCACAATCACGTACTTGCAATTACCTCGGGCGGCAGGGGGGAAGGGTCCGATGATGTCGATTCCCCATATGTCAAATGGCCACATAGGTATTATAAGAGTTTGCTCAACTGCTGGGAGTCTAGGAATGTCGAAGTATCTCTGGAACTTGTCACACTTTCTTACATAGGCTTGCGCGTCCTCTCTCAGGTTCGGCCAATAGTAACCTAGCGTGATGATTTTGTCAACTAAGGTTTTGGCCCCCGGGTGACCACCGCAAATGCCTTCGTGGACTTCAGCCAAGAGGTTTTCTGTTTCCTTAGGACAGACACACCTCATCATGGGCTTTGTGAATGATCTTCTATATAGAATTTCGTTAATCACTGTGAACCTTAATGATTTTTTCTTGACGAGCCTAGCACGTGCTTCATCTTCAGGGAGTTGGTTCTTGTCAATGAAGTCTCTGTATTCATCTATCCAACATATCTCCTCATCATCTAGGAGCATTACTTGTAGTCTTTCCTAGACAGGCTCTTCAGCAAAGACTATGAGTGGGTTAGAATTAGGATCTGCCGCATCAATAGTTGCTAATTTATATAGAACATCTGCCACTTGATTGTCTTCCCTTCCTATCTAACTTATCTAAAAAAACTTCAGTTTTTTTGTCATGTCTAGGACCAGGATGTTGCGTGCTATACTCCCCCTTTATCTGCTTGACTACTAGCTGGGAGTCGCAAAAAGTAGCGACTTTGTTTGCTCCATAGAAGGAAGCCAACTCAATGCCAAATATCAGAGCCTCGTACTCCGCTTGATTTTTGGAAGCAGGGAACTTGAATCTGATTATATCTTGGATGGTGTGCTCCCCATCAGGACTTGCTAGCACAATCCCAGCTCTGCATCTTTCCTTAGTGGCTGAGCCGTCTGTGTATAAGACCCAACAATTGGATGGGAGCTCGATGGTTGATTATTCTCCCTCAAATCTTTTACGTTTACGGGAGGTGGGGTCGTGCTCGCCTATGAAGGCGGTTTCAACCATGAAATCGACTAGAGGCTGTGCTAGGAGCGTCTTCCTAGGTTGGTATGTAATGTCGAACTCAGTGAGTTCAATGGACCAATTAAGGAGACGTCCTGAGCAATCCAACTTATGCAAGATTTTCCTCATGGGCGCATTAGTATACACAGTGATGGGGTGTGCAAAAAACATGCTCGTAGCTTTTGTGCCGCTATGACTAGGGCGTAGGCTATATTTTGTGCATTGAAATATCTGCTCTCCATATCGGATAGTGCTTTGGATACATAGTAGATAGGTCTTTGTGTGGTTCCTTCATTTCGGACTAGTACCGCAGCTATTGCGTTGTCCGTGGCTGCTAGGAAGACATATAGAATCTCTCCAGTAATCGGGCTGCTCAACAAAGGAGGGGATCCCAAGTACTCCTTCAACTGTTTGAATGATTTCGAGCATTCAGGTGTCCATGAGAAGTTCTTGGCCCCCTTCAAGACTTTGAAGAATGGTAGCGATTTTTCAGTGGATTTAGCAATGAATATTCCAAGTGCAGATATCCTTCCATTCAGTCTTTGAACCTCCTTGATGTTGGTAGGTTCCTTCATGTTAATCAAGGCTTTGATCTTTTATGGATTTTCCTCGATACCTCTATGTGATACCATAAAATCGAGAAATTTTCTGGCAGTCACCCGGAACACGCATTTACTTTGGCTCATAGGTTGTTGAATGTTTCCTCCAATTCTGGTGCGTGACTGTCATCCTTAGTTTTGATGACTATGTCATCTATATAGGCTACCATGTTACGGCCTATCTGTTCCCCAAAGAATTTATTGACCATGTGCTGATAGGTTATGCCTGCATTCTTGAGCCCGAAGGGCATCATAGTATAACAATAAATCCCTCCAGCTACTTGGAAAGTTGTTTTTTCAATATATTCCTTGGCCATTTTTATTTGGTGGTAACCAGAATAGGCATCTAGGAAGCTGAGTGTTTTATGTCCAGCGATGGAGTCTACCAGCTTGTCAATTCTGGGGAAATGGTAACTGTTTTACGGGCAGACTTTGTTGAGATTTGTGAAATCTACGCACATTCGCCACTTCCCGTTATGTTTCTTGACCATCACCACGATGGCCAACCAAACAGGGTATGTTGCTTCCCTGATAATCCAAACACCTAGCAATTTTTTCACCTCTTCTTTGATAGCGTCTTCCTTATCATTTGCAAAAATTCTCCTTGTCTCTTGATAGGTCTCGCAGACGGGTCAACTTCACGAGAGCTATCTCTTCCTTAATTCCCCTCATATCCTCGACTTTCCAGGCGAAGACATCAAGATTATCTCTTAGGAGTGTGATGATTTCTTCCCTTTCTTCTGGGGAGAGCTGGCCCCCAATTTTTATTGTTTGATCCGGATAGTCGGGGTTGAGTATAATTTCTTCTAGTTCATATACGCGTTCCATTTCTGGACCGTCTCGAAGCTGTAGAGTCTCAATGATTATTTCTCTAAGTCTTCTGCCATCCTCGCCATCAAGGTCTAGCACTTCCATGTCCACATGTTCGTCTACGTCTGGAAGCTCTCCTTGTCTCAAGTCAGAGTTGCCCCCCCAAGTTCTAGCCGCCGACGAGATGAGGGGCTACATCCAGCAGATAGAACTGTGTCATTGTTTTCATCTATCTCTAGGATCATGTAATCCTCATCTTCTGCTTCAAAAATGAGATTGAGTCTGGAACTAGTGTTGGTAGTTTTCACAGACTTAGAGATTTTCGTGTTTTCTTCCGGGGTGTCCACCTCCACTTTCCTGGACGTTTTTCTACTCCTTATGACATGTTCTAAGAAGTCTCTGGGGGTCGCCCTCACGCATCCAATTCCTACACGAGTAGGGAATTTAACTCGTTGGTGAGGGAGGGAGGCGACCAACCCAAGTTTTCCTTGACTTGGAATGCCTAGGATGGCGTGGTAGTCACTTGACCACGAATGTAATTGTGGCCTCTGCTCAGAAGGGATGAACTCCCGATTCCAGTAATAAATCGACAGTCCCTATGGCGCTGACTTTGTGGTTTGTAAAGCATTCTAGTCTTCCAGAGTATGGTTCTAGCATGCTATCTTTCAGACCCATCTTCTGGAAGGTGGAATAGTACTGAATATCTCGGGAGGCCCCCGAGTCGATGAGGAGTCTTTCGGACTCGCAGTTGTCAATCCTTCCCTTGATTACCAAGGGCTTCTCGCAGCCGTGCGACTTCCTGCAAGTTTATTGGGAGAGAAACTTATGATTTCTTCTTCCTTATGAATCCAGGCAGGGATATTATACACTTTTCTTAGCTCATAGATCTGGTCTTTCAATTTTTTATTGGAGACAATCTCTTCCCTTATCGCATGAAGCTTAGCCTATGAGGTCGGTCTTCCTTCTCCTCTTCCTTATCATCATCGTCGTCGTCATCCCTTCTCTTTCGCTTGTTATCTTTTTTCATAATGTAGCGGTCTATTTTTCCCTCGTCTACCCGTCTCTGGATCATTCTCTTGAGGGAGATGCAATTCTCCGTGTCATGTCCGTGGTCCTTGTGAAAGGCACAGTATTTGGAGGTGTCACGGGTGTATTTTGACTTATCATTGAGGGGATGAGGATTTGGTAGATTCACCAACTGCATGATTTCTGTGATAGGTTTTGTGAGGGGAGTAAAAACCTCAGCTTTTTCGGCAGCCCAAATTCTATTCTTCCCCTTATAGCCACTTCCGTTGGAGGCCTGGTGGGTTCCAGTTTTCTCTGGCTTATCAGATCTCTTCTTACTTTTTTCCTCGGCCATAGCTATGGCATAGACCACGTTGTACATATCATATTTGGATTTTGGCTCCCTGGCAGAAAGCTCATAGATTAATTGTCCGGATCTCAATCCAGAGTTGAAGAAAACGATCACCTCCCTATCTGTCAGGCTCTTTTCAACTTGGTCAGCCATAGCTTTGAATCTGTTATAATAACTCAGAGTGGTTTCATTCTTCCCTTGCTCGATGTTAGCAAGATCAGTCAATCTCTTCTTCCTCTTCCCTGCAGTGGCAAAATGATCCAGGAACCTCCTTCTCATTATTTTCCAGTTGTCAATGCTTCCCTTCTTTTGCTCACGGAACCAGGACAAGGCTGTTCCGGAGAAGGTACTAGCAAAAGATTTGCAGAGAATGTCATCTGCTTTAGTGAGGAGGGCCATGGTAGATTCGAAACTTTGCACATGATCCCGTGGATCAGTGGTTCCTGCATATTTGTTAAAACTCGGGATTTTGAGAGCAGGATTGGGAGGAAGATCATTAATATGCTGGGAGAAAGGACGAGTGGCACTGGTATCACCGTCATCCACATCCTTTTTCCCCATTTCCATCTCATCTAATCTCTTTTTCAAGAGTAGTAATTCTCTGGCATCGATCCCTGAGCAGTAATGAGAACTCTGGTGGGATCTTTCTTTCTTCATGTGCCCGTTTATCCTGCTATGTTCCTCAGGTTCTTGGTGATTGTTCCCATGGCCAGATGGTGTTTTTTCCCTCCTAGGTGCCCTTTCAGGATGGGGAGGAGTTCTGCGACGAGGAGGGCTCATCAACCGAGGAGGGCTCCTTGGACAAGGAGGGTTCCTAGGCCGATGAGGAGTATTACGACGGGGAGGGGTTTTGTGCCTTGCCTGACTCTGAGGCTTGCTCTTAAGTCAGCAGAATCAGCCTCTTGTTCCCTTTGGTTGTTCAAGTGACTTCTCAAGTCTACCACCTCATTTCTCGTGTTTCCATGTCCATGAGCCTTATGACGAGGAGGGACTTCTTGGGGTTTTTGCTTGGAAACGCTATGATGAGGGGAATTTTGGCCAGGAGGAAGATTTTCTCTGTTCCCCCGACTACTACGCCTGTCAAGATGACTTTCCCCTCCAAGGAATTTCCAGTCCTCGTAGGCCTCATGAATTCAGCCAGAGAGTGCTCAGGATCTAACTGTAGCAAGACATTTTATGTTTCGTAAATGCGTTGCAATGTTTCCATTTGTTGGTGCAAGAGAGTTTTACGATCAACTGGCTGGGTAGAAACCCCAGCTCTTCCCTGAGCGGCATTTCTAGTCGTCTGGCTGCCAGCAAGCCTTCCTCGGCGCCGGCGACGAGAAGGGTTTGTTATGACTACCTCGGTTATGGGCTGGCCCCTGAAACGCAGATTCATCCCCAGGGGTGGCAGCCCATCAATCAGCGGTGATGGAGGAGGCGGTTCCCCATTATTGAGAGGAAAAGCAGTCCTATTGTTCTCATGATTCTCTTCCACATGAATATGATCCCCATCAGGAGTAATACTAGCGGTGAGTCCGTCTTCCAATAGGATTAGGGGAGGCAAACAGAATTTTTCAGTTGAACATAATTTCAGGTGAGCAGAATTCCGGCGAACAGAATTTCAGGCGAACAGAATTCCGGCGATTAGAATTCAGGCGAATAGATTTCAAGCTATTCAATGGGTGTTTTCGAATCATTTCCCGGCAATGGAATCAAACTGATGATGTGAAAAACGTTCGTATCAGCCCAAATCCAGCAGCAGGTTGTATCCTGGCGATTGAATAACCTGAAAAAGATGAACGAACACGTAAACTTAGCCGGGACTTCACCGACGAAGGCCCTCCGGCGTGAGAGTAAGTATTTGCCTTTAGAGAGAGAAATCAATTGACAAGAGTTTAGAGTCAAAATATGTGTTATCAAATAATATAAATTATGGCTTGTATATATAGACATAGCATTGTATAATCCTTGTTGGATAGGAATGCATGGAGATAAGATTTTACTCCAAGGAGGATTATAACTTTTCAGTCCTTGCTGGATGAGAGTTCTTGTGAGATAAGGTTATAATCCTAGGAGGAATATAACTGTTCACAGTCCTTTTTTGAGTATAATAAGAATATGAATTATGCACATGCGCCGGTGAAGAGTCTCTTCGGCTTGTGTTGCTTGGTCGGCTTTGATTATGCCGATGAGGAGAGGTGGAGAATGGGGAAGCCCATTCTACTTTGTTGATAGCCGAGGAGGGGTTCCTCGTCTTCAAGGGGAGCCTTCCTCGGCCTTGGAGGGATGCCTTCCTCGGCCTAGATGATGATGATGATGATGTTTCGTCGGCATAGGATCCTAGTTGGGCCTTAGTCATTATGCGCCTGCTATGTCTAGGTCGACATAGAGAAATGACGAGGAGACAATACGAGCAAAGGTAGGGAAGACCCACTCCATTTGTCGTAATTGAGACTTGTATGAATTATATTTTGAGTTCAATCCATTGGGTTTTGCCCGATCACGGATCCACGTTCGCACCTCGATATATACCATTCAGTAAAATATTTTGAACGAATGTAAAAATACATTTTGTACTAAAATGCATGTAAAATATTTAGTAATGTAAAACTTATACTAAGAATGTAAAATATCTTTTATATATATATATATATATATATATATATATATATATATATATATATTATATATTTCATTGTTATCCAAATTTTATATCATATACTCCCTCTATTCAAATTAACTGTCGATTTTGGATCAAATATTTTATTAAAAATAATTATCGCTTTTGAGGTAAAAAACATTAAAATTTCTATATTATTCCCACATTGAACTTTATTTGCTTTATTGATTGGTTTGTTGTGTGAACTAATGTAATGTAGAAAAGAAACAATAAATATAGGGAAACTTGATAGTTTCATAAATAAATTGGGGTAATAATTACTCCCTCCGTCCCACCTCACTTGACACCCAAGAGATGGGCACAAGAACTATGAAAAAAGAATAAAATAAAAAAAATGTGTGGTAGAAAATGAAGAGAGAGAATGAGTGGGGTAAATAGTAGTGTTGGTTGAATAAATTGAGTGATGGAAAATGAAGAGAGAGAATGAGTGGTGGGGTCCATCTAATATAAAAATATAAAAAGTAGACTATTTTTGAAAGGTGTCAAGTGAGTTGGAACGGCCCAAAATGAAAATAAGTATCAAGTAAGCTGAAACAGAGGGAGTATATTTTTTAAAATCTGTAAAAAGTTAGAAAGTGATAATATTTTGAACCCTAGAAAATAAAATAGTAAACTTTTTACATTTTTTACTGTGATATCTGTATCGCTGGAGCAACGTAGTAAACTAAGTGCTGCCGTCCCAGTTTGAAATCGCGTTGCAGACCGCCGGCTGTATAAACTGTACTCCTTTGTAGTTGTACTCATTCCGTTCTATTCAAAAATACTCCCTCCGATTCAGTTCAAAAGGCACAAAATCAATTTCGCATGCAAATTAAGGAAAGTGATGTAGGAAAGAGAAAAAGTTTAAATGTTGTGAGTATGAAAAATTAAATAGAAGAGAGAATGAGTGGGAGAAATAGTTAGAAAAGAGAATATTGTGAGTGTAAAAGTAAACTAGGAGAAAGAATGAGTGGGTGGAATAGTAATAAAAATTTTTCTTTTTGAGACTGTGCCTTTTTAAATGAGACACCCAAAAAAAAAAATTGTGCCTTTTCGATCGAGACGGAGGGAGTACATTTTTATATTAGATATTTCATTTAAAAGGATACACTCTCAAAATAAATTTTTTTAATATTTCTTTTTATTTATAAAATCTAATTGTCATACTCACAATAATTACTCACCCCCACCCCACTGCAACCTTTTCAGTTATTGTTTGCATAAAAATTAAATACTTCCCCCGTCTCAAAATGTTTGTCACATTTGACTTTTTAATTGAACTTTGACCACAAATATATGACAATTTAATTATGTTCATGAAATTCTAAAAATTTCTATTGATTCACCATTAATAATATTATCAACAACAACTTTTAGAATTTCATAAACATGATTATTCTCTCATAAATTTGTGATCAAAGTTTAACAAAAAAGTTAAAAGTGACAAACATTTTAGGACGGAGAGAGTAGTATAATAAGTGTTGTGAGTATGAAAAGTGAAGTTAGAAAAAGAAAGTGGGGTATGAAATAATATTTGAATTGTTGTTGTGAGTACAATATGTGGGTCCCATTAATATAAAATTAATAAAATATTTCAATTTTATAAAGTGTGCAATTTGTAATAGGACGAAGAGAGTATTTACTAACTACTACATCCTTCCCGGGTTAAGCTTCGCCATTTTGGTGAGGCAAAATATTAAGAAAGCAATATACTCCCTCCGTCCCAGTAATTAGTTCACCCTTTTTGGTTCGACACGCAAATTAAGTATGGAGAAAATGTTGTGAGTGTAATAGTAAAATAGAAAAGAGAATGAGTAGAGAAATAGTAAATTTGAAAAATGTTATGAGTGTAATAGTAAAATAGGAGAGAGAATGAGTGGGTGGAATAGTAAAGATTCTTTGCCAAAAAAAGAAATGTGAAGCTTTAAATGGGACACCCAAAATGACAAAAGGTGAAGTTATTAATGAAACAGAGGGAGTATATATTAAAAATTAATGAAAATGGGAGAAGAGTTGTGAGAGGGAAGAAGTGAGTGGATATGACCAGTGAGACTCATAATTTAAATGTGTGAGAAAGAAAAGTTAGTGGGTACGTATAATAGAATATTAGTAATAAACATTTTTCATTTTAAGAAAGGTGAAGCTTGTACAGGACACTCTTTTGAATAATTGGTGAAGCTTAAGCTAAGACGGAGGGAGTATTCTCTACCTTACTTTCTTTTTTATATCTTACTTTTTATACTCAAAATACTTATTTTACTATACACTCTTAAATTTTTATGTTAGGTCGATTTTATGTTTTTTTAGTAAAAAGGAGGCAATAGATATATACACATCTTTTTTAATACTTTACTTAATTTGTATGTAAAATCAATTTTGTATTTTTTTTTCGTGCCGATAAGATAGTAGCTTTGTACAATGGTGGGTTGAAATGGCGGATAAAACCCATTTCAACAGATTGAAATGCTATAATGGCAAAATAAAAGGAGGGTAAATGAAAGTGTGGAATGAAAAATTTCAACTGGTTGAAAAAAAAACCTGCATCTTAGACACGTGTCAACGTCTCATTGGACCGAGCTTGGCACGTGTAACTCACGTTCTGGGCTGGCGCGTGAGGCGTCAGGCATTTTCCTTTTTTTTGGTTTTTTATTTTTTCTTGATTTTCCACGTGGCTGCATCTGATTGGTTCTCCGAATTTTCGAATTTATTTTTTTATCCTAAATCTTTGAGCTGAATTATCATCTAGTAAATTAGTTTTTCTATTATTATTTTTTCACCAAAATTTATCATTTTTTTCCCTACAAATTGATATAAGTTTCATTTGATTTGGACAAAAAAAAAAAAAACACTCATTTCACAATTATCCTTTTTCATTTGAGCCTTCATTTAAAAAAAAAATCATTATTTTTTCCTATAAATTGATGCAATATTTTTTTAATTAAGTGTGAAATATTTTTTAATTGTAAATAATAATAATAATTATTATTATTTTACTAATCATAAAAATAGAAAATATAAATAAAATAAAAGTGGTGGGGTATAGAATGATGAGTTGGAGGGAGTTGAAATTTATTTTAATTTAGGCTCTGTTTCTTTAGCGTAAAACATTTTTCGAAAAATGATTTTCGGCAAAATGTTTTTCGGAAAATGAAAACGTTTTCCGGAAAATAAGATAAAAATGAAGTTTTCCCCATTTTTTGGTGCGAAACAAATACCGGAAAATGAGGAAAATATTTTCTGGAAAACATTTTTTCCCAAACAAACGGAGCCTTAGTCATTATAGAAAGATTAAATGAACTGGATAGATGAAATATTAGGTGAATAAAAAAAAATTGTAAAAAGTATTAAATAAAATGGGAAAGTAAGTTAAAACCATTGTGAATAGTATCATGCAGACGCAGTTAGATGAAACTGTGTGTTTTGAGTATGTGGGTATGTGTCTTTTTGGTTACACAGCTCGTGATGGGATAGAAAGGGGACAGAGAAAAAGGAGGAGAGAGAGAGAGAGAGAG
The DNA here is from genome assembly GCA_022495995.1 of Adenophora triphylla var. japonica. NCBI lineage: Eukaryota > Viridiplantae > Streptophyta > Magnoliopsida > Asterales > Campanulaceae > Adenophora > Adenophora triphylla. The sequence continues at coordinate 95,912 of JAFEMH010002093.1, forward strand.
AGAGAGAGAGAGAGGTGTTTTTGTCATGATTTGTTATGTGGGGCAGACCTTCCCTTGTTGTGCCATAACATAACCCATTGAGAAATCCTTGCCTCGTTGTCTCTGAGTTGTTGAAAAATCTTTGCCCCTTTGATGGATTCTCCAAGGACATCCCAACTAGCCTTATCTCCTTCTTTCTCCTAAAGATTGTTTTTTTTTTCTTTCACCCGCCCACCCCCTGTTCACTCAAATTCCTCAATCACTTCTCTGGCCAAGAACCTCATTCATCATCTCTTTCTCTCTATCACTCCCGCATTGTCAGTACTGTTATTTGCTAATTATAGAGCCAAGGAATGGATGGTTTTACAGCTCTGGATGAATCAGATCTATCAGAATTTGTTGAAGTTGATCCTACTGGTAGATATGGAAGGGTATGTGATATGGTTTGTTTGTTTTTTATTAATTTCTTTCTTTGATTGATTTTACTGAGATTTTGAGTTAAATTTTTACTCTTTTTTTTGGCAGTACAATGAAGTTCTTGGCAAGGGAGCTTCAAAGACAGTGTATGTGTTCCTTTTCCTGCAAACCCTTTTCAAATTGATTCAATTTCTTCAGTTTTCAGGCATTATTTGACTGTTTATTTGAATGGGTATTTGATTGTTTGTCATATGGTGCAGTTTTTGGTATGTTCTAAATTTGGGATTTTTGTGTGTGTAGATATAGGGCATTTGATGAGTATGAAGGGATAGAAGTGGCATGGAATCAGGTAAAGTTTTTTGATTTCCTACAAAGTCCTGACGATCTCGAGAGATTATATTGTGAAATTCATCTGCTCAAGACCTTAAAACACAGCAACATCATGAAATTCTACACTTCTTGGGTAGATACTGCCAACAGAAACATCAACTTTGTCACAGAGATGTTCACTTCTGGTACTCTCAGACAGTAAGTGCATAGAAGCCTCCAAAAATCACTTTCTTTTCTGTGTGTGAGTGTGCTGATCTTTTTTTTTTTTTTTTTTTTTTTTGTAATCATTCAAATTTCTTTTATGTGGGTGTCAGCAAATTTGCAAACTTGTAGTATATTTTGGTAGGTATAGGCAAAGACACAAGAAAGTAAATATTAGAGCAGTGAAGCATTGGTGTAGGCAAATCTTGAAAGGCCTTCTCTATCTTCACAGCCATGACCCTCCTGTCATTCACAGAGATCTTAAATGCGATAATATTTTTGTTAATGGCAACCAAGGGGAAGTGAAGATTGGTGATTTGGGTCTCGCTGCAATTCTCCGTAAATCTCACGCCGCTCGCTGTGTTGGTAAGTACATCCTATCTCATCTATGCTAGTTGAATTCAGCTTTAAAAGTTTGTAGCTTCTTTGAGGTTTCACTAGGATTTAACGATGTTAAGATACTTTTGGAAGAATTTCATTGTATAAAAGCCTAATTTAATTTAATTTTATTAGTTTGGTTTAGCATTTTTTTCATTAGGATTGAGTGAATCTCTAGAGCCTTATGATAGATGAATTACATTTCTAAAGTAATTGCAGTTATTTGAAAGCTATGCTCATATGCTTTCACTTGAACTTTAATGCTAATGCTAATGCGTGCCTCATTGTAGTGGCTGCCTTGGGGCCAGTGGTGAAGCCACCCTTAAGAGATTGGGGTATATCATTTTAGTACCTTGGCTTTAATATCTGAAAAAACTACAATAAAAATATTATGTTTGTGAAGTTTGACCCCCTTAATTTATGGTAAAATTTCTACAATGATATCATCTTGACTCCTTTTGCCAAGCCACTAATAAGGGCTTCAAAAGTCTCATGTTCAATTCCTTTCCATGTTCCCTTGCATATAAACAAGCCAACACAAAAAGTTAGTCCCCTCTGCCTCTCAGTCTATGCCAGTGTTAAGTTCTTTGTATTTGTCACCTTTATGCATATTGAATCTTGTTATCTAAGCTTAGCCTACCTTGGGGGGCTTCGCCTGCCCCCCCACAAAAATTAAATAAAAATAAACTAAGCCCAAGAAAATTTTTGCGCATTCATTTGCCAGGATAAACTAGTCAATTTGGGGAAATTCCTAATATTTGGTGCTTATGGATGATTTTTTTTATTCTCTCAGGAACACCGGAGTTCATGGCTCCAGAGGTGTATGCAGAGGAATACAATGAATTAGTGGACATTTATGCATTTGGGATGTGCATATTGGAAATGGTCACTTTTGAATATCCATACAGTGAATGCACCCACCCCGCTCAGATTTACAAGAAAGTTATCTCGGTATGAACTGATGCATCGTCCAGAATTTTGCCATTGAAAGATGAAGTCTTTTTTTTTTTTTTTTTTTTTAAAGCATTTACAAATGAAATCTAGCAATGTAAAAGTTATGGCTTAACATTTTTTTTGTCTCCACATAGGGTAAAAAGCCGGATGCCCTTTATAAAGTTAAAGATCCCAAGGTGCGAGAATTTGTTGATAAATGTCTAGTTACAGTTTCACTTAGGCTTCCTGCAAGGGAGCTTCTTATGGACCCCTTTCTCCAAGATGACGAGTCTGGATTTGACTTGAGGCCAATTGATTATTGGAGAGATTTTGATGGAATAGGTCCTATGATAAGACAGCCACTTTTGGATATTCATCATCAGAGTAATAATGGCTCTTTAGTCAATGGCTATTCAAGTTATCTTAGTTGCGGACCCGATTTTGACTTGGATAGCTATCAAGCTAACTTTGAAACAAGTGAAATTGATCTGTTCACAAGTCAAGAGGACGATCATTTGGGACACGTTGACATTACCATTAAGGGAAGAAGAGAAGATGATGGTATCTTCTTGAGGCTAAGAATTTCAGATAAAGAAGGTTTGATTCTTCTTCCGTCTGAGTTTTCAAATCTCTTTTTTTTTTTTGTACTCCCAGCATCGCTTGATGAGTGTCTATTTTTCAAAAAGTGTTGTTCCTAAATGGGCGTCCATTTCCAAAAAGGTGTTATCCCTAATGAATATCGATTTTATAGTAAAATAACTGGATCCATCTTATAGATTATCATGTCCTAATTTGCACTCGCAGTAACATAGCATTTCGGGGATTTTTTATATACATTTGCTACTAAAAGTGCATAAGAGTGTAAATCCTTAATTTCTTGAAAAACTGAAATGGGCACTCATTTGGGATGTAGTATCTTTTTATAGAACAGTTTTCGGCAGATTGGATAATGTAAGATCTGGTGAAGGCACTTGAGATTTTATTGCCTGTCGTGGTATAAGAATAACCACAGGAAATTGCTATTATAAACATTCTTATTATTCTCGAAAATCAAACAAAAAGTGCTTTCAGAATTTGGAATGCGTGACTCAAACTAAAAGTTACTCTTGGAAACAATCCATGCAGGCCGAGTTCGAAACATATACTTCCCATTTGACATTGAAGCTGATACAGCAATGGGCGTTGCTGCCGAGATGGTTTCTGAGTTGGATATTACCGATCAAGACGTGACTAAAATAGCAGATATGATTGACGGAGAAATTGCTTCCTTAGTACCAGATTGGCAAAGTGGTGGGGTTTGGTTAGAAAGTCCTCATAACGAAAAGAATGGTTACTGTCAAAATTGTGCGTCAAATGGCTCTCTTCTAAACTACGTAACTTCAGACGATAATACCACCAAGAACCTTCAAATTCTTCCATGTTCAAGACTCGGATGTGCTGCTATTCATGGTCGTTTCGAAGAAATCACGTACCAAACCGAAGAATCTGAGCAATGTGTTACCGAAGATGCACCTGTGGCCTCAAGCCAATCGGACGGCCTACAATATTCTGATATTTGGGCACCACATGATGCACCCGAGATAGGTTCCAGTGAGTATCAGTCATGTGCTGAAGATGAACCTCTAGAAAAACCATCACTAGCCAAGGAAGATGAAAAGATCATAAAAGTAGATATCGAAAGAAATTCTGATGCAGCGGAGACGACTTTGAGGGCCCGTGATTTAGCAGACGAAGATTACGAGAATGAGATAAGGCAGGAACTGAGATGGCTCAAAGCCAAGTATCAAATGCAGCTGAGGGAGCTAAGAGACCAACAACTAAGGGTAAAAACATCCAAACCTTCAAGTTTATGTCTGAACATCGATGTCAGAGATCACAAGAAAGAGAAGCTGTCAGCAATATCGAGAGAAGAAGAGGAAGATATTTTGCTGAAATCTTTTGCCTCTGGAAAGCATTACAGTATATGTTCCGTGACGGATGAATGTACAAACCAAAAGGTACAACATTTTGAAGCATTCTATGAAGCTTGTAGCCCAGAGCATATGGTTACTGCCAAGAATTTCTATGGTGCAGATTTCCTTCCACAGTCTCTCCATAGAGCCACTTCTCTTCCAGTTGATGCCATTGATTTTTGACATTTCCTAAAGGGGTTTGTCTTTCATGATTTTTTTTTTTTTTTTTTTTTTTCACCAAGTCTACTGCACACCTCTGGAATAAGGTGATGGGTATTACTTGTACTAATATTTTGTAGAGTGTTCTCATGAGAATTGAGAAAATGTACATTACCTGCCAAGTTATTAATATAATAGAATACATGGGTTTTACCTCTTTTTCAATTGCATCAATTACGGATGACAGATTTACTGCTTTGGCTTTTACAGTATATATCCGTCCCATTTCATGCTTCGCCTTTTGCCAAAATGGGTGTTCCGTTAAAAGCTTCACCTTTTCTTAAATGGCAAAGAATCTTTACTATTTCACCCACTCATTCTCTCTCCTATTTCAATTTTATACTCACAATACTTTTCAAATTTACTATTCTCTCCACCCATTTTCTCTCCTATTTTACTTTTATACTCAGAACACTTTTTCCACTTACTTTTTTTCTTAATTTGCGTGCAACCTCAAAATGGTTAAGTATGAAATGGGACGGAGGGAGTACTATTGTTATATTGGATTAGCAAAGGCAAACAGAAAACTATAAATGTCTTAGTTCACAAGGAAAACATATTTTGCTATGATTACCATAGGCTGATGGGGGATAATAATAGAGTATACTACCTCTATCTAACTACAAACTAAGAACTTTTCTCTTTTGTACGTTACATTACAAACTAAATACCTTCTTATTGGAAATGTTTTATCAATTTTATATTGATGAGACCCACATATTATACTTACAATAACAATTCAATTATTATTTCCTACCCCACATTCTTTCTCCTACCTCACTTTTCATAATCACAACACCTAATTCACTATACTTTTTCTTAATTTTCGTGCAAACAGTAACTGAGAAGGTTGTAATGGGAGGATAGAGTATATATGGTACTCTTCAAACCCGAATCAGAAAACCCTAAATAGATTTGACCCACTAATACGAAATTTGAGCCCAAATAAGGAACACCCGGGGCATCTCTGAACAGAGCTCCAGGTCAGAGTCGCCACGGGCAACAAAACCTGTATTAGTTCACGTACTGCACCACTCAATACATCCCAACAGTTGTCATCTAAATTTTTTGTAAAAAATAATATTTGTGTGAGGAAGTCCTATTATTACTCTTTAAATTAAATCGAACACATCAGCGGTAAAAAGGGGAAAGAGAGAATCTTTAATCTCCATGTTTGAGTGTGTGGGGTAGAGAAAGAGGGTTTTGCAGTATGACTATAGGTCCATTACCCACTTATAAGATTTTGTAAATCTTTGAAATGATCTTTAATTCATTATTATAATAATTATGAATTGCCATTTCTTTTTGACAAAAATTTGGGTGAGAACAAAGATGACCCGTCTTATTCACGGAGACGGCCGCTTTCATACCCATCACCCGTCCAATAAAGCCAACCCACGCCTCCGCCAAGCTTTGTGCATATGGCGGCCGCCCAGTTCCTGAATCGCGGCCACGCCTGTTCCGGAATCACCCACATTTGCCTTGACCAATCCTTCACCCAACATAACATAAAGTAATAGTTTGTATACATTAAAGTAATAGTTTGTATACATTAAAGTAATACATATATACAGAAAAGTAATAATGTTTTTTCCTATGTTTTCTTCGTTTGGCAAAAGTAATACTTATTATAACTAAAATGTAACAAACGTGTTATTTATATATAATAGTATTTGTACATAATTGTAACACATATGTATAGGTATCTATATGTTTTCATGTAAAAGTATTACATTATCTATAGAAATATGTTACAATTTCATCTATCAAAGTGGTACATTTACTTGTATAAACTATTACATTCATATACATAAGTTATTACATTTCAAAAATAATACATATAGTTTGTATTACATTTGAAAAAAATGGGTAAAAACGAGCTTTTATTTTTTTTAAAACAGGTATTACGTTTACTTATGACCAATGTTACTTTATATGTATACAAATATTACATTAAGAGATGGTAACTATTACTTTTGCTCAAAAAATAATATAAAAAAAAATTAAAAAAAAAAAAATTGGCCTATAAAAGGCTGCCACGTGGCGGGTCATGCCCCATGGGTCATGGGTCGACCCGTCTCATGCATGAGACGGATCCCATGTTCTCACAGGAGACCGGCTCTTTCTTTTTTATGGGAGGGTTTCACATTGGACACAAACTGATGTAGCACGAAGGAACAGTGATCGGACCAAGCAGAAAAGTCAGCCATATTGATGTAGCATGAAGGAACGGTGACGGATCAAGCAGAAAAGTCAGCCATATTCTCGTTGCACGGCCGTGTCTTAGTGGAAACACGATTGTGCAAGCCTTGCAAGGCAATTCTTTTAAATGCCGTGAGCCGTCAAAGCTACAGATCTGTTTTATGGCCAAACAGAAACAAATGCCGTGAACCTTCAAAGCTCTTCAAAGCTACAGGATCTGTTTTGCTAGATTATTTGATTTTGTTCTCGCCTCGTCTCGTAGTATTATCGTTATTATTTCTTTTAATATTTTTAGATGAGGGGTATTTTAGTCAATAAGATTTTAAATAAGTCATAAGGGTTTTAGTTTTCTTTGTTATTGATTATGTTTTCTTTATTTCTTTTCCTTTATTTATTAGAATTTGCGAGTATAAATAGATTGTTAGGGCTTTGCTTTTGTAATAAGAGATCTTTTTATCTATTAATTTTCTTTGCTAGTTTGCAAAATCCTACACGTTGTGTGTTTATTTAAGTCATTAATTTGGCTTGCAGAATAATTTTTTAGGAGATTATTGTTTAAAAAATTGCGATCACTTGCAGAAAAATTGATTTAGGTCATTCTTGTTTATCTGTTTCGCTGCGTTATTTACGTCACAAATTAGCTGAAATGCAATATGACCCTCATCCTAGTTGGGGTAGGAATAATAAAGAAAAAATTGTTTTAAATATGAGTATAAAGTCATAAAATAATATAAAAATATCACATTTATAGATAAGGAAACCGTCGTAAGTACATTTTACCATACTATAAATAATACTCCTTCTGTCCTACTCGAATTAGAATTTTCTCTCTCAATACGGGAACTAAGAAATGCTATTATAATTAAAGGAGAATGAATGGAAGAGGTATTGCGAATATGAAAAGTAAAATAGGAAAGTGAATGTATGAGAGAAATAGTAAGGAAATTGTTGTTATAATTATGATAAGTGAGTCTTATTAAATATATGAAAATAATATAAATTTGCCATTTTTGAGATGTTTTAAGTCGAATGAATGAATGCCCAAAATAACAAATTGTTCTAAATCGATTGAGACGAATCGAGTATACAAATAAGTAACACATTCCTTAAAATTTTGATAAATCAACTGAGAACACTTATTATATGACAAAAGCAAGTAACACATTTATGTACTGCTTTTCTGAATCAGATTGAGAGTTATCAAAGTAAAAATTGCTTTAAATTATTTTTTAAATAACGTGATTTAATTAATTTTACAATACTTATATCGATGATAAAATTACATTTAAAATATTTTTTTTCATTCAGAAATATTACATAAATTTTGGGAGTCATCAAAGTAAAAAAACAATACTCCCTTCGTGTTATTCGAAAGGACATAAATTTTCATTATGATTGTCCAATTTAAAAAGGCACACACCCAAAATAAAAATATTTTAACACTTCTTTATTTATTGAATCTACTTGTTATACTCACAATAAGCTATTTCGACTTCTTATCTCACTTTCTCTTTTTATCTCATTTACTCCACTATACATCGTACTTAATTCTCGTGAAAGATTAACTTTGTAACTTTTCGAGCGTGGGGGAGTATTTAGTTTCTTCGATTGAGACGAGGTGTCAAAATTTTAGGTATACCAGTTGATCAAAGTGGTGCACTAAAAAGTCAGAACTGGTCCATCCAGCCAGCCCACTAGCCATTTTTTATTACAAATACCAACTAGGTGTGCCCCTAAAAGAGAACCAAGGTAGAACGGTCCAGTTAGCTCCCATGTCTCTTATCTCAACTTCCACTACTAACTTAGCTTTTTTTTTTTTTAAATAAAAAATATTCAATTAAAGTATGAAGTTGAATTTACATTTAATGCAAAATACTCGCTCCATACCATTAAAAATTTCATTTTTTTTATTGAACACATAAATTAAGAAAAAAGTGTAAGTAGCGTAAGTATTATATGAAAAGTGAGATAGAAAAGAGAAAGTGCGGTATAAATAGTAATTGAATAATTGTTGTAATTATGCAAATGTGTTCAATTAAATAAAAAATATTAAAATATTTTCATTTTAATTTTAAGAAATTGTAATTTTATGGACTGTAAAAAAAAGGGGGTAAATTAAATAAAGAATATAACTAAGTGGGACGAAGGGGATTATTTATCGTTTGAACTTCAAATAGCTCTAAATTGTTTGTTAAGGTTGATCATGATTTGGTCATGAAAAAAGTTCTAAACTACTCCCTCAGTCCCAAAATGATTGTCTCACTTTTTTTGCTTTTATTACGAAGGAATTTTGAACAATAATTTTAGATTTATTTAACTATACAAATGAAAATCTAAAACTCATTATTGATACACCATCAATAATACTATCAATTGCAAATTTTAGATCTTCATTCATTTGTATAATTAAATCAACCTAAAATTATTGTTCAAAGTTTCTTCGTAATAAATGCAAAAAAGTGGGACAATCATTTTGGAACGGAAGGAGTAATAGATTTCAAGCTGACTCCAAATTTTATGTACTACATTTTGTGTACCATATAATATAATGTATATTTGAGATTCATTCTGCATTGTTAGGGTTGATCATGTTGTGAGGTCAAAATAAAAATAAAAATTACCATTAAATTTCAAGAGGTATATGGTATAGGATATAAATAAAATAATAATCTTTCCGTCTCTAAATGAAGCCAAAATTTTGTGAAAAACTAGTTTTTTCATAACATAAGAAAAAACTAATTTTTAAACACTAATCCTAACTAATACGAAGGATGAACAATGCTGAAAACTAGTTTTTTCATAACATTTTGAGAAAACTAGTTTTTCACAAGACCTACTCCTAAATGAATATGAATGTTCAGTTCAAATTTATTTATTTTTTCAAAAATAATGTCTTACTTGTAAAAGTTTTGTCAGTAAATATTCCTTTCCCGATTATTATTTTTAACTAGCATTTTTTACTTGCAAAAATAAGTGTTTAGAAAGTAGATAACAAGAATATTAAAATTTATAAGTATTTTTGAATAGTATATGTTCAAAAATAAGTGTTTAGAATAGTATTTTTGATTATAAAAGATAAATATCAAAAATGACATTTATGATATATATCTCGATATAATAAATGCACAAAAGAGATAGAGATTATTATTGTAAAAATAACACAAATAACAACTTCTAAGAATCACTTTTAGCGAAAGTTGGGTCATAGTTGATTTTACCAAAACACAATTTTTTTGCATTTTAACAGCTTAAAATCATAATCATTATTATATATACGATTTTAGAGAGAGAGAGAGAGAGAGAGAGAGAGAGAGAGAGAGAGAGAGAGAGAGAGAGAGAGAGAGAGAGAGAGAGAGAGAGAGAGGAAGCCAATCATACAAGGAAGAAAATAATTGGTATGAAAGACTAGAGGTACGTATTTATAAGGTTTACAATGATAGGAGGTAATCTCCTAGAAGGTTTTTAGATCTATACAAATATTTTATTTCCTAATCTAATACAAAGATTGAGTTTTCTAAACTATATAAAATATATAAAATAAATAATATAGAATATATAATTCTAATATTATATTCCTAATATGCCCCACCAAGATGGACGATCTTTGGATAAGTCAAATCTTGAAGAATGATGAGATGAACCAATCATACAAGGAAGCAAAGAATTGGTAGGAATGATTCAATTGATTATGATGTTAAAGGTACATATTTATAGGATTTACAATGAGAGGAGATAATCTCATAGAAGATTTCTAGATCTATACAAATATTTTCTTTTCTAATCTAATACAAAGATTGAGTTTCCTAAACTATATAACAATATATAACAATATATAATATAGAATATATAATTCTAATATTATATTCCTAATATTATCATCCAAATGTTATTAAAAGTTATTTTGAGCTTTAACAGTAATTATTAGCCATAAAAAAACACTTCCAAACTCGTACATATACACATGTATCTCAATAAAACTCGATTATAATTGTACATAAACCTACACACCGACAGATCTACATGGAGGGTTTTTTTTCTCTTTTATTAATGTAAATATTTTAGGGTTTATTACAAAAAAACTCATTAAAAAAGATGGCATTTACAAAAAAAAAAAACATGTAAGATAGAATTTTACAAAAAAACTACTTAATTAAATATGAATATTACTAAAAACCATTTTTCACACAAAACACACACCCACACTTCCTCTGTTCACTCTCTATCTCTCTACTCAACCGGTCAACCCATTTTCGGCGACCACCTCCGCACCTCCGACGACCACCTCCGGCGAGTCCATTGATTCCGGCCAAGCTATAAGAAATTCAGGCCGAATTTCACCAAATTCCGCCTAAGCTATCAGAAATTTCGGCGAATTTCACTGAAATTCGAAACAAATTACAAGATCTGAACAGAAATTGAGAATGGGGAGGGCCAAGAAGATGTGTCGGAGATCATTTGCGCTTATGGAGTCAACAGTAGCACTGGCAATGTTGTTACAGAATTTTGATGTCGAGCTTAAAGGTTCGCCGGAATCCGTGGAATTAGTCACCGGAGCAACAATTCACACCAAAAATGGATTGTTCTGCAAACTGAAGAAGAGGCCTGATGTTCATTTAAAGGGAATATTCAGTTTTTCTTGTTCACTTGCCATAGAAACGGTCAAATCAGAGTCTTGTACATTAACCCTTATATTTATAAAGAATGCCTCTGTCTTTCATTGAATAAATGAAACTACTAAAAATCTCATTTATGAATTATTAGTGTATATAATTATAATTGGTAGTATATACTCCCTCTGTCCCGATTTAAGGTTTTTAGTTGTTTATCATTTGTTTATCAGTGATTTATCAGTTGTTTATCAGTTGTTTATCAGTTGTTTATCAGTTGTTTATCATGTTTATCAGTTGTTTATCATTTGTTTATCAGTTGTTTATCATGTTTATCATTTATTTATCAATTGTTTATCATGTTTATCATTCGTTTATCAGTTGTTTATCATGTTTATTCGTTGTTTATCAGTTGTTTATCGGTTGTTTATCATGTTTATCAGTTGTTTATCAATTGTTTATCAGTTGTTTATCAGTTGTTTATCATGTTTATCATTTGTTTATCAGTTGTTTATCATGTTTATCAGTTGTTTATCATGTTTATCAGTTGTTTATCAGAATGAAGGTTAGTAGATCTGAATTTCTCTTGTTAGGGGTTTTAATTTGATTCAGTTTGTTCATTGGAATGTGAGAATTGGATGGAATTGGAGAGTCAATTCGTAATGCATGCACCTTGAATCAGTAAAATTTAAGTTGTTAGTGCTGAAGATTAAGCATTTCGAATTAAAGCTTTGTTGAAGTAGTTTGTGATTATGCAGAATATTTCTCGAACTGAAGAATGATTGTTTTACATTTTATTTTTATTTATGTTCTTTTTTCTTTTCTTTTCTTTTTTTTTTTTTTTAAGAAAATAGTGATTTCAATTTACAAAAGTATTTTTTTGTAATTTTTATAGAAGTTTTTTATAATTTCCAACTTGTGTATATTTTTTTGTAATTTCCATTTTTTTAAATGAGTTTTTTGTAAATGCCTCAATATTTTAATATTTTAAGAATCTAATGGTTTTAACGCAAGTTATTAAAACTTTTCTTTGTTTGTGCGAAGAAAAAGTACTCAATTTTTTTTCCCTTTTTACTTTAATGAAAATATTGTTAACCCCCTTTAAAAACAAATCTGGCTCCACCACTAGATCCACATATACAACGAGTTTCACTCTTATTATATTTATAATTATTCACATAACTTCGCGTACAATATTAATTTCACCGATTTTCATCGAACAAGCTTCTAAATCTTTTTTTTTTTTTTTTGAAGCAAAACTTCTAAATCTTTTAAACCGCAAACACATATGTCGGTAACCGATAAAACAAGATTTAAATAAAAAATTATCCGAAGAAGTAAATTAATTGAAAGTTTGGCTTACAAAATTTGACAACCCTAGCTGGCAATGGCATACTCTAGTTACGTTAGATAAAGTTAGCATTTGATGAATAATGTGCTTTGAGGGATAAACTAACTTTTTCAGCCATGCATGAAATTAGTCACATTCTTATAATCTCCCACACGTACACTCATTCCCTTTATGTCCTCATTTTTTTGTAAAAGGTCCCAACTTTATGCTATGCCACCCTACTTTACATGTTCAATTAATTCGCCACCAGAAAAGTTGATTTAACAACTAAATAATATTAAAAAGTTTTATTTCCTTTTTCCACGTTAAACATTCTTGTTGAGAGCAGTATTTGTATTTGTTTCGCAGCTATTTTTTATTGAGTAGGTCTGCTGAGAAATGCGTTTCTCCATGACTATGGAGAAACGTGTTTTTTAATAGCCAGAAGCTATGCGTTTGATAACCAGAAAAAAATTTCTGGATATCAGTCTCAAAAGGTTCTGGATATCCAGAAGCTTTGGAACGGATATCCAGAAGCCTTTGCGCGGATATCCAGAAAAAATATATTTGAAGCCAAATCCAAGGCCAAGACCAGAAATTGCTTATTGAAGGTTTCTGGATATCCAGAAACCTTCAAATGTATATCCAGAAACCATCAAATGAGTATCCAGAAACATTTTGAAAGTTTCTGGATATTCATTTTGAAGGTTTCTGGATATTCAGAAACCTTCAAATGTATATCCAGAAACCATCAAATGAATATCCAGAAACATTTTGAAAGTTTCTGGATATTCATTTTGAAGGTTTCTGGATATCACTTTCATAAGCTTCTGGATATCCAGAAGCCTTGTCGCGCGACAAGTCGGGCCCCGTTTCTCCATAAGTTACGGAGAAACGCGTTTCTCCCCAGATTTTGTGATTTTTTATTGAGTAGGTCTGTTGAGAAATGCGTTTCTCCATAATTATGGAGAAACGTGTTTTTAATAGCCAGAAGCTATGCGTTTGATAACCAGAAAAAAAATTCTGGATATCAGTCTCAAAAGGTTCTGGATATCCAGAAGCTTTGGAACGGATATCCAGAAGCCTTTGGGACGGATATTCAGAAAAAATAGATTTGAAGCCAAATCCAAGGCCAAGACCAGAAATTGCTTATGAATGTTTCTGGATATCCAGAAACCTTCAAATGTATATCCAGAAAACATCGAATGAATATCCAGAAACATTTTGAAAGTTTCTGGATATTCATTTTGAAGGTTTCTGGATATCACTTTCATAAGCTTCTGGATATCCAGAAGCCTTGGCCTGCATTGTCGCGCGACAAGTCGGGCCACGTTTCTCCATAAGTTATGGAGAAACGCGTTTCTCCCCAGATTTTAGCTTTTTTATTTCATACATAATATTAAATGTTGCAATTAATTTGTTAATTTTTTAAAACAATGTTATTTATATTTGTATCATAGGAATATTGCATTGAAATTATTTCTTAATTAACTAAATGATTCACTTATTTTGAAATGGAAATAAATGAAAATTGAAAAATGACATTATAGGATATATATACTCCCTCCGTCCCAATAAAAGCTTCACCAATTACCCAAAAGGGCGTCCCATTAGAAGCTTCACCTTTCCTAAAATGGCAAAGAATCTTTACTATTTCATCCACTCATTCTCTCTCCTATTTTACTATTACACTCACAATATTTTTCAAATTTACTATTTCCTCCACTCATTCTCTCTCCTATTTTACTATTACACTCACAACATTTTATCTACCCTTAATTAATTTGCGTGTCGAGCCAAAATGATGAAGCTATTATCGGGACGGAGGGAGTATATATATATATATATATATATATATATATATATATATATATATATATATATATATATATATATATATATATATTATAAATGGAACCCCCCTTTTGAACAGTTCTATTAACAGTTTCAAGGGAGGAAATTCCCATTTTGCCCTCACTTTTTTGTCCCTTTCCCATTTCGCCCTTAAAAAAATACTCCCTCCGTCCCATTACAAACCACAAACTTTCCTTTTTGGTCGTCCCATTACAAACCACAAACTTCCTAAAATGGAAATGAATCTTTACTATTCTCTCCACTCATTCTCTCTCCTACATTATTTTAATACTCACAACACCATTATAATTCACTATTCTCTCCACTATAATTCACTTTTCCTTAATTCCCGTGTCTACAGTAAATTTGTTCTTACTAATGGGACGGAGGGAGTATTTTTTTTTAATTAAAAAAAAATTAAAAATAAAACAAAAAACAAAAAACGTGGTCTTGGACACGGGCTTAGGCTAGTATAGTATAAATGAGGGAAGGGGTGCTACAGTACTACGAATAGTGTCAAACGGCGAATTTTCCATTTTGCCCTCATACATTTGTCCCTTTTAAATTTTTTTTTTAAATTAAAAAAAAAAAAAAACCCGTATCCTTGAACACGGACATGTACTAGTGTGTGTATATATATATATATATATATATATATATATAGAGAGAGAGAGAGAGAGAGTATTGTATTGTATTGTAGTGCATTATTTCGTTATTTTTCTTTGTCTGTTTTAAGTTTTAATACTTATTTCTTTCTTATTCTAACAAACTCAATGAGCTGGTTCATATAGTCCACAATGCATCATAGCCGAGCTTTGTTTGATGAATCCTTTTTTTTATTTAAATATTTCAAAATGATTTTGTACTTTGTAAAGAAAAAGTAAGTAACCAGTGAAAAGGTTGAAAGAAATTCACAATTATAGATATAGTTCACTTTTTTTGATGACTCGACTCTTGATGGCAGATACACATTTTACGACTCTCGATGGCAGATACACATTCAACCAACGTCAATTTGGGTCCTATCATATAGCAGGAGGGGGAGCTGAGCTTGGCTTAAAAACTGCTAAGCTAAGCCAAATAAAAGTGGGTCAATTCAGGCTGTTTCATACGGGTCGAGGCGTGCCAGTCCACTATATAATTTTTTTTTTTGGTGGCCACAAAAACGACATCATTTTTAAGCGAAAATTCTAGGGCTATATCGACCTTATTTACTAAATCTGTTAATGGTGAAATGAGAGACTCGAGAAAAGTAGAGAACAGATTCAGAGAAACACTAAGGAGACCCCACCGCCCTCGCCGTCGGGGCAATCCACTGTTAAGGATCACAATGATTCTCCTCAAATCTCGATTTTATCTTAGCTTTATCACATATTTTGTTTCCTAATTAACTGACGTATATATCTTTAATTTGTATTTTATGATCATGTATATCTATAAATAAATTAGTTACAACAACTTGTACTATATTTATATATATGTGTTATCATTGTTAATACTAAATCATATTTTGCCCACTTCTATATGGTATCATAGGCTCTCCAATCCAACCTTTCCTCTCTACAAAACCCTCTCTATCGTCTCCACCATGGCCGCCAACACCTCCACCACCCTTGCTAATCCGGCTGACCCTACCAACCCCATAATACTAGTCAATCTAACCCAATGCAAACCCCTCACTCCCCTAACCTACCTCACCTGGGCATCCCAAATCAACTCTCTCATATTCAGCCGTGAACTTCTCAAATATGTTGATGGCACTCACCCACAACCGGCCACCACTATCAAGTTAAACAACAATGACACACCCAATCATGCCCATGTCACATGGAACCGCCAGGACCGTCTTATCCTTGGCTCCCTCTTAGCTACCCTAGATCCCACCGTGGCACTCATAGTCATCCAAGTAAAAACCTCTTATAAAGCTTAAACCATCCTCTTAACAACCTTTGCCAACCCATCCCGTGGCCATATCCTACAAGTCAAGGACATTCTCGACTCCCTCACCAAAAACACCCAATCCATTTTCACCTATATGCACGCCATTAAGTCGTGAACCGACAAACTTGCCATCTTATACAAACCCATGGATCCTGAGGACATCATTTGCAAGGTTCTTAAGGGTCTTGATTACGACTCTTACAAACCCGTCATTGACTCAATTCGAGCTCATAGCGCGCCTATTTCCTTTGAAGCCTTACATGAAAAACTTATCCACCACGAGCTAACCCTAAAACAAATGACACCACCCACTGCCTTCCCTGCTTCCGCCCACCCTGCTCAAACCCAAAATAACAACTTCCGTACCCACAACCGTACCAACCCAACTCAATCTGGTGTGATCACACCATCGCTCACATAAGCCAACCCTACTAATCCAAACCCAACACCTTTCAAAGGAAAATGCCAGTACTGTCGCATTGTTGGCCATGTTATTGCCCAATGTCGTCAATTCAAACGTGACTACCCCTCTGTCACCTTCCCACCCCCACCCACCCACCCACCCACCTACCCACCCACACCTCGCACCAACACTCCACAAGTCCATATAGTTGTCGCCCCTATCCCCTCACCCCAATCTTCCTCTCACCCTCTGGCCTTATGCCTTCACCACAGCCACCTACCTCATAAACCCCATGTCCACTCCCTCCCTTAACCATGCCTCCCCATACCTCAAACTGTTCAATTCCCTACCTAACTTCGCTGCTTTGGTTGCCTCTGCTACCCATGGCTAAGACCCTACACCCCTCACAAACTTGCCCCCAAATCCATCCCATGTATATTTGTTGGATACTCTCCCACCCAAAGTGCATATCATTGCCTTGACCCCACTACCAATCGTGTCTACACATCTCGTCTTGTGAAGTTTGTTGAAACCGATTTCCCTTATCCCTCTCTAACCAACACCACACTCCCACCACCACAACTAACTCCCTCTCAATAGTGCCCCATCTCTATCCCAATAATTGCTCCTACAACAACACCTCAATACCCTCCCACACCACTTATACAACACAACCCCATTCCAGCCGTCACATCAGCCCTACAACCCCCTATCAATCCCCTACTCTTTCCGCTGCACCCAGTGATGTAGTCACACAAACACTAATACCAGTTCATGCAAAACCTACAATCCCCTCACTGGATAGCACTAAAACGCCTTCTCCGCTACCTACATGGCACACTCCACCTTGGTGTCTAACTATTCAAGTCCACTCCTCAAACCCTCCATGCCTTTTGTGACAATAACTGGGCTGGCGGCAAAGATGACTATGTTTCCACCACCGGATTCATCGTCTACCTTGGTCGTAACTCCATTGCCTGGTCCTACAAGAAGCAACGGTCCCTTGCTAGATCATCCACTGAAGCGGAATTTGAGGCAATTGCTGATGCCACTACCGAAATCCTATGGCTCCGTAACCTATTCTCTGAGCTCGGCCTCAAACTACCAAATCCTCCGGTCATTTACTGCGACAATCTTGGTGCTACCTCCTACTCATCAAATCCAGTCTTTCACTCAGGGATGTAGCACCACACCCTCTTCTTCCACTTTGTTCGAGAACAAGTTCAACTAGGCAACCTTCGAATAGATCACATCTCGTGGAACGACCAACTTGCTGATGCACTTACAAATCCTCTATCTCTCGAGCTAGGTTCTTGTCTCTTGTCTCCAAGATTGGTCTCTCCCAAGGATCGTGCATCTTGTGGGGGTGTGTTAAGGATCACAATGATCCTCCTCAAATCTCGGCTCCATCTTAGCATTTATCACATGTTTTGTTTCCTAAATTAACTTATCATGTATATCTTTAAATTGTATTTTATGATCATGTATGCCTCTAGGTAGATTAGTTACAATAACTTGTACTATATATATGTGTTACCATTGTGAATAATAAATCATATTTTGCCCAATTCTATATCCACCACCACCACTAATTCGTTGTTGCCGTTACTGTCTCTGATTCACACACATGTATATCTCTCCCTCTCTCATTTCATTCTTATTGATATAACTCTTTATTTGTAGGATCCTGACCCACTGTTCTTTTCTGTAGGAATTTCGCGCAAACTTTACTTGTGTTGTCTGCATGATCATTAGTTTTTATTGATATAAATATTTGTTTGACTATTATGATTTTTGTTATTTTTGAGATATTATTGTGTTTCACAGTTTGTATTTGTTTGAAAGATTTTTGATTTTTTGGTATCACTGGTTCAAATTTCATTTCTTGGATTGCCCCGCATGACTCGCCTAATCCACCAACTCTGGGTGGGTTGGATTGGGTTGGGTTGGGATGACGCATTTTCAGCCAGCCCGAAATTCAAGCCAGCCCGCCCCGCCAGCCCGTATTAACAACTCTAGCAATAACTACTCTCTCCCTCCTTAAATGAGGGTTTAATTTAGTTTTTGAGTAAGAATCAAAATAAACATTTATTTCGAAAAAGAGAGAATAGCTTGAAATTTTCGGAAAGGAAATTAATTATTGAAGGCTTTTCATTTGAATGTGGGTTTTGATCATTTGATTTAACTAGAATAATCATTTTAGGCTTTTGTCCGTTCATTGAGAAAAGGTTAATGGTTCAATCTCCATCCCATCACTTTAAAATGTCTCTCTTATAATAGATTAAATCATTCATTAACCAAAAAAAAAAAAAAACTCAATAAAAAATTGCTCCGTATATTACAGGAGAATCAGGACATACCACTGATCTAGAAGACATGCCTTGATTTTCATAATACTGATCTCAAAAGTGGAAAATTTTCAGACAGCTCTTCCTTGGATAATGAATCACTTTGTGGACTCGCACAGCCTGCATAGAAAACATAAGAGAGATGAAAAACAAAAATAACTGAAATTATTATATGCAATAACTGTCTAAATTAACTTACCTTAATTTGACTAGTTTTAATGGAATCCAAATAATGAAGTGCCTCTTTCAAGCTTTCAACATCCACAATGGAAGGTAGCTTATGTGATCCTTCAGCAGCTACTAGGATTGTTACCTTCAGCAAAATAATTTTGAAACCTTAATATAACAATTCTACTCTCATAAAGTACAGTACAACAACAAGTATGTACATTTACGGAACATGATCTAGAAGAAGAAAGAAAAAACTCGAAACATCAAAGTCACCCTAAACACACAAAACAATTATATTTACAGTTACAAAAAAAAAACGAAAGATAATAGGGAGTACGACATGAGTGCGACCCTAACAGGCAAAAGCAAAGCAGCACGAAAGCGAGAGCAGATTTTTACTAGCCAATATTATGTGTCACACACATACTAATACAGAGACTTTCCACCTTACGTGGGGAAATTCTCCTGGGGTGGCATGCTTCATAATCATAGCCCTTAATTGCTCCGTATATTACAGGAGAATCAGGACATACCACTGATCTAGAAGACATGCCTTGATTTTCATAATACTGATCTCAAAAGTGGATAATTTTCAGACAGCTCTTCCTTGGATAATGAATCACTTTGTGGACTCGCACAGCCTGCATAGAAAACATAAGAGAGATGAAAAACAAAAATAACTGAAATTATTATATCCAATAACTGTCTAAATTAACTTACCTTAATTTGACTAGTTTTAATGGAATCCAAATAATGAAGTGCCTCTTTCAAGCTTTCAACATCCACAATGGAAGGTAGCTTATGTGATCCTTCAGCAGCTACTAGGATTGTTACCTTCAGCAAAATAATTTTGAAACCTTAATATAACAATTCTACTCTCATAAAGTACAGTACAACAACAAGTATGTACATTTACGGAACATGATCTAGAAGAAGAAAGAAAAAACTCGAAACATCAAAGTCACCCTAAACACACAAAACAATTATATTTACAGTTACAAAAAAAAAACGAAAGATAATAGGGAGTACGACATGAGTGCGACCCTAACAGGCAAAAGCAAAGCAGCACGAAAGCGAGAGCAGATTTTTACTAGCCAACATTATGTGTCACACATACACATACTAATACAGAGACTTTCCACCTTACGTGGGGAAATTCTCCTGGGGTGGCATGCTTCATAATCATAGCCCTTAATGGTCTTCTTTGCTCGCCGATAACTACCTGCAGTATTTTGGTGATACAACCTCCATCCCAATAGAAAAGATGCATTCCTTTTTTGGCCATCCCATTTGAAAAGTATTTTTCAATTTTAGGATTCTTTTTATAAATAATTGACTATATTAACCTTCATTTTCTTGCCTAATCTGAATTCAGACAGTGTCACCTAGTTTGGATTCCAAGGTTTTGAGGAAAATTTAGAAAAATGGTAGATTCTCAACCATTCTCTTACTTTGCATGTTTAGTCAAATGTTACCCTTCTACGCGATATTAAGACAAATGGAACAGTATGCAAAGCCACCTATTCCAAGAGCCAGATCTTGCTTACCTCACATTGTATGAACCATCGAGGCATTAGCAATCAATACCAACCAAGCATAAAGAAGTATGAGGATATTTCGCCTTCACTACATTAGGTAAGAAAATAAATCTAGCCAGATCTTCATAGAAATTAAAATGTTCAAAATGCAAATAATAATCGAAACATGAACAACTTTGAGAAACAACATGAAAAATCAAGTTGCTGGCCTCAGGATTAAAAGAGGGGGGGGGGGGGGAGAGAGAGACTTAGCTTTGTAAGGCATGCAACTACATGCGGATGCAACAGTTTGCATAAAAAGATTTATGATATAAAATCATTACAAGATATCGTAGCAAGGAAGAATAGCTCATATTCTGAAGTGTGGATGTCATGGTTTTGGATGGACATACCACTGTATATTCTTTGTCAAGTTTGTTAGCTTTCGGGATAGTGCTTCTTTGAGCTTTGATATTGTTGACATTGACAAGCGTCTCAGCATCAAATTTCTCTCTTTCTTCTAGTGAAAGTTGATTGAAACGTTTCTCCAGACTTGCAGTGTTCTGCACCTCCTCGGTCTGCAAAAGTTGTGGAGTTATGCACTGATTGGTTGCTACTTTCTTGGAGTTTGTATATTAAAAAAGATATTCTGTGGTAGGTATGTTTCTTTCTTAGAAATAAAATTGTGCATGAAAGCTTTAAATTTACCAATATTTGTGCAGAATTATGCTAATGTTGACGCTAATAATAACTGAGGTTGTTAGCAGCAGAAATTTAAAACGTCTATCTAAAGTTATACTGGAAATAAGGGAAACGGGTGCAATAGATCAAGGACAGTTGCAATCTCCATCACAGAAATATGATTCATGCTTAAGGTACTGCCGTTCCAGCAATTGAACAAAGACCATCTTTCTTTCAATAGAAGCAAGAAAACAGTCTAGTTGTCCTAGATTCATACTCTTACAATCAACTATTGCTCAATGTTTCAACCTCCTGAGCTCTATTGTAGGAAAATCATCTGACGTATGTGAGATGTGCAAGTAACTTTAAATAATGAACACTAATTCATCGTAAAGTATGATGTGTCTCAAAATCCGAAGGAGATCACAGATGACGGGTCTATCTTCGCTCATGAGACTAGCGGTCTGATAAATCCACTGTTGAAACAAAACAAAATGAACAGAATGTTAAAGGATGATTTGTTCAAATAAAGTAGATTGAAAGTATCTCACATGTTTCACATTTGGCCAACCTCGTCAATATTATTTATATTAAAATACAAAATATCAGGGTAAAAAAGGCATTCAAATCTCAGCTAGTGAGGAATAACCTAAGGATTCATTACTTTCTACAAAAAGGGCAGCCTGGTGCACAAAGGATTCAGTACTTTCTACTTACAAGAAAATGAAGATTAGACCAGATAAAAGTATTGTTGGGTTTGGTGACATCTAAATTGGGGACGCCTAAATCAGAGGAATAAACAAGCAATTTCGGAATTCCTGTAACAGCAGCTGAGGGAGCGACCGCGCGGAGCTAGGGGCGCGATCGGCCCAAGTTTCTGGACAAACTGGCCGATCACGCCCAAGCCCTTGTGCGTAGAGGGCGGTCGCGCACCTAGGGTGGCGATCGTGCCCTGGGTTTGTTTGGGCTTTCCTACGGCATATTTGGTACAGGGTTGTAAAACCCTTGTAAAACCCTGCAGGGTTTGAAGTATGCAGTATAAATACCACCTATCCCTAACCAATTTAGTAGTTCTCTTGCTCATCTGTTTCCTAGATCTATGGTTTGCATAGTCAGGAATTCTTGACCAAGAATTCGTGCACTAGATTAGAGATTATAATCTATTTTCCAAAAGATAATAATATTCTCTCCCTCTACCCGTATACGTAGCCAAGTTGGTGAACCACGTATATCTGTGTGTTGTGTGATTGTCGCTTGTTTTCTATCTTATACATATACTTTGTTCAAACAAACTGGTATCAGAGCCGATCAGATTGAGAAAGGTCTAGGGTTTTCCGCTGCAGAAGAAATTGGAATCAGGAATTGAATCACCAATTGACAAGTTTAATGGAAAGAATAGTTTTTCTATTTCGCAAATCAAAATGAAGGCCTTGTTAAGGGACAAGGGTTTGTGGGCTCCAGTGGTTGCTGCAATCATGAATCGTCAGGATTCAAATGGCAAAGCAGAATCCGTTCCCACTAATGCTGTCGCGGCTGCAACAGTAGAAAGTTCGGAGAAGGACAAGAAGGTAATAGAAAAGGAAGAAACAGATCTGATCGCACTAGATGAGAGGGCCCACTTTAAAATCATAAGGTGTCTAGATGATTATGTTCTAGCGGATACTACAGATACTGATTCCGAAGGTGCTTTGTGGCTTGCGTTGGAAGATATGTATTTGACACGATCATTGACCAACAAGCTATATATGAAGCAGAGGCTATATTCTCTCCGAATGCAGGAAGGTACGCCCATTAGGGATCACCTAGATAGATTTACATCTTTATTACTTGAATTGCGTAATATAGATGCTAAAGTTGCTAATGAGGATGCTGCATTAATGCTTCTTGTTATATTGCCTTTATCATATGAGCACTATGTTGACTACAAGTATCGCTAAAAAGACGGTAACTTTGTGAGTAGTGAAATCGGCAAAGATCAATACTAGAGAGTCAAGGCCGTAAGGCAAGCGATAATAGTGATACTGCATAATCGACAAAGCAAGTTTGTCATAGGAAGGCGCAGGGTTCTAAAGAAGAACAAAAGAAGAAGTCTTCCGACAAGAAAGGCCCGAAACCTGATGATATTTGTAATTACTGTAAGGGGAAAGGGACATTGAAAGACAGATTATCATAAGAAGAGTCGAAGCGAGCCTTTCAATCGTAATGCAGCTAATGCTGGTGCAGTTGATACGAGCAGCTCTGATGGAGATTATGCTCTATGTAATAAGAGTCTGCAAAGCTGATGCGCGGATTGTTGATTCGGGACTCTTATCATATCACCCGAGGAGAGTGGTATACAACTTATGAGCGTATGACAAGTGGTAATATTCATATGGACAACAATTTTGCTTGCAAGGGTGGTTGGTATTGACTCTATCAAGCTGCAGGTTGCACTGATAGTCGATTCGTACTTTTAATGATGTGAGACATGTTCCACAGATGATGAAGAACCTGATATCTCTTAGTCAGTTAGACAACAAAGGGGACAGTTTCAAAAATAAAGGTGGAGCAATGCATGTCTGCAAAGTTTTTGAAGTGATTTTGAGAGGCCTTAATCGGGGCTCCTTGTATTTCCTCCAAGGAATGACGCTTTCTGAGTCAGTATTGGTTGCATCAAGTGGTCAAGGAGGATATGACCAAGTTGTAGCATATTAGGCTTGGGCATGAGCGTTAGAGGGATGCGGATATTGCTAATCACGGTCTTCTGTGTGGCCGTAAGGTCAAGGATCTTAAGTTTTGTAAGCATTGTATTTGGAAAGATGCAGCAAAGCAAATTTTCTAAGGGATCCATAAAGAACGAAGGCGCAGTCTACGCTTACATTTACTCGAATTGTTGGGGACCTTCACGTCGGGAATCATTGAGGGGTTCGCGGGTATTTCTTGTATGATTGATGATTTCTTGAGAAAGACTTGGGTGATTATTATGAATCACAAGAGTGAGGCTCTCAACAATTTCAGACAGTGGAAGAATTAGTGGAGAATCAGACAGGGAAGAAGATCAAGCAACTCGGGACAAATAATGAGTTGGGGTTTTGTAGGCGAGTTCGATGAGTTTTTGCGAAGTATATGAATTTCTAGGCATCTCACTATCGTGGGTACGGCCACTGTGAAAATGGTGTCGCAGAGCCCATGAATCGACCGGAGTTGTTGTTTAGGCCAGAAAGGCGAGTGTATGCTGCTGGAATGCAGGGGTTGCCTAGCGGTTATGGGGCGTGGCGAATGGGACATGACATATTACTTGATAAATCGCGAAACACATACATGTATCAATCTCAAAGTTCTCAATGAGGTATGGTCAGGTAAACCTGTTGAGTACTCTAATTTAAGGGTTTTTGGTTATACTGATTATTATCATTTTGATGAAGGGAAGTTAGAGCCAAGGGCTAAAAAAGGAGTTTACATGGGTTATGGAGATGGTGTCAAGGGATACCGAATTTGTTCTCTATCAAATGGTAGGGTTATCATAAGCAGGAATTTTGTCTTTGATGAAAATTATGTGCTTAATCCTATTATGAGATATGTGGTTGTATCAGGTGTTGGTAGTATTGATAAACAGGTGGAGCTACAAGATACTGCAAAGTTGAGCAGTCCACAGTTATCTTTCATTAGGATCTACCAACAGAGACAGAAGCACCAGACGGTTCATCACCGATTTCCGAAGAACATAGGTTAGCTCAATAGAGGCCTAGACGGGCTAATTTCAGGAAGCCTCCTGTGAAGTATGGTTTTGAAGACATGATATCTTATGCACTTTAGGTTGATGAGGAGGTGGAACCCGATCCTTGGGAGTCAACCACTTTCAAGAAAGCAGTTACATGTTCAGAGTCTGTCCAGTGGCATGCAGCTATGGGAGATGAGATGGAGTCACTTCACAAGAATCAGACATGGGAGTTAACCAAAAGGCCAGAAGGAAGGAAGATTGTGACTTGCAAGTGGGTCTTCAAGAAAAAGAAAGGTATGTTACAATCAGAGGGGGTCAAGTATAAAGCTCGTGTGGTTGATAGGGGTTTCACACAGAGGGAGGGCGTTGACTACAATGAGATTTTCTCACTAGCGGTTAGACACACTTCTATCAGAGTGATATTAGCAATGGTGGCACATCAGGATTTGAAACTCGAGCAGCCAGATATAAAAACAACTTTTCTATGGAAAGTTGGAGGAGTAGATTTATATGACACAATCAGATGGGTTTCAGGTTCCGGGGAAAGAAGACCACGTGTGTAAGTTGAAGAAGTCCTTCAGATGGATCGCTAGCCGCCTAAGCAGTGCGATATAAAGTCAGCTGACAAATGACCTAGTATTTACGACATAGATCGTTACACTAGGAGCCCGTATGAAGGCTTCGGTTGCGTGTATCGTGAATAGTCGCGTGATGGTTCGATCATCTATTTTGTTCTTTATGTGACGATATGTTGATAGCAGCCGTCAAAAAGTCTGATATTCAGAAGTTGAAGTGTCTACTATCTGTTGAGTTCGAGATGAAGGATTTGGGTGCAGCAAAAAAATTCTGGGTTTGGAGATCTACAGGGATAGAAGCCAACGAAAACTGTTCTTATCCCAGAAAGGTTACATCAAGAAAGTTTTAAAGAGGTTTGGCATGTACTCCCTCCGTCCCACGTGAATAGACACTTATTTCCTTTTTGGGAAGTCCCACGTGAATAGACACTGCCCAAAATGGAAAAGAATTTATTATTTTATATTCATCTTACCCCACCCACTCATTCTCTCTCTTCATTTTCTACCACACAATTTATTCAACCAACTCCACTCATTCTCTCTCTTCATTTCCTACCACACATTTTCATTATTATATTAATTTTCCTTAGTTATTGTGCCAAGATTTTTGGTGTCTATTCACGTGGGACGGAGGGAGTATACAACAAAGCATTTAGATTCTTGGAGTGCAGCGAATGCACGTCTGTGTCTGTTGCTTTTGCACCAAAATCAGATAAAGAGAAAGAGTATATGGCTCGAGTACCTTATGCTATTGCAGTTGGTAATTTGATGTATGCTATGGTTTGCACTAGGCTGGATCTTGCTCATGTTGTTAGTGTTGTTAGAAGGTTCATGGGGAATCCCGGTAAGGAACATTGGCAAGCAGTGAAAAGAGGATCTTCAGGTATCTTAGGGGTACATCGGATGTTGGGCTATTTATGGAGGTGGTACAGCATTTGCAGTTGAGGGTTATTGTGTTTAAGACTACTCTGGGAAGTTGACACGAGTAGATCTATTATCGGGTACGTATTTACTCTTGGTGGGTCAATTGTCAGTTGAAAGGCTACTCTATAATCTACGGTGACATTGTCTACTGCGAAGGCGGAGTACATGGCATTGACATAAGCTGCTAAGTAGGAAATATGGCTAAAGGGTTTGATCAGAGATTGTAATTTGTTGATTCCAGAAGATAATAATATTCTCTCCCTTTGCCCGTGGACGTAGCCAAGTTGGTGAACCACATATATCTGTGTTGTGTGATTGTTGCTTGTTTTCTATCTTCTACATAGACTCTGTTCTAACAAGTGCTATGATAGGAAGATAAAGCAATATATGTTAAAATGAAAAGAGAGCAATCTGAGTTGTCATTTATCAATGAACCATGCATGACTTACAAGTGAATATCCAGATACACAATGAGTTGGATGCTGGAGCAGGGAAACAATTGTCTCTGCAACCAAAGAGGGAAAAGATCAACAATAAAAAAAAATATAGAGAAAATAGTCAATAAATCTCGTACTTTCTGATAAGGATTACGGATGTTTAGAACTAGGATAAATGATTTGGTTGTCAAGCACAACCATTCCCAGATGTATCAATGTATGTCAATCAAGCATAAAAGTGCACTTGTTATAAAACAAAATAAAAACTGAAATTTGAGGAGATAAGTAGGGAATTTTTCTCTTTCATGATTTTGACATAAAAAGAAGAGTATGTAGCATGATCGAAGATTGAATTGACGAAATAACACAATCTGATGACTGCCCATTCAACCACACAGACACACAGAACAAGACGCTTATATTATAGGTGAAACTAACACAATATGCTAGTTACCAAAATAACTTCTGCAAAAAGAAGATAAATATAGTGCATGGCATCATAAAAGACTGTTGTAGATATACTTATTAGTGTTTGCACAAAGATCATTGTATTTCTACCGAGCAAAACATGGCTTGATCCTAAAACTACATACCCCCGGATAACACAATGCTTTCAACTTGCACATCTTACATGCAAGCTGTAGTTATGAGATTTATCGATTATACAAGCTTTCATTGGCACTAATCCAACAAACCTTTAAGAATAACACAGAAGCCCTTCACTGTGGATGTATCTGCAGTGAAGGCAACTTGATTCAGATCTTTTTGGATAGATCGAGCTTCATCCATCAACGCTACCTGTCGAATTAAAAGTCTTTGTAAGTTCATGAACATATATATATGCAATTGAAAAATGAGCAATGACGAGTTTTTATTCCAAATAAATAATGAAACTTATGCTTGATGGCATGTCAACTAACCCTTCATTTGGCTGCTAGAGGCTCGATTGTTTGGCGGTCTTTTCTTTATCAACTCAATTGAGTAATTGTCCTTATAGGGCAAATGGTTGTCCTTTATACACCCTCCGATCCACTTCACTTCGTACTAATTTCCATTATGGTCCGTCCCACTAGACTTGGTGCTACCCAAAATGGAAAGTTTCTATACTCACAACACTAATCAAATTACTATTTCTCCCGCTCATTCTCTCTCCTACTTTACTTTTCCTACTCACAACACTTCCTTACACTAACTCTCTCTCTCCTGCTTTTCCTTAATTCTTGTGCCCAAAAATTTGATACCAAGTTTAGTGATACGGAGGGAGTATAGGGCAAGTGGTTTAAGAGAAAAATGAACCAGGCTAACTTCAATTTATAGGTTTGGGGATTTTGGTAGTTAAGAGGGATTGTTGGAATGTCTACAAGGGTATGTGTTTTCAAAAGAGAAGCATGAGAATCTTCCATCTTGGAGTCGGGTTCAACACTTTCCATCTAACCGTTGTCCAACGAATAGCTCACAATCCCCTCTGCTAAAGAAGCAACAGAATTCTAGCAACAGCATATCACAAATGCACCTTCCGAACTGGTTATTTACTTGCTAGTTTAGTTTAATTAATTCTGTCTTCTTATATCACCCCTCGCGTTTGTCCTATCTACCAAGAAAATAAATCGTGCTTGTTGAGACTTGGTTCGTGCCTTATACTGAAGGAGTCTCGAGGTTGACGATGATCATGGAAATTCCAGTTCTACAATTCGAAATGACATAAGGGCAACCTCGTGCCACAAGAGCTCCCACTACTCAAGGGGTCCAGACAGTGGTGAAGCCACGTTTGTGAGAAAGGGAGTCACTTGACCCTTTCAATTTTGAAATGTGTCAAATTTGAATTTTTTTTGAACATTCATTTTGGAACAGAGGGAGTACCAAAAATGATGATTTATACATTTTGACCCCTTTACTATTGGGTAAATTTTGTACTAAATTATTATTTTGACCCCCTTATGTGATGCAGATCAACATGAGGGGGATGATGGCTGCAACCCAGGCGCACGCCTCAACAACCACCAGGCGGTCACCCCACTGTCACCCCACTGAGCCTCAACATGCGAGATTCTACTGGTGTCCAGGCGGCAGCCTCAGGTAGTCCAGGCGAGCGCCTCACCATGGCGTCAACAAGCAACCAGTTACTGGATCCCAGGCGGGCGCATGATCCTTCCCAGGCGGGCGCCTCGGTGACGGGCTGTTTGTTTCCTTATTCCGTTTTTGCTGATGTTTGGAACTTTAAGTTGGGGTATTTTGGTATTTTGGTCTTTGCTTTGTTATTTCGTTTTAGGGTTTTAAAAGAGTATTTATACTTTGTTTTAAAGAGGTTGAACTCAGTTTTTGATTATTGAATTTGATAGAAAAAAGACTTAGGCTTTTCCAAGCGAATCTTGGTTCTTTCCGTTCGGCTTATTTCTCTTGGCTTTTGGCTATCATTTGGTATCAGTTTCCTAGTTATCAATGGCCGAACGCGGACGTGGTGGTCGTCGTGGATGTGGTAGGGGACGGAGAGCCGATCCCCAGGAGGACGAAATCCATCACGAAAGAGACCTACGTGATATCGAGAATGACGAATTGCGAAACCAGATTCAGCAGCTCCGATTGAGGGCTCCCACCGATGCTGGCCTCGATCTGACGAATCTGATAAAGGAGGATATGGAGAGGGGCGCAATCCCTTCGCTCGAGGTCATGAACGTTGACACATGTATGGGGCTGATCCTTCGAAGGATATCGGTATGAAGATTGACATCCCGAGCTCAAGGTAAAGCGCACACCCTGATGAGTTCATTGATTGGCTAAATATTGTTGAACTTGTTTTTTATTTAAAACACATGGAGGATAGTCATAAAGTAAAGGTTGTTGCAATTAAATTGAAGAAGCATGCTTCAATTTGGTGGGAACGTGTTAAGAAACAAAGGGCAAGAGATGGGAAATCGAAGATTCAGTCTTGGGATAAGATGAAAGTTGCTGCGACGGAAATTCCTTCCCCGAGCACTATAAAGTGTGGAGTCCTTTCTTGATTATCATAATCAGAGCGGGTGATATGACCGTAGAAGAGTTCATAAACGAATTTGATCGTTTGCAGATGCGGTGTGATGTCGCCGAAGAGGATGAACAAACGGTTGCTCGCTTCCTTGGGGGACTACGCATTGATGTGTCAGAGGTGGTTCAATTGCAGCAGTATTGGACTTATGCGGATGTGTGTTGACTTGCTCTGAAGGTTGAGAAACAGTTGAAGAGAAAGAAGGTGGTGAATCGTCGTGCAGAGCGCAGATTTTGCTAACACTGGGGCGCTGGTAGTTCTAGCACACCCAAGGGGGTTCCACCTACTACTCCTAGACGCCGGCCACACCAATCCTGTGTAACACATCAACCAATCCAAGAGGGAGGCAAATGCGAGGTGCTTCTGTCGTGGTATCGTCACCTTCAGCCGAGTGTCCCCAACATGTACGATGTTTCAAGTACTTTGACTCGAGGAGTTACCATCCCCTTGGCGTAATAAGAGGACGAGGTGTCTCCACGACGAGGCCGAGGAGGTTTATGCAGATGGATGCGGTCCACCAGTGGTTAGACGCTACAAGCGCTGAGCGACCGGAGTAGATGATGAACAAGCCAAGCTAGCATAATATCTTTAATACAAGCGCATCGCCAAGGATAACGTTTGCAAGGTTATTATTGATGGCGGTAGTTGTGAGAATGTTGTTTCTACTACTATGGTGGAAAAATTGAGTTTGCTCTTGACACCCACACCCGCATAAGTTGTCATGGTTGATCGAAGGCGATGAGCTCAGGTGGATAAGCGGTGCCTCGTGCGCTTTTCGATTGGTAAACGGTATAGAGATGAAGTGTGGTGTGATGTTGTGCCCGTGGATGCATGTCGTATTTTATTGGGTCGACCTTGGTTATTCGACAGCGGGTTAAGCTACGATGGGTTCAAGAATACATACACCTTCCGCATTAATGATGTCTCTATTACTTTATGCCCTACGGACCCAAGATACGTAGTCGATGGCTAGTGATAGAGCCACAAATACCGCTTGTTTTCACCAACTTCTTACCCGCCGTAGTTCGATTCAATACAAAGGTGGAGCAGGGGTTCTATGTTCTTGTCATGCTTGAGGAGAACGAGTCGGGTATGTTCACTCCCGCAGCTGTACAGTCGTTACTAGATGCTTACTGTGACGTTACTCCCGAAGAGATTCCTCCGGGACTACCTCCAATGTGGGATATTCAGCATTGTATTGATCTTGTTCCGGGTGCCTCTATTCCGAACAAAGTTGCTTATCGTTTGAGACCCAAAGAACATGAAGAGTTGGAGAGGCAAGTGAGGGAATTACTTGACAAGGGTGTCATTCGGGAAAGCATGAGCCCATGTGCGGTTCCGGCTTTGATGGTGCCAAAAGCTGAAGGTACATTGCGTATGTGTATGGATAGTCGGGAGATCAATAAAATCACCATCAAGTACAGGTTTCCCATTCCTCGGATCGATGATTTGCTTGATCAGTTACATGGTGCAGTGGTGTTTTCTAAGATAGATTTGAGGAGCGGGTATCACCAGATTCGTGTCAGACCGGGGGATGAGTGGAAGACAGCTTTCAAGACTCGGGATGGATTGTATGAGTGGATGGTGATGCCGTTTGGGCTATCTAATGCCCCTAGCACGTTCATGCAACTCATGAACCAGATTTTCAGACCTTTTATCGGTACGTTTGTTGTTGTTTATTTTGTTGATATTCTGATTTATAGTAAGACTGTGGAACAACACTTGGCACACTTGAGGCAGGTTTTTGATGTTCTACGAGAGCATAAATTATATGCTAACCGTAAGAAGTGTCACTTTTTGACTGAGCAAGTGACTTTCTTGGGGTATGTTGTTACCAAGGAGGGTATTCGAATGGATGATTCGAAGGTGGAAGCTATTACTAACTGGCCTACACCGACGAACGTTCATGATATTAGGCGTTTTCATGGTTTGGCTTCCATTTATCGCCGTTTCATTCGTGATTTCAGCAGTATTATCGCCCCTCTTATTGATTGTATTAAGAGGAGTGTGTTTGTGTTGTCTAAGGCGGCAGAGGATGCTTTTCAGCTTCTAAAAAAGGCGGTGACACAAGCTCCTGTACTCATTTTGCCTAATTTTGATGAGGTTTTTGAGGTTCATTGTGATGCATCCAATGTTGGTGTTTGCGGAGTGTTGAGTCAGAATAAGAAGCCTGTTGCTTTCTTTAGTGAAAAGCTGAATGATGCTAAGAAAAAGTACTCGACATATGATAAGGAATTCTATGCTATTGTTCGCACCTTGGAACATTGGCAACATTATCTCTTGTCACGGGAATTTGTGTTGTATTCTGATCATGAGGCACTCAAATACATTCAAGGGCAGCATAAGCTTAATCTGCGACATGCCAAGTGGGTGGAGTTCACTCAGATTTTTACGTTTGTCATTACGCATAAGGCGGGAGTTCAGAACCATGTTGCAGATGCTTTGAGCCGTCGGCATTCTTTATTAGCTACATTGCAGGTTGAGGTATGTGTGTTTGACACTTTTCGTGTTTATATCGTGATGATCCGTATTTTGGGGATGTGTGGGAAAAGTGTACCCGAGGTAGTTTTCTGCAGTATTTGATTCATGATGGCTATTTGTTTAAGGGTAACAAGCTGTGTATTCCTTATTGTTCATTGCGTGACCTAATTATTTTTGAGAGTCATGAAGAGGGACTTGCTGGACACTTTGGCAAGGATAAAACACTGGCGCTTATTCACGAACAGTTTTTTTTTTGCCCAAGTTGGGGCATGATGTTGCTCGGTTTGTGGAGAGATGTCAAGTGTGTCATGTGGCCAAAACTCGCAAGACCAATGCGGGCCTTTATACTCCTTTGACGGTTCCTACTGCACCTAGGGAAGACATTAGCTTGGATTTTGTGTTGGGATTGCCTCGTACGCAGCGACAGAAAGATTCTATTATGGTGGTGGTGGATCGTTTCTCAAAAAAGTCCCATTTTGTCCCTTGCTGTAAAACGTTCGATGCGACACAGGTGGCAGACTTGTACTTTAAGGAGATTGTGAAATTGCATGGTATCCCCAAATCCCTTACTTCTGATAGGGATGTCAAGTTCGTTGGTCACTTTTGGCGCACGTTGTGGAGAAAGATGGGTTCACGATTACAGTTCAGTAGCTCTTATCATCCGCAGACGGATGGACAGACTGAGGTTACTAATCGTAGTTTGGGTAACTTATTGCACAGTTTGGTTGGTGACCATCCACGCCAATGGGATTTGACACTTGCACAGGCCGAATTTGCTGACAACAATTCTCAGAACCGCACTACGGGTAAAAGCCCTTTCCAGATTGTTTATGGACGTAATCCTGTCAGCCCTTTGGATCTTATTCCTCTTCCGGTCACGAGCCAATACAGTTCTGATGCAGATGCACGTGCGACATAGATTAAGGAGCTCCATGAGCAGGTTCGCAAACGTATTATTCAGCAAAATAATGTATACAAGCAGTGATAGGCTAAAGTCGCACGCCTACAAATTACTTACCAAGACAAGACTCGGCTACAAAACTGCAGCAAGGGCAAGTCCAGGGTCGATCCACTGAAGAACGGTTATTTGTTTATGTAATAGTCACAGACCAGTTTGGGGGTTGTTTGATTTGATTGTTGTAATTAAACTATAGCAAGAAAATAAATGTGATTGTAAACAATTATATAAAAAAAGCACTTCAGATTTGTTTCTGTCCCCGTTTACCAATCCAATATCATCGGTATAATTTCTTTCCCTTCCTCCTATTCACTTGATCCGAGATGTATTTCAATCTCTATCTCTTTCTTATTAATGGTTATAAGCAGTGGCACACTCACCTAAATCCCTAATCAATAATCAAACCTAACTGGCACAGTCTAGGTTTAGATAATCAATTGATAAAGCTTTAAGAGATTAAGATCAAGAATTTCACTATTCTTTTGCAAATAGAACAAAATCTAGTTTTACCCACTTCTCAATTTACCATGGCACATGCATAAATCTCAAAGATGCTACTTGTGAAAAATCCTAATCTGGCACAGACTTAGGATTAAACTAGCAATAAATCAATTACAAGGGAAAAGAGGATGATCAAATCTCAAAACCCTAGAAAAAGATCTAGCAATTAAAACAAGTAAAACTATGAATAGGGATTAAGGAATAAAGAAATAAATACCTCAATTAAATTCAATAAACGGTTCAAGATTCAAATCTAAAGCAATGAAAATTAGCCTTCCATGGAAATTGATAACTCTCTAGCCAAAGAAAACAAAGTTCGAACCCTAATTATGTTGACAAAAGAAGTATATATACTCCTCCGTCTAATAAACCTAAAACTAATTAATAAAAGAAAAAGGAAAAAGTAGTTAAATAACATTAAAAAGGCTTTCTCCCACGCCAGTCAACTGTGCCCTCTCGGTCAACCCGCCTTGGTCCTCACGTGAAACGTGTTTGTCATCACCCCTTGTCACACCCACGTGCACACAGTTAAGGTTTCCTACTTTCTTCATTTCAATTTCACTTTGGTCCTTCTGCTTTCTATAATTCCATTCTGGTCACCGAACTCTGCTGCTTTGCAATTTGATCCCTGAACTTCACATATTTTCAGCTTTATCCTCAGCATTAGAAAACTTCCGCAGAAAAATCATAAACTCACTAAAAATAGTCTCAAAATACAATGATTTTTCTACTAACTCACCAATTCAACATCTACTCAAAATTACATCAAAACTAGTCTAGATTACATCAAAATAAGGATAAAATGTATAGAAAATTAGGGAATTACATATACTGAAATCCACCACATTAAATAGCGGGTGGACAAGCATCGCAAGAGAGTTGTGTTTTAGGCAGGTGACTTGGTGTGGGTTTACTTGCGTAAGGAGAGATTCCCAGCCGGACGTTTTGGCAAGTTACAACCAAGAGCTGATGGACCATTACGGGTAGTGGAGCGGATTAATGACAATGCGTACAAGATTGACTTGCCAGGTGATTACAACGTATCGGCAACATTCAAAGTTCCTGATTTATCTGCATACCACGGCGACAGTGATGATGATGTCGACTCGTGATCGAGTCTTTTTCAAGAAGGGGAGGATGATGCAGATCAACACGAGGGGGATGATGGCTGCAACCCAGGCGCACGCCTCAGCAACCACCAGGCGGCCGCCCAACTGAGCCTCAACAGGCGAGATTCTACTGGTGTCCAGGCGGCAGCCTCAGGCCAATCCAGGCGAGCGCTCACTAGGCGTCACAAGCAAGCATCGATCCCGGCGGCGTGATCCTTCCCAGGCGGGCGCCTCGGTGACGGGTTGTTTGTTTCCTTATTCCGTTTTTGCTGATGTTTGGAACTTTAAGTTGGGGTATTTTGGTCTTTGCTTTGTTATTTCGTTTTAGGGTTTTAAGAGAGTATTTATACTTTGTTTTAAAGAGGTTGAACTCAGTTTTTGATTATTGAATTTGATAGAGAAAAGGCTTAGGCTTTTCCAAACGAATCTTGGTTCTTTCCGTTCGGTTTATTTCTCTTGGCTTTTGGCTATCATTGTGTGCTAGAGTTGAATACCTCAACTACAATATTTATCCCAAAAACAATCTTGACCCTTACCGAAATTTTTTGGCTTCGCTACTACTGGGTCCAGGGAAGATGATTACAAACTTTAATCTAAGCTGAGAATCTCCATTATTGCCTCAATATCTCTTTTCTTTCCAAATGAAGAAAGAAAAATCTTTATCTGATGTATCATGAATAATTTATACATTATTCCTAAAATTATAGGTAGAAAAAAAATATGGAGAAACAAAACTATGATAATGAACAGGTTGACACATTTAAATGCTGCTCAAATTTAGGGGAAGAGGGAGCATTAAACTTTCACGTTCTGGGGACTATTTTGTTTCTCCACACTCAACCAAAGAATTTCGAGTTCAATAAAGAAAATTGGACACATACCTGCAGAAAGAGAATACTCTTTCTACCAGAACGGAACGGATTAAAGACGAACCTCACAAACAAAAGAAATCCACCAACAATCAAAATTAACCTCAGCATAGAGCCATCCCCTTCTCCGTCGTTGATCGCCGCCCTGTTATCCTCATTACTTGATCGGGAATGTTGATACAGCGGTGTATCCCAGACATCGGAATCAGAATTCAACTTTGAATCTGAATCGGATGAGAACGATGAGCCACCCATTACACCGCCCGACGCAGCTAGGGCTAAATTCAGGGCGTTTATCAGAAATAATGTCAGGATAATTGTTGCTATTGTCATCGTATTCCCCGAGAAATTGAACGCCATTTTCACTCGGAGTTTTCCTAAATCCTGGTAGTTAATTATGGCGGGATTCAGAATTTCTTAGAGCATTCCCAAGTCCTCTTTGACACTGTTCATACCCGGTGGAGGCAAATGTGCGGCAAATTTGCCGCACATGAATAGTAAGTTGCAAATTTGCCTCTCACTATTTATGGGTGGCAAATGGGCGTGGTTATTTGCATGACACCTTATTTGCAAGACATGGAAAATGGACAAAATTGTCCCTCCCGTATGCAGATGTTTCGTGTGATTATACACGACGTTGTCAGATATGTTTCGTATAAAAATACACGAAATGTATTGAGTTATTTCGTGTAGATTCACACGAAATGTTGAATAACATTTCGTGTAAAATGATACGAAATGGTTCTCAACATTTCGTGTATATTCACACGAAATCCACAGGAGAAATTTTCCTTTAGATTTCGTATGAATATACACTAAATGTTAAGAAATATTTCGTATGATTTTACACGAAATGTCATTCAACATTTCGTGTATAAACACACGAAATACCCCACCAAGATTTAATTTTTTTTGCAAACCCAGTTACGGATCCTTTGAAATTGACATTGAAATTGAAAGCTAGGTTGTAAATTGATGTTACAACAATTTTCGACTCAAATTTATACTACAATTACGCATTGTAACATCCAATTTTAGGCATTAAATCTATTAGGGCTTCAAATTCAAATTTGGGTAAATTATCTGTTTTCCGGCGAAGACAGCGACGGTAGACGAGTTCCCAGTGGTAGACTTGGCGACATTGAGAATTTTCATCCGAACCATTATTGTAGAAGAATTGAGTTTTCCGGCGAAGAAACGGTGGTTGGCGTTGGGTACGTCGGAAATGGAGATGGGGAGGAGAGAGACCGACGTTCTTGTGCTTTGAAATGAAATTGTGATTTTTTTTTATTTGTTATATATACAAGGGCATTGTGGTCATTTCAAAGTGCCTTACACATTTGGTGCCTTGCAAATAAAATTCACCGTGGCAAATATCTTTTGTGTATTTTTAATATGATTAATTTGTAATTTTTATTTTAGCATTGCATTATATTTTTTTATTTGCATTGTGGTGTATTATATTTCTAATTTTCATTAGTATTACTATGTAATTGTGACGTGTTATATTATTGTATTTTAGTATTTTTTTATTATGAATCGTTGTTTTTTATTTTAAAATTATATATTCGAAATTTCAATTTATTTAATTTTTAAATATTTAAATAAAATATCAATTACAATTTTAATTATATACAAATATAAAAAAATTAAATGATTATGTGATTAAATTGAGAATATTCTAAGAGAATATTCTTTTTGAGTAAGAATTTGAGTTTGATGGTTGTGAATGATTTTATCACGAGAGGCAAATTTGATGACAAATTTGGGGGTAGGAGGCAAATTTGCCGACCCATGGTTGGGAATGCCCTTAGGAATTTGAGTTTTATGGGTAGATTACCCGTCGGTGTGTTTATGGAAAGAAAACTATGAACTAAGCCCATGTTTGGAAGATGGTTGCTTTTCTTTTTGGGCAAATTGCATTTTAGTTAACCTATAAAATGTTTTAGTGGTTATTAAATTTGCATTCATATAACCAAATGCTGCTCTAAAAGACCCCGCCTGGGCGGCGGCCAGTGGCCCGCCTGGCTGCCAGCCTTCTCCAACACCTGGCTCTAAACCCGCCTAGGCCCCGACTAATCCCGACTAGTCCTCGCCAGCGCTTAGCCTCGACTCCGCCGCCGCAAAGATCCGCCTGGGCCGCTTTAGAACCTTTGTTATAACTTGATTATTGATTTTGTATTTTGGTTATAATCAGATACAAATTTGGGAATTTGCATCATAAATTTCTTTTCTGACAAATAATTTTTCCTAAAGTTTCTCATTAATTTAAGTGCATATAAGTTCTTATGTAATATTATATTATACTACATTCAATATGTATTATTTAAAATTATGATACAACATCCTCAATATTGCCTAATGCCACCACCACCGTTGGTGTCTCCCACCTCCGTCGCCGAAATTCGATCACCGACCACCATACTCCGATCATTGGCCGTTGGTCGCCAGAATCCGATCGTTGCTCGCCGACGCCACCTGTCATACTCAATGTTGTATTATATGAACGTTCAGTATTATACATTATCATATGCTTATGTAGTATTATTACGAATAATACAAAATGAAAATGAACTTATAGGCATTGTGAATTTTTTTTAGAACTTCTAGGGTATTCTCCCTACGAATTTGGTTGATCTGTTAAAAATTAACGAAAAATATGTCATGTGCCACTCAAATGATATATTTAAGGGGCATATATATGTCTTTCTAATGGAAGACAAAAACTCATGTGAGAACAACAATACCCGTCTCATCCATGAGACGGGTCGGATCTATGACCATGACCCGCCCAAGAATACCCAGCCCATTGACCCAGTCATCTTCCTCACCTAATCCCTCCCTCACGATCTCCCTCAATTTCCATCACCGTTCTCTCCCTCAACCCAGAACAGAGACCTCACCACGTCATCTCTCAAATCGCCTCCTCAACCAAACAACGATCGTCTTCTCCGATCTCTAAACCCATTCGCCGGAAACCTTCCTCACCGGAAACCCTAAACCATTCGCCGGAAATTCCATATGGTGGGCCTAATTTGTAGATAGCGTCAAGAATTTGCACATCAAAAAGAACCAAGAAGTTTCTTAATCTGCGCCCACAATTGAATATTATAATAATCGACTTTTGTTTAACTTTTCCATGTGATGATCATAATTCTTAGTAATTGACACCCTTCCAAAATATCAATTTATGGATCAATTTCCCGGAAGTTACATACACCATTGAATTATGATTATACATCTCTAATCGGCATAGGAATCATCCTTCTCCGACTTAAACTTCAATTTGTTTTGTGATACCCTTCCATCATAAGAGAACCAAGGAGCATCCTTCTCTTCTTTGTAATTCCACGAGGCTTCCCGAAGGTTTCTGTTTGACTTATCTTGACTCCGACTGTAAGCTCTTGGTTGAACTGATTTTTGCTTCTGTAGAGGCCTTGGAGAATCTATATCATATCATTTCCTTCCTCCCAAAATGAATGAATATTAAAAGATTTTCAAAATTGCTCTTAATTAAAGCTAAATTTTAATTTTTTTTAAATATTTATTATAACATAATGTAATAATTGTATGCATAGAAAGTAATGGTTACTACACTTGTTTAAGTAATACTTCTCATTTGTTTAAGTAATAGTTGGTATTGCCATAAGTAATAGTACTACACTTGTGAAGTAATAGTGTTATTTTTTTTTTAACTAATAATAGTTTTAGGAACTGTTTTCATTTTGAGTAATACTTCTCATTTGTTTAAGTAATAAATGGTATTGCTATAAATAATAGTACTACACTTGTGAAGTAATAGTGTTATTTTTTTTAAAAAAATAATAATAGTTTTAGGAACTGTTTTCATTTTGAGTAATACTTCTCATTTGTTTAAGTAATAGTTGGTATTGCTATAAGTAATAGTACTACACTTGTAAAGTAATAGTGTTATTTTTTTTTTAACTAATAATAGTTTTAGAAATTGTTTTCATTTTGAGTAATACTTCTTAGGGCTGTACAAAAAATCCGAGGAACCGGACCGGACCAGTAGAACCGGACTGGACCAGTAAAAACCGGACCGAAAAAATAGTATTGGTCCGGTCCTGGTTCCAAAATTTTATGGAACCGATTATTTGGTCCGGTCCTGGTTTTGAAAAAAATATACGCGGTCCTGGACCGGAACCGGACCGGACCGAGAATATATTATATATATATATATATATATATATATATATATATATATATATATATATATATATATATATATAATCTTTTTTACCTTTTATAGGCATTTACCCCAATACGGCAATACACATTACCCATTACCCACTAACTATCCACCCGTCTCTCCAGCAAAATCAAAACCAAAACACCTGATGTTGCACAAGCATGTATACCAAAACACCTTATGTTCCTAGATCCTTGAGTTATTATAGTATGATTAGTTATTATAGTGTGATTATAATGATTAAATGGTTCATAGCTCTCTTTTCCTCTGTTCATAATCGCCACAACTCCCCTCCTTTCTAGTTGTATTTATCTTTATTCATTTTGTTCATTTAGTAAAAGAAAAGTAATACTCTCTCCGTCCCAAAATGTCCAAAGAAATTCATATTTACTTTAATTGTTGATTTTGTTCAACTATTTGGTTTTTAAATATGCTTGCTTGTAGATTTTTGTTATTGTAAAAAATTATATTATATTGTAATTTGTAGAACCGGTGGAACCGACCTAATCTACCATTGAAACCTAACCACGGGACCGGTCCTATAATGTAATGGTCTGGTCCTGGTTCTAAATTTTTACAGAACCGAAGTATTTGGTCCGGTCCTGGTTTTCTAAAATTTTGCCAAAAACCGGACCAACCCGGACCGTGAACACCCCTAATACTTCTCATTTGTTTAAGTAATAGTTAATATTGCAAAACAGGTATTACGTTTACTTATGAACAATGTTACTTTATATGTATACAGTCATTACATTAAGAGATGGTAACTATTACTT
Source organism: Adenophora triphylla var. japonica (assembly GCA_022495995.1). Classification (NCBI taxonomy): domain Eukaryota; kingdom Viridiplantae; phylum Streptophyta; class Magnoliopsida; order Asterales; family Campanulaceae; genus Adenophora; species Adenophora triphylla. The sequence goes on from JAFEMH010002093.1 coordinate 136,937, forward strand.
TTTCTAAACCACTGAAAAGCCGAAAAAATAATATAAAAACTAAAAAAAAAAGCAAAAAAAAAATAAATGTAATACATATAGTTTGTATTACATTTGAAAAAATGGGTAAAAACGAACTTTTGTTTTTTTAAAACAGGTATTACGTTTACTTATAAACAATGTTACTTTATATGTATACAATAATTATATTAAGAGATTGTAACTATTACTTTTTCTAAACCACTGAAAAGCCGAAAAAATAATATAAAAACTAAAAAAACATTAAAAACACCTATAAAATCATTACATTTTGTGTCCCTATTATTACTTTTTTTTTTAAATAAAAAATTATACTATAAACACAAATTCAAACATTCAAGTTACTAAATTGAGTTCTTTCATGTAGGCAGATACTTATATATACAATCAAGGATTGGGATCAACAGTTGTCTTAACTCAGCTGGTAGAGCGCATGGTTTTTTAACCACGTGGTCGTGGGTTCGATTCCCACAGACGGCACATTTTTCATATCCCCTAAAAATTTGGCCTATAAGAGGCTACCACGTGACGGGTCATGCCCCATGGGTCGACCCGTCTCATGCATGAGACGGATCCCTTGTTCTCATGGGAGACCACCTCCTAATGGAAATCCAATGGAAATGGGTTTGTTTGTTTGTTTGTTTTCATTTTTTTTAAATTTATTTTTTCTTTCTTTGTTTTTTGGCAGCTATATTTTTGGATTTAGATCTTTTGTGTGTGTTTTTTTTTCATTCTTTTTAATTTTCTTTTTTCTTTCTTTGTTTTTTTTGGCAACTATTCTTTTGGATTTAGATATTTGTTTTCTTTTTTATTTAAAATAGCTAAAAAATTATAGAAATTTATAGTGTTTCTATTTATTCACATATCAAAAAAGTAAAGTTAATGATAAATTGACATATTAATTATTATTTAAATATAAACTCCTATAATTTTTTGCTATTTAAAATATATGAGAAACACGAATATTTAAATACAGAGAAAAAATTGTTAAAAAACAAAGATAGAAAAAAAAAGAAGAAAATTAATAGGTGGAAAAAACAAACAAATAGTTCTTACTTACTTCAACACTTATCCTTAAATATAAAATATAAAATAAAAATAACGCAATCATCCCCTTTAACCCATATGTGTCTCTTTGCCAACTCCCACCCCTTTTTGCCACTCGCCGCCCCTCCCCTTCTTTCTCCTCTCCTCCTTCATCATCCTAGCAACGCCGCCCATCTCCATTCCTCAATCCTTTCTGCATAAATCTCTATATGTCAATCTGTCTTCTCCATCCCATATATGGTCTATTTGATTATCCGGCCCCAAATCAGGAATCAAATCGAAACCTAATTAACCCTCTGCCATGGCTGCCCGACCCAAGCTCCGTTCTCTTCACCAACCATGGCCTTTTAGTTCATCAGCATTCTTCTTCGCCAGGCCCATCACCCAAATTTCTCCAGCAGCGCCAGAACCACCTTAATTACTCGAAAACTGGTGCTCTCCAGATCTGTCAATACGGGCTGGCGGGGCGGGCCCAACCCGCCAAAACCCGCCACTAAATGGGGCGGGCCAAATTCTTGGCGGACTGGAAATATATCAACCCAACCCACCTTGGGTTGGTGGGCCAGGCGGGCCAATGCGGGTCAGCTTAAAAAACACTTTGCTGCTGCTATATTCACATGACGATGGATGAATTGCAAAGGAGATTGGAGATTGGGGGAGAGGGTTTTAATTATATACCCAGAATCATAAACTTAAGGGAGAAAATCGAAAGAAAATGTACATGACCACAAATGAGAAATCCATCAAGACAATAGAGCAACAAAGATCCAGCTAAGAAATCAAAGTGAGGAAAGGACAAGAACCAATAGAGCCCAGATAGATACTTATCACTTATCAGGAGGTATGTAATCCTGGTAATCTAGCATTTATGTCACTGAATTAGAAACAATCACGGTCCATGTGAACAAATTTTTGCAATGGAGATCTCATCACTTAACCACCAGTGACAAAGCCACTGTAAATAATGTCAAAATTGTCATTTTAATCTGAAGTTGACTAGCTCACAGCAATGAGCCAGCCTGAATCACAATTAAAGCACAATCAGCTTGAAGAATTCAATATAATAACTTGTTTACCTACTACAAGGTTTAGGCAGACCATTATCATCTAGATTTGAAGTTGATTAGCTCAAGAGATTCACCTAGTGATATCGTAATCAAAAGATATTCACTCTAAATTAGAGCTGTTAATATGGGCTGACGAGGCGGGGCACCCAACTCGCCAAAACCCGCCACTAAACGGGGCAGGACTGGCCAAATTCCTGGCGGGCTGAAAATATGTCAACCCAACCCACCCCTATTGCATGGCAGGGCGGGCTGGCCCGACGGGCTCAACCCAAAATGACGACTCTAGTGCTCTCCCACTGCACCACCCTTCTGAGCCCTAAACTCCGACTCCCTTTCTTGCTCGTGGGTCGTCCGAGTGCTTGTTGTTATCCAGGATTGCATTGCAGACAACTCCAACCCTTTTCTTCTTGCTCTTCTTCTTCCCATAAAAAAATATCTAAATAAAAAAAAGTTTTTAAAACAAAGAAATAAAAAAGGAGGAAAATACAAACAAACGAATCCATTTTCTGTCGATTGATATATTATCTTGCGAAAATCTTGTAAAAAACGCGTTTTTTGTTAAGCTTAACAAAAAACGTGTTTTTAGAACACGTCGTCGCACATCAACAAATTAGGTAAAACTAGCAACGAAAAGGACCAATTGAAGAACTGAATTCTTACATTGCGGAAACGAGCCTTCTTCTTGCACCGCCGAGTCGCCGACCAGTTCCCATCTGAAATCCGGCCATCCCAAGCTCCGATCGTCTTCTCCGGCCATTCAGTCAACGAGTTGTACAAGCTGACTTCCATTCCAGATCCCTCCAATTGTTGATTGCTACAGTGCACAAAACTGAAATCTGAACCCAAAATCAATATCTTACTATCCCCAAATTATCAAAATCAAATGAATGTACAAAGAAAAATTATAAAATTGAATGTAAATGTTAATGGATTACATACGGCGCCGACGAAATAGAGCAGACGGAAAAGCTTGGGGCCGCCTTCCTCTGAAGGTCCCATTTCTATTGTTCCGAAATAGAGAACGTAAGTCACTTTTACAACCCGTTGTGCAGAACAAATCAGATGGGAATTTGAGTGCCAGTGTATATGTTTTTGAGTGCCAGTGTATGTGTTTTTGAATGCCAGTGCATGTGTTTTTAATGTCAGTGTTTGTGTATTTGAGAGCCATCAAAAATGATTACCAGTGTTTTTGAGTGCTAGTGTATGTGTTTTTGAGTGCCAGTGCATGTGTTTTTGAGTGCCAGTGCATGTGTTTTTGAATGCCAGTGCTTGTATTTTTGAGAGCCAGCAAAAATAGCAAAAATGTTAGTGTAACAAAGTGCCAGTGTTAGTGTAACAGAGAGCTAGTGTGAAGAGTGTTAGTTCATGTATATAAAAGTGCCCGTGTAAAAAGCGCCAGTGCCAGTTTAACAAAGTGCCAGTGTTTAACAAAGTGCCAGTGTTAGTGTACTGGCACTTTGTTAAACTGGCACTGACACTTTTTTACACATGCACTGGCACTTTGTTTACACTGGCACTTTATTAAACCGGTATTGGCACAAACGGGGAAACACAAAACACGTTTTCCTAAGTGCCAGAAAAAACGCGTTTTTTATAAGACCAACTCTATTATCTTTTATAATTTGTATGAAAAATGGATTGGGGCGGGCTGGCCCGACGGGCTCAACCCAAATTGACGGCTCTAGTGCTCTCCCACTGCACTACCCTTCTGAGCCCTAAACTCCGACTCCCTTTATTGCTCGTGGGTAGTCCGAGTGCTTGTTGTTATCCAGGATTGCATTGTAGACAACTCCAACCCTTTTCTTCTTGCTCTTCTTCTTTCCATAAAAAAATATCTAAATAAAAAAAAGTTTTTAAAAACAAAGAAATAAAAAAGGAGGAAAATACAAACAAATGAATCCATTTTCTGTCGATTGATATATTATCTTTTATAATTTGTATGAAAAAAATGATCGGGTATTAATTTTTTAATGGATATAAAGTTGTGTGACTTGTGCAAGACGTTTTAAGAAACATTTTAAGGTGTTTTGGAAATACACATATCCAAATGATATTATTACTTTTTAAATTGAATCTAATATTTAAATTTACAAGTATATTTTTAAAAAAAAATCTTTTTGGTGATCAAATTATTTTATATCAATTTTTATGTTAAAATAAAAAAAGAATTAAAAATAGAAATTGTTATTGTAAACTGGGGTGTTACCACTGGCAGAAATATGTTACCCGACTGTTTTGATTTATAATTGTATATTTCTTTCCATATTTATTTATATCCTAACTAGTGCTACACCCGTGTGTTAAACGCACGAGCGAAAAACATTGACAAATAGCAGGAACTAAATTAAAAGAGTTACTATAACTATAAAGGTTAAGTAAGAATAATGCCTTCTCCGCTACCTATTCCGTGGCCACATCCTACAAGTCAAGGACACTCTTGACTCCCTCACCAAAAACACCCAATCCATTTCCACCTATATGTACGCCATTAAGTCGTGCACCGACAAACTTGCCATCTTAGACAAACATATGAATCCTGAGGACATCATTTACAAGGTTCTTAAGGGTCTTGATTACGACTCCTACAAACCCGTCATTGACTCAATTCGAGCTCATGACTCACTGGACAGCACTAAAACGCCTTCTCCGCTACCTACATGGCAAACTCCACCTTGGCGTCCAACTATTCAAGTCCACTCCTCAAACCATGGTTTGCCTTTTGTGACGCTGATTGGGCTGGAGACAAAGATGACTATGTTTCCACCACCGGATTCATCGTCTACCTTGGTCGTAACCTGGTCCTCCAAGAAGCAACGGTCCCTTGCTAGATCATCCACTGAAGTGGAATTTGAGGCAATTGCTGATGCCACTGCCGAAATCCTATGGCTCCGTAACCTACTCTCTGAGCTCGGCCTCAACTCCGGTCACTTTCTGCAACAATCTTGGTGCTACCTCTTACTCAGCAAATCAAGTCTTTCACTTTGTTCGAGAACAAGTTCAACTAGGCAACCTTCGAATACACCACATCTCAGGGAATGACCAACTTGCTGATCCACTTACAAAGCCTCTATCTCGAGCTCGGTTCTTGTCTCCAAGATTGGTCTCTCCCAAGGATCGTCTATCTTGCGGGGGCGTGTTAAGGATCATAATGATCCTCCTCAAATCTCGGCTCCATATTAACATTTATCATATATTTTGTTTCCTAAAATAACTGATCATGTATATCTTTAATTTGTATTTTATGATCAAGTATATCTCTAGGTAGATTAGTTACAACAACTTGTACTATATATGTGTGTTACCATTGTGAATAATAAATCATCTTTTGCCCAATTCTATATCCACCACCACCACTAATTTGTTGTTAACGTTACTGTCTTCAATTCACACACATGTATCTTTCTCCTTCTCTCACTTCATTTTTATTGATATAAATCTTTGTTTGTAGAATCCTGACCCACCTGTCCTTTTCTATAGCAATTTGCTCAAATTTTATTTGTGTGGTTTGCATGATCATTGGTTTTTATTAATATGAATATTTGTTTGACTATTATGATTTTTTATATTTTTGAGATATTATTGTGTTTGTTTAACTATTATGATTTTTGATTTTTTTGGTATCACTGGCTCAAATTTCATTTATTGGATTGGCCCGCATGGCTCGCATGATCCAGCAACTCAAGGTGGGGTGGGTTGGGCTGGGACGACGTATTTTCAGCTCGCCCGAAATTCAGGCCAGTCCGCCCCGACAACCCGTATTGAAAACTCTAACTATAACTACTCTCTCCCTCCTTAAATGAAGGCTTAATTTAGTTTTTGAGTAAGAATAAAAATAAACATTTATTTCGAAAAAGAGAGAATAGCTTGAAATTTTCGGAAAGGAAATTAATTATTGAAGGTTTTTCATTTGAATGTGGGTTTTGATCATTGATTTAACTAGAATAATCCTTTTAGGCTTTTGTTTATCTGGTTTCCTCCGTTCATTGAGAAAAGGTTAATGGTTCAATCTCCATCCCATACACTTTAAAATGTCTCTATTATAATAGATTAAATCATTCATTAACCAAAAAAAACTCAATAAAAAATTGCTCCGTATATTACAGGAGAATGAGGACATACCACTGATCTAGAAGACATGCCTTGATTTTCATAATACTGATCTCAAAAGTGGATAATTTTCAGACAGCTCTTCCTTGAACAATGAATCATTTTCACTTTGTGGAGTCCAGAGGACTTGCACAGCCTGCATAGAAAACATAAGAGATATAAAAGGCAAAAAAAGGGCAAACCCCGGTGCGCCAAGCGGGGGTTGTGAGAGGGAACCATTTGCTAGAGTCTTCCCCTGACAATTGCCAAGAGGCTGTTCGCCAATGTTCGAACCCGTGACCTTATGGTCACCAAAGGAGCAACTTAACCGTTGCGCCAAGGCTCGCCCTCAACATAAGAGAGACGAAAAACAAAAATAACTGCAATTATTATATGCAATAACTGTCTAAATTAACTTACCTTAATTTGACTAGTTTTAATGGAATCCAAATAATGAAGTGCCTCTTTCAAGCTTTCAACATCCACAATGGAAGGTAGCTTATGTGATCCTTCAGAAGCTACTAGGATTGTAACCTTCAGCAAAATAATTTTGAAACCTTAACATAACAATTCTACTCTCATAAAGTACAGTACAACAAGAAGTATGTACATTTACGGAACATGATCTAGAAGAAAAAAGAAAAGACTCGAAACATCAAAGTCACCCTAAACACACAAAACAATTATATTTACAGTTACAAAAAAAAAAAACGAAAGATAATAGGGAGTACGACATGAGTGCGACCGTAACAGGCAAAAGCAAAGTAGCACGAAAGCAAGAGCAGATTTTTACTAGCCAACATTATGTGTCACACATACACATACCAATACAGAGACTTTCCACCTTACGTGGGGAAATTCTCCTGGGGTGGCATGCTTCATAATCATAGCCCTTAATGGCCTTCTTTGCTCGCCGATAACTACCTGCAGTATTTTGGTGATACAACCTCCATCCCAAAAGAAAAGATGCATTCCTTTTTTGGCCATCCCATTTGAAAAGTATTTTTCCATTTTAGGATTCTTTTTATAAATAATTGATTATATTAACCTTCATTTTCTTGCCTAATCTGAATTCAGACAGTGACACCTAGTTTGGATTCCAAGGTTTTGAGGAAAATTTAGAAAAATAGTAGATTCTCAACCATTCTCTTACTTTGCATGTTTAGTCAAATGTTCCCTTCTACACGATATTAAGACAAACTGAACAGTATGCAAAGCCACCTATTCCAAGACCCAGATCTTGCTTACCTCACATTGTATGAACCATCGAGGCATTAGCAATCAATACCAACCAAGAATAAAGAAGTATGAGGATATTTCGCCTTCACTACATTAGGTAAGAAAATAAATCTAGCCAGATCTTCATAGAAATTAAAATGTTCAAAATGCAAATAATAATCGAAACATGAACAACTTTTTCTTTGAGGAACAACATGAAAAATCAAGTTGCTGGCCTCAGGATTAAAAGGAGGGGGAGAGAGAGAGAGAGACTTAGCTTTGTAAGGCATGCAACAGTTTGCATAAAAAGATTTATGACAGAAAATCATTACAAGATACCGTAGCAAGGAAGAATAGCTCATATTCCGAAGTGTGGATGTCATGGTTTTGGATGGACATACCACTGTATATTCTTTGTCAAGTTTGTTAGCTTTCGGGATAGTGCTTCTTTGAGCTTTGATATTGTTGACATTGACAAGCGTCTCAGCATCAAATTTCTCTCTTTCTTCTAGTGAAAGTTGATTGAAACGTTTCTCCAGACTTGCAGTGTTCTGCACCTCCTCGGTCTGCAAAAGTTGTTGAGTTATGCACTGATTGGTTGCTACTTTCTTGGAGTTTGTTTATTAAAAAAGATATTCTGTGGTAGGTATGTTTCTATCTTAGAAATGAAATTGTGCATGAAAGCTTTAAATTTACCAATATTTGTGCAGAATTAAGCTATTGTTGACGCTAATAATAACTGAGGTTGTTAGCAGCAGAAATTTAAAACGTCTATCTAAAGTTATACTGGAAATAAGGGAAATGGGTGCAATAGATCAAGGACAGTTGCAATCTCTATTATAGATCACAGAAATATGATTCATGCTTAAGGTACTGCCGTTCCAGAAATTGAACAAAGATCATCTTTCTTTCAATAGAAGCAAGAAAACAGTCTAGTTGTCCTAGATTCATAGACTCTTACAATCAACTATTGCTCAATGTTTCAACCTCCTGAGCTCTATTGTAGGAAAATTATCTGACGTATGTGAGATGTGCAAGTAACTTTAAATAATGAACACTAATTCATCGTAAAATATGATGTGTCTCAAAATCTGAAGGAGATCACAGATGACGGGTCTATCTTCGCTCATGAGACTAGCGGTCTGATAAATCCACTGTTGAAACAAAACAAAATGAACAGAATGTTAAAAGGATGATTTGTCCAAATAAAGTAGATTGAAAGTATCTCACATGTTTCACATTTGGCCAACCTCGTCAATATTATTTATATTAAAATACAAAATATCAGGTCAAAAAAGGCATTCAAATCTCAGCGACTAAGGAGTAACCTGAGGATTCATTACTTTCTACAAAAACGGCAACCCGGTGCACAAAGGATTCAGTACTTTCTACTTACAAGAAAATGAAGAGAGACCAGATAAAAGTATTGTTGGATTTGGTGACATCTAAGTTGGGAACACCTAAATTAGAGGATTAAACAAGCAATTTCGGAATTCCTGTGACAGCAGTTGAGGGAGCGACCGCGCGGAGCTAGGGGCGCGTTCGCGCCAAGTTTCTGGACAAACTGGGCGATCACGCCCAAGCCCTTGTGCGTAGAGGGCGGTCGCGCGCATAGGGGGGCGATCGTGCCCTGGGTACGTTTTGGGTTTTCCTACGGCAGATTTGGTACAGGGTTGTAAAACCCTGCAGGGTTTGGAGTAGTAAGTATAAATACCACCTATCCCTAACCAATTGAGTAGTTCTTTTGCTCATCTGTTTTCTAGATCTAGGGTTTGCACAGTCAGGAATTCTTGACCAAGAATTCGTGCACTATATTAGAGATTGTAATCTATTGATTTTCACAAGATAATAATATTCTCTCCCTCTACCCATGGACGTAGCCAAGTTGGTGAATCACGTATATTTGTGTGTTGTGTGATTGTTGCTTGTTTTCTTTCTACATAGACTCTGTTCTAACAAACTGGTATCAGAGCCGATCAGGTTGAGTAAGGTCTAGGGTTTTCCGTTGTAGAAGAATATGGGATCAGGAATTAAATCACCGATTGACAAGTTTAATGGAAAGAATAGTTTTTCTCTTTGACAAATCAAGATAAAGGCCTTATTGAGGGACAAGGGTTTGTGGGCTTCATTGGCTGTTGCAATCAGGAATCGTCAGGACTTAAAGGGAAAGCAAAAGCCGTTCCCACCGATGTTGTCGCGCCTGCAAGAGCAAGAAGTTCGGAGAAGGACAAGAAGGTAATAGAAAAGGAAGAAACAGATCTGATCGCGCTATATGAGAGGGGCCACTTTAAAATCAAAAGGTGTCTAGATGATAATGTTCTAGCGGATATTGCATATATTGATTACGAAGGTGCCTTGTGTCTTGCGTTGGAAGATATGTATTTGACACGATCATTGACCAACAAGCTATATCTGAAGCAGAGGCTATATTCTCTCTGAATGCAGTCAGGTACGCCCATTAGGGATCACCTAGATATATTTACATCTTTATTACTTGAACTGCGTAATATATATGCTAAAGTTGATGATGAGGATGATGCATTAATGCTTCTTGTTTCATTGCCTTTATCATATGAGCACTATGTTGACTCTAGTATCAGTGGTAAGGAGACGTTAACTCTAGAGTAGGTGAAATCCTCGCTCAAGACTAGAGAGTTGCGTCGTAAGTCAAGCGATAATAGTGATACAGATAATCAGACAGCAGGTTTGGTTGCGGAAGGCAGCAGGGGTTCTAGCAGTAAACAGAAGAAGAAGAAGAAGTATTCTGACAAGAAAGGCCCGAAACCTCATGATATTTGTAATTACTGCAAGAGAAAGGGACATTGGAAGACAGATTGTCCTAGGAAGAAGCGAGGCGAGCCTCCAAATCGTAATGTGAAGCTAATGCTGCTTCAGTTGATACGAGCAGCTCCGATGGGGATCATGCTCTAGTGACAGAAGAGTCAGCAAAACAGTCGGATGCGTGGATTCTTGATTCTGGGGCTTCTTATCATATCAGTACGAGGAGAGAGTGGTTTACAACTTATGAGCAGGTAGATGGTGGTAATATTCATATGGCCAACAGTTTTACTTGCGGGGTGGTTGATATTGGCTCTATCAAGCTGTAGACTCGTGATGGTAAGTTCTGCATTTTGAACGATGTGAGACATTCCACAGATGACGAAAAACCTGATATCTCTTAATCAGCTAGACAGCAAAAGGTACAATTTCAAAGTAAAGGTGGAGCATGATGAGTGAGTTTTACACTCATCCATTTAATATTTTATAAACTTATTCTTTGCTTAATCCTTGAGTTTTGTGTGTTTTAATGGTTGTTTTTAGTGTTTATTTAGTTTTCAGGGTCCAAGTGAAGATTAAGCAAATTAGAAGCATTTTCAAGGCCACTTTAGAAGTTCGGGCGAGTGGAAATATGAAAGTTCAAAGGAAAGTGCAACATAAATTTTATAGTGTCCAAAATGCGGAAAAAGGCGACGTGTGCAATTATGGACGAAACGAATAAAGGGGGAATACAAAGGGGCCAAAACAGCCAACATCCACGCAAAGCGGCCTACACAACAAGAGTCAAGCCGAGGTAGCTCTCGCCGAGACATCCAAGGAGACTGGGCCTACGATTCAAAGGACTTGGGCCTAAGTTGGGCTTGATTACATTAAATGGAGACTCTTCAATTTCTCTACAAACCTAGGAATAAATAAAAGGCTTCAGCTTTTTTTGCGAGTGGTTAATACTTGCCTAATTAATAGTGATTATTAATGTGAAACCTAGGAATATAAAGGTGTGCGCCGTAGGTATTTGTGAGAGGGGGAACACTATTTTTTTTTCGCTATCATCTCTTCATTTTTTTTTTTTTTTTTTTTATTTATTTATTTTCTTCTCGTGTTCATATTTTCACGAAAGCTAAACATTCGATTCTTGGGATTGGAGGTAACGATTTATGTTTTAAGTTTTAATTTTTATCATTTTCATTGTACGACTTGGGATTGTCAAGTAGATTTAATGTAATTTTAGAATATGTATGTTGCATGCCATATGTGCTCTTGAATGATTCAATTATAATTGTGACCGTCAAATTCGCAATTGTAATTTAGACTTTGCTTGATAATTACAATTTGTCAATCCCAAAAGATTCGCCAAGAATTGTAGTTCTTGACGTTCTTCTTTCTAAAAATGGGTTTTCAATTAATTTATGAACGGGCCAAGGATTAGATTAATTGGAAACACTTGATCGTGCAAATCACCCGCCTAAGTGTCCCAATCATACTTTTGTAAGAACGAACCCCAAGTATACTTTGATTGATGATTATTGAAATTTGAGCATAATTGTGAACCCAATCCCGAGAATTCCATTTTATTTTATTATTTAAATCTCTTCTTTACAAATTTAGTTATTTCTTCAAAAGCACTAGTTTTTAAAACAACAAAATCCTCATTTTTATTACATCTTTGTCCTAGCAATAATCTTTTCTACTTTCAAATACGTGTCTCGGTGGTTCGACCACATTTACCCTATCTACAAATCAATCAGAGGTAGTTTGAGTTGGAAATTTTCTTTTGACGTTTCGACGCTCACAAAATTTCGCGCCGTCTTGCGGACTCGTTTATTTTAAAGTTGATTTAATTATTTGCTATTCATTGAATATTATTTTGTATATATTTTTGTTTTAACTTGGTGGCCAACTAAACATTCAAATGGACTCAAGGATGTATAACTATGACATCATGGGTCGTTTGAAATTGTGATTATACTCTCTGGTTCTTATGAGCCGCTTCTGGGGACATATTCTTTTGAGTATTATCCACAAGAAGGGAGTCCGTTCCATTCACAAAGTCAAGGAGAGAGTAATCCGGTTGGCCGAGAAATCATCCCGACTTTTTGTGGGGAGGAAATCGAGCGGCAAGGTCAAGCCAAAGAATAAATAACTCCCGATGCCACAATGCCTGTGCAAAGAATAAGGGCCTCATGAGGCTGCTGGAGGAAACTTTGCAAAAAGTTTATCGTGAAATTCGCACAAAATCAAAGTGCTAATGACCAAAGAATGGGGAACCAAGAAGCTTCAATGAAAAAACTTGAGAAACAATCGACAAATTGATGAGGCAATAAGAATCGAAATTTGTACCATAATCCATCACAACCCAAAGAACAACTATCATGGGGACTCTACAGAAAACTTTGCCTATAAGACTCACGAAGAACTCGAGAACGAACTACAACAACAAGAGTCACTTTTGGAAAATGAAATGGAGGATTTTGTCGAAACCTCCTATGTAAATTCTAGTGAAGTGCAATCGTATGATAGTTCGGGTTGTATGGAGACGGAAGAAATTGTTGAGAAATCACGGTACGAGCAAGTCGATGAAGTTGAGCTTGCTTTCTTTATGCGGTGAGACGCGGGCGATGAATTGCAAGAAGATATGGTCACTATCGCCAAGATCGACAAGCCATGTTTGAATGAACACCAACCTCTACTCATGGAAAATGCCGATGACGATTCCTCAATCATTTTGGTGATCACTCCCATCCTTGAAGACGGAGAAAGTGGCAAGGACTCCCGAGAGAAGAAGCCCAAGAAAAATAAAAGTCAAAAATTCCCTTTGGCCCTAAATGATCATATATCAAAGGGAATATTTATGGGTCTAAGACTGAAAGTGAAGACCCGCGAGACGGTGAAGTGGGCAAAAGGAAGGAAGGTGAAGGTTAAAGATAACCTGGCGTCGGTGCAGCTAAATGACCTTAAACAAAGCGCTACTGGGAGGCAACCCAAGGTGAGTAGGTTAATTTGTTGTTCCTTTAAATGTTTTCAATTAAAAAAAAAAAAAAAAAGAGTTTGAGTCGATTTATTTTAATTTATTTTGTTTTAGTGGATATTATGCTTTGGGTTTGTTTATCGTGGTGATGTGCAGATCGTGGGAATCAGAAAATTTCATCATATGGGCGACCGCCCAATATTATATGGGCGACCGCCCAAGTTAATTTGAAAAGATTGTGAAAGCTGCTGTGCATGTGGGCGACCGCCCAAGAATATGTGGGCGACCGCCCATGTTGGAATTCTGGCGTTGATTTATGACCTCACTGTTCTCCAAATTCGCCATTACCAGCCGCTCCCTCCCTCTTCTCTCTCTTTCCATCGCCACATCATCTCTCTCCGACATCTCCTAATCCAGAAACCCAAATTCCGGCCGACGCCCTAACTGTCATCCATCAATTCCGGCAACTTACGTCAATTCCCAAACTCGGTTCCCAAACCAAATTTCCATTCTTCTCCAAATTCGCCATTACCAACACCCCCTTCCTTGCTTTCCATTGAGAAAATCCAAATCCGGCCAAACGCTCCTTCCCTCTCCAACCAATCGCCACCTTCTCCAATCAAACCTTAACCCACCATTATCAGCCGCCTAATTCCTCCATACCAGCGCCTTTCACTTCCCCTTCATCATCATTAACGGCCAAAACCCAAAACTTCAAAACCAGCTCCAAACCAGCCACGTCCGATTTCGCCATTGACACCCCTCTCTCCAATTCGGCGGAAAATCCAAACCCCAAATCGGAAAACCCCTTTCTCCGATCTCGCCACAAAGCTTTCCATTCTAATCCTCTGCAGGCCAAATTCAAAGACCCAATCGGCCAAACCCTCGCTATTCCCGCTCGTCCCTTTGCTTCTTCCACAGATCTTATCTTTCCAATCCGCCCAAAATCCCTCTCCTCCTTCCCGTTCCCAAATCGGCCAAAACCCACATCCGTCAATCCACTCGCCCTCCCTTGTTCCTCCTCGACGGGCCATTTGCCAGGTAAATCAACAGCCAAGGAAAAATGAACAGATTGATTCAAGCGATCGCCGATAGTAGTCAGCCAGACTTGTTACGGACGGGAGACACATTGTGGTATGTTTCCGGATGTAATAGATCATTCATACGACATGATCACATGCATATAGCATGTTGCAATGTGTCTTTCGTTTCTTTTCCTCTAGTTATGTTTACCCTGAGGGAACTTGCCAAAGATCAACTTTTAGAGTGTTCTTCTATAGAAAGTCCCTGGCGGAATTGGAATTGCTGTGTTGTAGTGAGAAGTTGGATGCACGGGTGAAGAAAATTGTCCGTCTCATGTCTCCTTCGATTTTCCTTTGTAAGTATCTCATTTTTTTATTTATGTTTTATTTTTTATTCACATTAGGACAATGCGCATTTTAAGTTTGGGGGTAAAATTGTATATACTTTGTGTTGTGTTCTTAGTAGTTTAACTTTAGTTTTATTTAAAAAAAAAAAAAAAAAAAAAAAGAAAAAAAAAATGAAAATTTTGGAAAAAAATGAAAAAAAAAAAAAAAATAGTTAGCTATGTCCTTTTCTTGTATAGAGTTTTGCTATCATTCTTGGTGTTCCATATAATTGCATGTGATCTTTTGTGACCGCTAATAAGGATAATTGGATGTGATAATGTGTATATGCAAGTTTTGGTATTTTTTTTGGTTAATTGTGGTACATTACTTAAGAGTTATAATTGTGCCCTAAATCTCTTAGTGTAATTACTCTTGGAAACAATCTCTTTGTTGATAATTTTTGATCCTTTTTTATAAAGTTCATAGTACACCATCATCTTTTGAGTTAGTGAATTTGTTTATCAAATAGCAACATTAGGCGAATTGTAAGATGAATACTCCTTGGTTGTAAATGGAACCCCCCCTTGTTATCTTGAGAAAGAAAAAAGAAAGAAAAAAAAAAGAAAAAATAAGGGGATGAGAGCAATGGCAATGCGATGTATACTTGGTGAAACCTCCAGACGCGTAGATTAATTGGTTAGGGATTATTCTAGCTTAACCAGATTTCTGGGTATGCAGTAGCGTTATGGAGGAAGAGCTTTACCGCCGTGATGGTCCGTATCAAGCTCGATACCGAAGTGGCTAACTCTCAAAGCCTTTAAATAAATCTCTACTTAGTATTAGGGGCATGGAGTTCGCTGCTACAGTGTTCCCTACTTGAACGGTAGTAGATTTTAAAATGTGCTTAAATGATCAAGTTTGGGGGGGTTTGTAGTTGATTCATGGGAGTATTCATGCTTTGCGTTTAAAAAGTGTTGTTGTTTGATAAATAGAGTCAATGAAATAAAAGATGGTAGGTGTACTTAGCTTTATAAATATGGATCTTGGTTGTGAGTAAAGAGAAAAATGATAATGCATATAGAGATTTATGGTGCAATTATAATGGTTAAGTAAGATATTACAATTAATGGAAATATATTGATATTTGCATAGTGGAAGTCTTATCCGGCGGTTGATTGTAATGTGTGATTTATGCAATTGTGGAACATACAAGAATGTTGGGGAGATAGTTGATTATTTGGTAGAGTAATTGTTTTTATTTTTTTTTGTGTCCGTTTAGTTGTATATTGTTTATTTTGGTGTTTGCTCGAGGACTAGCAAATGTTTAGGTTTGGGGGTATTTGATGAGTGAGTTTTACACTCATCCATTTAATATTTTATAAACTTATTCTTTGCTTAATCCTTGAGTTTTGTGTGTTTTAATGGTTGTTTTTAGTGTTTATTTAGTTTTCAGGGTCCAAGTGAAGATTAAGCAAATTAGAAGCATTTTGTGGCCACTTTAGAAGTTCGGGGCAGAGTGGAAATATGAAAGTTCAAAGGAAAGTGCAACATAAATTTTTATAGTGTCCAAAATGCGGAAAAAGGCGACGGTGCAATTATGGGACGAAACGAATAAAGGGGGGGTACAAAAGGGGCCAAAACAGGCCAACATCCACAGCAAGTGGCCGGCATGAACAAGAGCTGGCCGAGGTAGCTTGGCCGAGACATCCAAGGAGTTGGGCCTACGATTGAAAGGACTTGGGCCTAAGTTGGGCTTGATTACATTAAATGGAGACTCTTCAATTTCTCTACAAACCTAGGAATAAATAAAAGGCTTCAGTTTTTTTTAAGTGCCGTGGGTTAATACTGCCTAATTAATAGTGATTATTAATGTGAAACCTAGGAATATAAAGGTGGTGCCATGGGTATTTGTGAGAGGGGGAACACTATTTTTTTTCAGTTATCATCTCTTCATTTTTTTTTTTTTTTTTTTTATTTATTTTCTTCTTGGTGTTCATATTTTCATGGAAAGCTAAACATTTGATTCTTGGGATTGGAGGTAACGATTTATGTTTTAAGTTTTAATTTTTATCATTTTCATTGTACGACTTGGGATTGTCAAGTAGATTTAATGTAATTTTAGAATATGTATGTTGCATGCCATATGTGCTCTTGAATGATCTTGAATTATAATTGTGAACCGTCAAATTCGCAATTGTAATTAGACTTTGCTTGATAATTACAATTTGTTGAATCCCCGCCAAAAGATTCATAAGAATTGTAGTTCTTGACGTTCTTCTTTTCTAAATGGGTTTTCAATTAATTTATGAACGGGCCAAGGGATTAGATTAATTGGAAACACTTGATTGCAAATCACCCGCCTAAGTGTCCCAATCATACTTTTGTAAGAACGAACCCCAAGTATACTTTGATTGATGATTATTGAAATTTGAGCATAATTGTGAACCCAATCCCGAGAATTCCATTTTATTTTATTATTTAAATCTCTTCTTTACAAATTTAGTTATTTCTTCAAAAGCACTAGTTTTTAAAACAACAAAATCCTCATTTTTATTACATCTTTGTCCTAGCAATAATCTTTTCTACTTTGAAATACGTGTCTCGGTGGTTCGACCCTACTTACCCTATCTACAAATCAATTGTAGGTAGTTTGAGTTGGAAATTTTCTTTTGACGTTTCGACGTTCGTCAGAGCAATTCATGTCTGCAAAGTTTCTGAAGTGATTTTGAGAGGCCTTAAGCGGGGCTCCTTGTATTTACTTTAAGGAATGAAGCTTTCTGGGTCAGTATTGGTTGCATCATCTGAAGTGGTCGAGGATATGATCAAGTTGTGGCATATTAGGCTTGGGCACATGAGCATTAGGGATGCAGATATTGGCTAATCATGGTCTTCTGTGTGTGGCCATAAGGTCAAGGATCTTAAGTTTTGTGAGCATTGTTTATTTGGGAAGATGCAGCGAAGGAAGTTTCCTAAGGGGGTTCATAGAACGAAAGGCAGTCTGGATTACATTTACTCGGATTGTTGGGGACCTTCACGACAGGAATCATTAAGGGGTTACAGGTATTTCTTGTCTATGATTGATGATTTCTTGAGAAAGACTTGGGTGATTATTATGAAGTACAAGAGTGAGACTCTCACCAATTTAAGACAGTGGAAGACATTAGTGGAGAATCATACAGGGAAGAAGATCAAGCAACTCTGGACAGATATGGGTTGTTTTGTAGTGCTGAGTTCGATGAGTTTTGCAAAAAAGTGGGGATTTCTAGGCATCTCACTATCAGGGGTACACCACAACAGAATGGTATCGCAGAGCGCATGAATCAGACATTGTTGGCTAGAGCAAGGTGCATGCTCTCCAATGCAGGGTTGCCTAAGCGGTTCTGGGCAGAAGCGGCTAGTACAACATGTTACTTGATAAATCGCGGACCACATACAGTTATCAATCTCAAAGTTCCCAATGAGGTATGGTCAAGTAAACCTGTTGATTATTCTAATTTAAAGGCTTTTGATTGTACTGCTTATTATCATGTTGATGAGGGGAAGTTAGAGCCGAGGGCTAGAAAATAAGTTTCCATGGGTTATGGAGATGGTGTCAAGGGATACCGGATTTGGTCTCTATCAGAAGGTAGGGTTATCATAAGCAGGAATGTTGTCTTTGATGAAAATTATGTGATTAATCCTATTATGAGATATGTGATTGTATCAAGTGTTAGTAGTATTGATAAACAGGTGGAGCTACAAGTAACTGCAGAGTAGAGCATTCCACAGTCATCTTTCATCAGGATCTACCGACAGAGACGGAAGCACCAGACAGTTCATCACCAATTTTCGAAGAACATGGGTAAGCACAAGAGAGGCCTAGACGGGCTAATTTCGGGAAGCCTCCTGTGAAGTATGGTTTTGAAGACATGGAGTCTTATGCACTTCAGGTTGATGAGGAGGTGGAACCCGATCCTTCGGAGTCAACCACTTTCAAGGAAACAGTTACATGTTCAGAGTCTGCCCAGTAGCATGCAGCTTTGGGAGATGAGATGGAGTCACTTCACAAGAATCAGACATGAGAGTTAACCAAAAGGCCAGAATGCAGAAGATTGTGACTTGCAATTGGGTTTTCAAGAAAAAGAAAGGTATGTTACCATCAGGGGGTCAAGTATAAAGCTCGTGTGGTTGCTAGGGTTTTCACACACAGGGAGAGCGTTGACTATAATGAGATTTTCTCACTAGCGATTAGACACACTTCTATCAGAGTGCTATCAGCAATGTGCAAATCAGGATTTGAAGCTCTAGATATAAAAACAGTTTTTCTACACGGAGAGTTGGAGGAGTAGATTTATATGACACAACCAGATGGGTTTCAGGTTCCAGGAAAAGAAGACCACGTGTGTAAGTTGAAGAAGTCCTTGTATGGACTAAATCATTCGCCTAGGCAATGGTATAAACGGTTTGACAGCTATATGACAGAGATTGGTTACACTAGGAGCCCGTATGACTGTTGTGTGTATCACAATAGGTTGGTGGATGGTTCGATCATTTATTTTGTTCATTATGTGACGATATGTTGATAGCAGCTGTCAAGAAGTCTGATATTCAGAAGTTGAAGTGTCTACTATCTGCTGAGTTCGAGATGAAGGATTTGGGTGCAGCAAAGAAAATTCTGGGTATGGAGATCTACAGGAATAGAAGCCAATGAACTCTGTTCTTATCCCAGAAAGGTTACATCAAGAAAGTTTTAGAGAGGTTTGGCATGTCTACAACAAAGCCTTTAGATTCTCCGAGTGCAGCGAATGCACGTCTGTATCTGTTGCTTTTGCACCAAAATCGGATGAAGAGAAAGAGTATATGGCTCGAGTACCTTATGCTAGTGCAGTTGGTAATTTGATGTATGTTATGGTTTGCCGAATCTTGCTCATGTTGTTAGTAGGTTCATGGGGAATCCTGGTAAGGAACATTGGCAAGCAGTGAAGAGGATCTTCAGATATCTTAGGGGTACATCGGATGTTGGGCTCATTTCTGGAGGTGATACAACATGTGCAGTTGAGGGTTATTGTGATTCAGACTACTCAGGGGAAGTTGACACGAGAAGATCTATGACCGGGTACGTATTTACTCTTGGTGGGTCAGTTGTCAGTTGAAAAGCTACTCTACAATCTACAGTGACATTGTCTACTACGGAGGCGGAGTACATGGCATTGACAGAAGCTGCTAAGGAGAGAATATGGCTAAAGGGTTTGATCAGCGACCTTGGGCTACATCAGGATCAAGCTACAATATATTGTGACAGTTTGAGTGCAATTTGTTTGGCCAAGGATCAAATTCATCATGAGAGGACCAAGCACATAGATGTGAGGTATCATTTTCTGAGAAGTGAGAAGCGGATCAAGGTGAAGAAAGCGGGTACTATGGACAATCTTGCTAACATGTTCATGAAATCCGTTCCAACTAGCAAGTTCCAACGTTGCTTGGACTTGATGAATGTTCGCAGCTGTTAGACAGCATCTGAGGGAGAGGGGGAATTCTGGTTATGATCTGGAGGTTAGATATCAAGGTGGAGATTTGTTGAATTCGGTGCCATCTAAGTTGGGACGCCTAAATTAGAGGATAACAAGGAATTTCGGAATTTCTGTGATAGCAGCTGAGGGAGCAACCACGCGGAGCTAGGGGGTGTGATCATGCCGGTAGCATAGTTGCGAAAGGCTAGCGCCTCTCTCGCCCGCCTCGCCATTTTGGCGCCTTTAGGGGTCGACCACCTTTTGGTTTTATGGCGGGCTGTTGTGCGCCTTTTAGGCCAGGCGAGATGTTTCTTGGTTATGGCAAGAGGCGTAAGGAGCTGCCTTTGCCAAAAGGCATAATAGGCGTATGTGTAGTGCTAAACTAGGTCATTTTGTAATTTTAGTTTTAATAATTTAATTTACCCAATGGGTTGTTTTGGGAAAACATGGGGTAAAGATAGCTTGAAGCGTGCATGACAAACAAAGATATCTGTTATTTCTCTCGAGTGATCAAAAGAAAATAAGTACGATACATGTGTTTTTTGTCTTAAAATTCACCTATTTTCACGCTTTTAAATGACTACTTGTTTACTGATTTGAACACATTTTTTGAACATAAAATGTGTTTTTTTTTCTAAGAATTCTCACTTTTGGGTGTTTTAGTTGTGTTAAGTTGCTATTCCATGTGAAATTGTGACCTTTATTTATTGCAAAATTCTTGTTCTTAACATGTTTAAGCTTTGTTTAATATATTTTACATATATATTATTTTACTATTCCTTTTGTTCTACTTTAACGCCTTGCTCGCCTTTCGGCCGCCTTTCAACCGCCTCGCCATTCGCCTTTTCTAGGAACTTCTCGCCTGCCTCTCGCCTTTCGTCTTTAACAACTATGATCGGTAGGTCAGTGACCGAGAGATTCTGTGTTGGCATTCAATCTCATATTGCGAGAAATCCAAGAAAGTTTCTAGACAAACCGGGCGATCACGCCAAGCCCTTTGTGCGTAGAGGACGGTTGCGCGCCTAGGGGGCGATCGCGCCCTGGGCCCGTTTTGGTACAGGGTTGTAAAACCCTGCAGGGTTTGGAGTAGGCAGTTTAATACCACTTATCCCTAACCAATTGAGTAGTTCTCTTGCTCATCTGTTTTCTAGATCTAAGGTTTGCACAGTCAGGAATTCTTGACCAATAATTTGTGCACCAGATTAGAGATTGTAATTTGTTGATTCCAGAAGATAATAATATTCTCTCCCTCTGCCCGTGGATGTAGCCAAGTTGGTGAACCACGTATATCTATCTGTGTGTTGTGTGATTGTTGATTGTTTTCTATCTTCTACATAGACTTTGTTCTAACAAGTACTATGATCGGAAGATAAAGCACTATATGTTAGAATGAAAGGAGAGCAATCTGAGTTGTCATTTATCAATGAACCATGCATGACTTACAAGTGAATATCCAGATACACAATGAGTTGGATGCTGGAGCAGGGAAACAATTGTCTCTGCAACCAAAGAGGGAAAAGATCAACAGTAAAAAATATATAGAGAAATAGTCAATAAATCTCGTACTTTCTTATAAGGATTACGGACGTTTAGTACTAGGATAAATGATTTGGTTGTCAAGCACAACCATTCCCAGATGCATCAATGTATGTCAATCGAGCATAAAAGTGCACTCGTTATAAAACAAAATAAAAACTGAAATTTGAGGAGATAAGTAGGGAATTTTTCTCTTTCATGATTTAGACATAAAAAGAAGAGTATGTAGCATGATCGAAGATTGAATTGACGAAATACCACGATCTGATGACTGCCCATTCAACCACACAGACACACAGAACAAGACACTTATATTATAAGTGAAACTAACACAATATGCTAGCTACCAAAATAACTTCTGCAAAAAGAAGATAAAATATAGTGCATGGCATCATAAAAGACTGTTGTAGATATACTTATTAGTGTTTCCACAAAGATCATTGTATTTCTACCGAGCAAAACATGGCTTGATCTTAAAACTACATACCCCCAGATAACATAATACTTTCAACTTGTCACATCTTACATGTAAGCTGTAGTTATGAGATGTATCGATTATACAAGCTTTTATTGGCACTAATCCAACAAACCTTTTAAAATAACACAGAAGCCCTTCACTGTGGATGTATCTGCAGTGAAGGCAACTTGATTCAGATCTTTTTGGATAGATCGAGCTTCATCCATCAACGCTACCTGTCGAATTAAAAGTCTTTGTAAGTTCATGAACATAAATATATGCAATTGAAAAATGAGCAATGACGAGTTTTTATTCCAAATAATGAAACTTATGCTTGATGGCATGTCAACTAACTCTTCATGTGCCCAAAAATTTGATACCAAGTTTAGTGATACGGAGGGAGTATAGGGCAAGTGGTTTAAGAGAAAAATGAACCAGGCTAACTTCAATTTATAGGTTTGGGGATTTTGGTAGTTAAGAGGGATTGCTGGAATGTCTACAAGGGTATGTGTTTTCAAAAGAGAAGCATGAGAATCTTCCATCTTGGAGTCGGGTTCAACACTTTCCATCTAACCGTTGTCCAACGAATAGCTCACAATCCCCTCTGCTAAAGAAGCAACAGAATTCTAGCAACAGCATATCACAAAGGCACCTTCCGAACTGGTTATTTACTTGCTAGTTTAGTTTAATTTTCTGTCTTCTTATATTACCCCCCGCGTTTGTCCTATCGACCAAGAAAATAAATCGTGCTTGTTGAGACTTGGTTCGTGCCTTATACTGAAGGAGTCTCGAGGTTGATGATGATCATGGAAATTCCAGTTCTACAATTCGAAATGACATAAGGGCAACCTCGTGCCACAAGAGCTCCCACTACTCAAGGGGTCCAGACAGTGGTGAAGCCACGTTTGTGAGAAAGGGAGTCACTTGACCCTTTCAATTTTGAAATGTGTCAAATTTGAATTTTTTTGGACATTCATTTTGGAACAGAGGGAGTACTAAAAATGATGATTTATACATTTTGACCCCTTTACTATTGGGTAAATTTTGCACTAAATTATTATTTTGACCCCCTTGTGTGCTAGAGTTGAATACCTCAACTACAATATTTATCCCAAAAACAATCTTGACCCTTACCGAAATTTTTTGGCTTCGCCACTACTGGGTCCAGGGAAGATGATTACGAACTTTAATCTAAGCTGAGAATCTCCATTATTGCCTCAATATCTCTTTTCTTTCCAAATGAAGAAAGAAAAATCTTTATCTG
Source organism: Adenophora triphylla var. japonica (assembly GCA_022495995.1). Classification (NCBI taxonomy): domain Eukaryota; kingdom Viridiplantae; phylum Streptophyta; class Magnoliopsida; order Asterales; family Campanulaceae; genus Adenophora; species Adenophora triphylla. Next base: position 160,211 of record JAFEMH010002093.1, read on the forward strand.
ATGTATCATGAAAAATTTATACATTATTCCTAAAATTATAGGTAGAAAAAAAATATGGAGAAACAAAACTATGATAATGAACAGGTTGACACATTTAAATGCTGCTCAAATTTAGGGAAGAGGGAGCATTAAACTTTCACATTCTGAGTACTATTTTGTTTCTCCACACACAACCAAAGAATTTCGAGTTCAATAAAGAAAATTGGACACATACCTGCAGAAAGAGAATACTCTTTCTACCAGAACGGAACGGATTAAAGACGAACCTCACAAACACTAGAAATCCACCAACAATCAAAATTAACCTCAGCATAGAACCATCCCCTTCCCCGTCGTTGATCGCCGCCCTGTTATCCTCATAACTTGATCGGGAATGTTGATACAGCGGTGCATCCCAGACATCGGAATCAGAATTCAACTTTGAATCTGAATCGGATGAGAACGATGAGCCACCCATTACACCGCCCGACGCAGCTAGGGCTAAATTCAGGGCGTTTATCAAAAATAATGTCAGGATAATTGTTGCTATTGTCATCGTATTCCCCAAGAAATTAAACGCCATTTTCACTCGGAGTTTTCCTTCTGGTAGTTAATTTCGGCGGGATTCAGAATTTCTTCAGGAATTTGAGTTTTATGGGTAGATTACCCGTCGGTGTGTTTATGCCTATGGAAAGAAAATAGACTTTGAACTAAGCCCATGTTTGGAAGATGGTTTCTTTTCTTTTTGGGCATATTAAATTAGTTAACCTAGTTTTCCAAAATGTTGTCGGTCTAGTTTTCCAAAATGTTTCGGTGGTTATTAAATTTGCATTTGTTATAACTTGATTATTGGTTATTAAATTTGTATTTGTTATAACTTGATTACTGATTTTGTATTTTTGTTATAATCAGATACAAATTTGGGAATTTGCATCGTCATAAGTTTCTTTTGAGACAAATAATTTTTCCTCAAATTTCTCATTAATTTAAGTGTCATATAACTTCTTATAAAATATTATATTATACTACATTCAATATATACTCCCTCCGTCCCGATAAATGCTTCACCATTTTGGCTCAGCACGTAAATTAAGAGTGGAGAAAATGTTGTGAGTGTAATAGTAAAATATGAGAGAAAATAAATTAATAGTAAATTTGAAAAATGTTGTGAGTGTAAGGCTCCGTTTGTTTCGGGGAAAATAACTTTCGGAAAATGATTTCCTGGAAAATGTTTTCCGAAAAAGGAAAACGTTTTCCGAAAATGTGGAAAACGTTTTCCGGAAAATGAGGAAGATGTTTTTCTGGAAAACAACTTCCTTAGGAAAATGGGGAAAATGGAAAATTTCGGAAAATGAAGATGTTTTTCGGAAAATTATTATTATTATTATTACTATTATTTTATTATTATTTTATTATTATTATTATTATTATTATTTTATTATTATTTTATTATTATTATTATTTTATTATTATTTTATTATTATTTTATTATTATTGTTATTATTAATATTATTATTATTATTATTATTATTATTAAAATATTATCCATCCACTTTTTTTACACCATTTTCCGGAAAACAACTTCCTTAGAAAAAATTCGGAAAACGTTTTCCTTAGAAACGGCGGAAAATGTTTTCCGAAAAACATTTTCTCAATTTTCCGGAAAACTACCAAACAACGGAAAATGGGAAAACGTTTTCCGGAAAACAAACATGTTTCGGGGAAAATGGGAAAACGTTTTCCGAAAAATTACCAAACACCGGAAAATGGGGAAAACGTTTTCCGGAAAACGTTTTCCGGAAAACGTTTTCCTCCCATTTTCCTGGAAACAAACGGAGCCTAATAGTAAAATAGGAGAGAGAATGAGTGGGTGGAATAGTAAAGATTATTTGTCATTTTAGGAAATGTGAAGCTTCTAACGGGACGCACTTTTGGGTAATTGGTGAAGCTTTTATTGGGACGGAGGGAGTATTATTTAAAATTATGATACAATATCCTCAATATTGCCTCCTACTACCACCACCATTGGTGTAAGAAAACCGTCTTCTATTTCGATAGAAAGATTCGCGCCGCCGATCGCCGAAATTCGATCACCGACTGTAACAGTCGGGTCACAAGTCGTTGGTCGCCAGAAGCCGGTCGTCGGTCGCCGACGCCACCTTTCATCATCAATCAGTATTATGAATTATCATGTATGCAGTATTATTATGAATAATACAACATGAAAATGAACTTATGAGGTATTGTGAAACTTTTTTATAACTTATAAGGTATTCTCCCTACGAATTTGGTTGACCTGTTAAATACCTAACGAAAAATATGTCATGTGCCACTCACATGACATAATTAAGGGGTATATATATGTCTTTCTAATGGAAATGGTTTTGTTTGTTTGTTTTCATTTTTAAAATTTTCTTTTTCTTTCTTTGTTTTTTGGCAGCTATATTTTTGGATTTAGATATTTTGTGGTTTTTTTTTTCATTCTTTTTAATTATTTTTTTGGCAACTATTTTTTTGGATTTAGATATTTGTTTTCTTTTTTATTTAAAATAGCTAAAAAATTATAGAAATACTCCCTCCGTCCCATTACAAACCGGAAAGTTGGTCAACTGTTGACCATCTTTGACCAATAATTTATGAATATCTAGATATTTTTTTGTAATTTTAAAAATTGTTATTGCTTCACCATTAGAAATACTATCAATAACTTTTTTTAGAATTACAAAAAAATATCTAGATATTCATAAATTATTGGTCAAAGATGGTCAACAGTTGACCAACTTTCCGGTTTGTAATGGGACGGAGGGTAGTATATAGTTTTCTATTTATTCACATATTGATGAGATCTTTTTCAATACCCACTTCTTGTTATAATTACCCTCGCAAGTACGAGTGCCAACTTGTAGCATTATACTCTTGTAGGGGTCGAACCACAAAGACTCGGGTTGTTTGGAACAATTAAAATGATGCACAAAAGTAAATAAAAGTGTTAGAGTTAGAGATATTATCCCACATTGGGAATTGACAAACCTTGCATATGACATATAATGATCATGTGTCACTCCCCTTATCACCGATTGGTTTTAAGGTGGAACCTCAGACTTTAAGATGGTATCAGAGCAGGCCCTTACACGTGTAGGCCCAACGGCCCACGATGTTACTCCGCGCCACCCTGTAAGTGCTCCAATTTGAGTTGTTAGTATTTTCGTTAGAAAACTAACGAAAGCCTTCACATCCTTAACCTAAACCTTTAACAAAACCTAACTTTTCTAACAAAGCAAGGGTAAGTTGGGGATTGCTATTTGGAGTTAAACAAGGTAAGGAATCTCACAAAGGGTAAAATTCCGAAATCAGCAATCTGTAAATAACAGCTGGTTGAGTATTTGAAAATTTTATTCCTCTTGTCCAAAGCCTGCAGCAACATTTAATGAACAGTGCACGCCTTCAGAATGATCCACGCGGATCCTTTTGATTTTTCCAGTGGCCTATAAATAGAGCCCCTCAGTCTCATTTTCAAAAAACAACAACAATTCACTCACAGCAGCATCCTGGCGAAAATATTATAGAAAACAGTGGGAATTCCTTAAATTGCCACCTTTTTCTTAATCATTTTTCCAAATCTCACTCACTAAACACTCTCAAATTCAAGTCTCAAACACAAATCCAAGGAAGATAGGATACCACCATTGGTAAATCCTCCTTCTCCTTACCTTAAACCTCCCTCATCCATGCATACATCTCAAACTTTAAAGATGTAACTTGTTCATCCACTTGTTGTTCATCTCTTGCCCAAGATCCAAGAGAATCTCCATGGAAGTTCATCTCCATGGATGATTCTCTACAAGGATCTACATTCTCTTAGTTTGTTGTCTCTTCTCTTACATTAAATAGTTGCTACTTGGTCTCTTGACCTAAAGTGTGGTCACCTTGGAGTTCATCTCCATGGATGATCACACTAAATGGTCCACATTCTCATTTCATGTTATTAGTCTTTACTTGACCCAAAATGAAGTCATCTTGAAATAAATTTCCATGGATGACCATTTTAAAAGGTCCAAATTGTTTTTACTTACTTGAAAGTATTTTTCTAAGCCTAAGATCTTCACCTTGGAACCATTTCCATGGATGAAGATCATCAAGGTTCCTAGGTTACAAAAAGGGTGAAATTGATACATTGAGTTCAAAGATCTCAAAGATGGTCATCATAATGACCACCTTAGAAATCCACTCTAAAGTTGATACATCCTTGACTTAAAATAATTTCATACATAAATCTTTATTTCAAGTTAAATCTCCTCATCCCAAGCAAATGAAGTGCTTCAAGTCCTAATGTACCCTAAGGATGGCTTGATATAGTAGATCACCACTAAACATGTTTAGTGATCACTAATCAAAGCCTAAGGAAATGGGGACAAGCATGGATGCAAATCCCAAAAATGTTTTTCACTTATCATTTTCTGGTGCCAACTTCAGTTCTGATTCTGTAACTCCAGTTTACATTCTGGAATTTACAGAATCAGAAAGGGGAAGAAGGGAATTTACAGAATCAGAAAGGGGAAGAAGGGACCAGTTTACATTCTAAAGGATAGACTTCTAAGGTGGCATGCAACCCTTTCTGCTCAAAAAGGGGAAGAAGGGACTAGTACTGGTGCTGAAGCTGCTGCTGCTGCTGGTACTTGGAGAAACTGGGAACTTTAATTAAGGGGGAGAAGATTTGAAGAATATTTTTTGCTATTGTGGTTCTTAAAAACATTTTAATTTCTGTTTTAGTTTTAAACTATGATCTGTAATAACTTAAAACAGGTTGTTGCTGAATGGTTTTTGCTTTTGCTTTTAAATTAAATGAACTGCTGGCTTTTACTCTAATCTGTTGTATGTAATTTTTGTGTGTGGATGTGTAAACTCATCTACACACACATCCATTCAGGGGGAGTCTGTGCTGAAATGTTGATCTAAAATGATCAAATCATAAATCTTTGATTTTTGATCAGAAAGTTCAAAATAGGGGGAGATTGAAAACGGGAGTTTTTGGGAACAATCCTTGTTTCCTTATTTTCGAAATATCTTCAAATATGGTAAGTAGATTTTGAGACTTTCATGAAAAGATTTATTATGTCCTACTTTGACTAGGATTTTGTAAATAAAGTAAATATTTTTTATTTATGTACATAGTTTTATATTAGGACTAACCTACTAACAATCTCTTTCTTTGTGAGTGTGGTTTATATTTTCTTATAGGTTTAGAGATCTCAAAAAGGAATGAAGTTGATTGCATGAAGACCTTCTCCATGGTGCATATAAATACAAGGTCATCAGCACAAGAGAAGACACGGATTTTGAGAGAGAAAAATACTTGTTCTTCAAAGTTTTTCAACGTTGTTGTTTTAGGTTGTGAGTGAAGGTTGTGACATACATCCGTAACTCACATCTAGGCTTTCATTGAGTTCTTTGTTTTACTTCTGACTAGAATAGGACCTACTTGGGAAAGGGGTATTGTTCTTGTCATAGAAGGTGATTAGAACTCATTTAGTATTTTCGTCTTTTAGTTTTTCACTTATTCTTATATTTGTAAGCATCAACGTTTTAATAGTGAAAAGTTTTTGGGCGCAAGCCTAGTATGCTGATCTCAAGATCAGTAAGCGTATATAACCCTTGTGTTATCGTTTTATTGTATTTTATTCCGCTACATTATCTGTGGATGTGTGGACAGTTGTGAGACACATCTGTACTCATATCCGTATTCTGTCAAGTGTTTGAAGCTTCCTAGCTACACGTCTGTGGCTTATGCCTCTCTTTTTCTTAAGATGTTCCTTTTTTGCTTCTTTTTTTTTTTTCATTTTTAAGAAAGGAACCAATTCATTGCATTCATATTCGAAAAAAGGATAGAGTTCTATAAAAGATAGAGGCTCACTGGACACATTATAAAATGTGTCCACTGACACCCCTCATCGCTTATAATTGAGTTATACGACTATTTCATCTTTTATAATTGAATTATAAAATGTACTTTTTTCCATTATAAAAACTTTCAATAATAGACATGAATTAATCTCATAATTTACATATTATAACTCTTATAGATGAAGTATAAGATAAATTCAACTCTTATAATTCAGCTATAAAACAATTATTAGAACAACAAATTTTTTCAATAATTTAAATAATAGACACAAATTAATCTTACAATTTGAATATTACAACTTTTATAGCCGAAGTATAAGTCCAATTCACCTTTTTATAATTCAGTTATAAAACAATTCTATCAACCAAAAAAAATAAAATTTCAATACTAGACAGGAAATAATCTGATAATTTACACAATAAATATCTTATAGTTGAATTATAATTACCAATTCAACCAACAACAACAACAACAACAACAAAGCCTTAGTCCCAAAATAATTTGGGGTCGGCTAACATGAATCCTCATATGTTATCGTGAAAAAATAAATAAATAAAAAAATTAAATTAAATTAAAAAAAAAAAAAAAAAAAAAAATAAAAAAAAATCAACCCCCCACATGGATTTTTGCCCTCCACTCCGGCATCTTCAACACCATACTTTCATCCACTCCAAGTAAATTCATATCATTTTCAATTACTCTAATCCAAGTTTGTTTGGGTCTTCCCCTACCCCTCGCCACTTTATCATTTCTCCACTGTTCCGGCCTCCTAACCGGTGCATCACTCGGTCTCCTTCTCACATGTCCAAACCACCGTAGACGATTTTCCCTCATTTTATCCTCAATGGGCGCAACTCCTACTTTACCTCTGATCACCTCATTCCCAACCGATCCTTTCTTGTATGACCGCACATCCATCGAAGCATACGCATCTCCGCCACATTCATCTTATGCACGTGACATCGTTTCACGGCCCAACATTCGGTGCCGTAAAGCAATGCCGTGACCTAATTGCCGTGCGGTAGAATTTTCCCTTTAATCTATTGGGCATGCCGCGATCACATAGAAACCCTGTAGCACTCTTCCACTTCAACCAACCTGCTTTAATCCTATGAGCCACATCTCCATCTAATTCTCCATCCTTTTGGATAATGGATCCAAGATAGCGAAAAAACTCAGAAGCTTGGATAATATTTCCATCAAATGTGACCGCCCCTGCCTCCCTACTTCCAACTCTGCTAAACTTACACTCCAAATATTCAGTCTTGCTTCTGCTTAATCGAAAACCTTGAGATTCCAAAGTGTGTCTCCACAACTCCAATTCAACCCCCAAAAAAAATTGCAATTACAATTTCTGCCCCCAAATATTGTTGTTGGGTCCTTAAGTCGCTGAAGGTTGGGATACAAGTACAAAACCAAATGCATTCATTGTTGCTAATACCTGCACAAGTAGGGACCACATGAACAATGTTATTGGGGTATGTTTTGTTCACCAAGATGTTACATCTGAAGAAAAAAATCATGGATAAATTCAGTCGTTTGTAAGGTGTGATTATTAGGCTATAATACAAAGCCTTAGTCCATTAATCCTGCCTATATTTGCTACTGATAAAAACGCATGCTGATCTGAGTAGAATGTGGCCATGGAAAAGCTAACGGGTTTTATGAGAAATGAAGTCATTAGAAAAGTTCTTCTGGGTGAGATTTTTGGTGGAGAGGAAGTACAAAAATGGATACACACAGATCTAAGCACCAAACTCCGCCAGCCAGATCTAAAATTCCGGAGAAAGGTGGAGGAGGTAGTGGAGATGTGACTGAAGTTAGAGTATGAGCCAGATCTGGTCAGATCTGAAATAATAGCAATGCCAGAGAAGGAGGGTGGGGCGCTGCACCAGAGAAGGAAATGGAAGAGAGGATCTGGAGCGAGGAGATCAAATGTCGTCGGTGTAAAAGATATTATCCTATATCGGGAATTGACAAATCTTGCCTATAACATATAAAGATCCTAAGCTAATCGCTTTAGCATCAATTGATTTTAAGGTGCAACCTAAGACTTAAAGATGGTATCAGGTCCATTAAATGTGCATGCCAAACGGCCCACGATATTGCACCGCGCCATCCGATTAATAAGTCCACGTTATAAGCCTTGCAAAGCCGGTCGGCTACACGTGAGGGGCGTGTTAAAGATATTATCCCAAATCAAAAATTGACAAACCTTGCTTATAGCATATAAAGATCATGAAACACTCTCATTAGCAGCAATTGATTTTAAGGTAGAATCTCGTGGAGAGAAAATGACGTGAGGGGGGGAGAAAAGGGAGAGCCTATGGGTGTCTGGAGAATTACAATCTCGAGAGAACTCTATACAATTAACCTATTTTGACACTACTTCAACAAGTATCGAATTCAAAGCAAAATTATCAAATCATATAACATATTTGAACAAGTACCAAAATCAAAGCATATACCAAATTCAAAACAAATACTCTATTTCAAAAAAATATTCAAATCAAAGCAAAATCATCAACAATGAAAAATGATAAACTGTGATTTAAACTTACAATGACAAAATTAGATAGTAAAAATCTTGAATCTAATGATGGCAATGACAACCTTTTTCTTCTTGTTCCTTCTCTCTTACTTAGACACTTAGGATTTTTTTTTCTTCTTTGTGTTTACAGAGACTGTAAGCTGCTGCTGGTGGTTTTTTTTTTTTTTTTTTTTAGAAATTGATACACCATGTAGCGAGTTATTTTGGAATTTATATTTTAAAAATGAAATTATTCGAGAAAAAATAGCTGTGTGCGTGTGCATGTAAAAAATTTTACATATAAATTTTTGTTTACACTTGTTCACAATGTTTTATGCTTTTTATATTTTATTGTGCAGTTTTTATGGAAGAAGAGCTGGAACAATCCCCGCACTGTAGGTTCGAAATCCGCCAATTATTAATCTGTCTTTACCCACCCGTGAACTTGCCAATTATTAGACGAGACTGACTGGGTAATCTCTTCTTCAACTTTAATTGGCTGTTGAATGATTCCTTTCCCAAAGTCAACTCTTAAGAAAAAATCCTCTCTTGACTTTATCCATATATATGGTCTTCCACTCTCGTTGTCAACCTTAATTTGTTTATTAAGTTTCTTAATCTTCAAAAATTTATCCTGCTTTGACTTTATTCAATCGAACTTTTGATCCAATTTTATAAAAATTTAGCTATCACTATTCAATTATAAAAATTGTTATCATTAATCATTATAAATAATATTAATAACAATTTTTAAAATTACATATAATTAATTAATTTTTTATAAAATTGTGATCAAAATTCAATTGAATTAATCATGAAAATTAAAATGGAATAAAATTTCAGAGACGGGTGTAGTATTTACATTCATGACCATTATCATGATTTTATTATTCTAACTACTGTCTCCATTTTGAAAAATTAATTTTCAAACAAATAATACTTTTTCCCCGATTTCTTATTTTCATTTTTAGTTAGTCTCATTTAAGGTTTTTAGTTTGTTTTATTTCTAAAATGAAAAATGGGACCCATTTGTTCCACTCATAATAACAACACACTTACTAATTTCTATCGACTTTCTCTCTCATACTTTATTTTTTATACTTACAATATTTATTTTTTCTTAATTTTTGTGTAAAGTAAAACTGAAAATATTAAATCTGAATAGAGCCGGAGGTAGTATTACTAAGGGGCAATATAATTAAATTGTAAGGTAAAAACACTTTTGCATTTCTATCTTTCACTAGATTTCACGAGCGGGGTCTGCATTAGATGTAGTCCTTATAAATTATTGTTCTATCGATCAATAACAAGTTTTAAATTATTTATTAACGTAGTTAAAATAATTTAAAATTTATTTAAATTAACAATTAAAAAAAAAGTGAAACTAACTTTTCGAAATTTCCGAACACAGGGAGTAGGGCAATTTTGTCATATACAATCATAAGATATAAACTCTCCCTAGATCATGGCTAGTGACCATATATGTCACAATGTGACCAGAACTTTTCAAAGTATAAATAATTAGTGAACGCCAGCCCCAGCCCCAGCCCCGCCCATGCATGCAGTGTCGATCGGCCGTGGTCCATTCAACGGATCCTTAATTTGTCAACTTGATACTTGGAGCCATTCAATTTCATTTAATAAAATCTTTCTGACCTTTTCCATACTTTTGACTTTCTGATCTCTAGTTGTATACTATTGCCTACAAATAAGTTCATGACATTAGTAGTTTCTGCACCTCATAACAAACAAAAACATTCTTAACTGATAACATGGCCAGCTCCAAACTTGTTCAAAAAATGCTTCCATTTTTCTTCTTCATCCCTTTATTATTTTTCTCTTCGGTTTTATCAGTTCCATCCTTTCAAAATCTTCCGGTGCCATCAGTGGGTCCCCATAGCTTCGCCTTCGATTCCTCCGGCAGGGGACCTTACACTGGCATCATGGATGGCCGAATTCTCATGTACCAGAATTCAAGAAACCGTTTCGTTGACTTTGCCTACACCGCCCCTAATCGGTAATTCTTGACCCGCTCCCTAACTGACAACTTAAGATTTTAGATCACTCGGTAACTTAACAATAATAGAATTTACAGCTAATTTAATGGAATACATATTTGTTTCAGGACAAGAGCACAGTGCGATGGCATTAAATCCCTCGACTTGTTATCCACTTGTGGAAGGCCCTTAAGTATGGCTTTTCACCATCGCACCAAACAACTCTATATAGCTGATGCCACTTTAGGGTTGTTTGTAGTTGGTCGTAGAGGAGGCCGAGCTATCCAACTTGCTACCACCGCAAACGGAATTCCTTTTACGTTCACCGTTGGTCTCGATGTTGACCAGTCAACTGGAGACGTTTACTTCACTGAAGCAAGTTCTACAGCCGGAATTGAGTACGTACAAGCACAACTCATATGCATATATCATTTTAGTTCTTTTGATTATGAACTTAATATATACGTTTCTCTGACAACCATTGTAAAACTTTGTGAGATTATCATGACATGAAACTTACTGTTTCTCTCTCGCTCTCTCTTTCTCTCATGCAGCAATGTTCTTTTAATACTTACCACTAGCGATTCAACCGGACAGTTGCTTAAATATGACCCAAAAACAAAGAGAGTATCTACTTTACTTAGTGGAATTGCTGGAGCGGCTGGAGTGGCTATTAGTAAAGATCGTTCATTCCTCCTTGTAACTGAATTTGTTGGCTCAAGGGTTCTAAAGTATTGGCTAAGAGGTTCAAAAGCACACTCAGTCGAGACTATATTACAAATCACAACTGGAATTCCCGATAACATAAGGAGGACACCTTCAGGAGACTTTTGGATAGCTATAACAACTGGTAAGGGTGAACTCCTCGGGATTAGGATTAACGGTTTTGGAACTGTTTTGGAAAGATTGACTATCAGTCCACAGTTTCAAGCGCCAACCCTTGCAGAAGTTCATGAGTTCAAGGGTTCAATATATCTAGGGTCTCTAATGGGAGTCAATGCTGGAGTGCAACGGAGTTGATTGCACTAGGGAATCGAATCGAGAAATGTTACAAAATTAATGCAACTTGAATAGGATCTTAGCTGCAAAGGTAGTAAAAGATGCCTATATGTTGCCACATTCATTCATTCATTCTTTCTTTCTTTCTTTCTTTTGTATCTTATGTGCATTTGTATTTAATTTCTTGTAAAGAATAGGAAATTAGAAGCTAAATACTACCCTCCGTCCCATTACAACGCGCACACTTGGACTATTTTATGAAATTTGACCATACAACTACGAGAAATTGATATATTATAATTAAATTTTAAAACTTTTAATTGTTAGTGTTGTTAGTAATAAATCAATAACAACTTTTAAAATTTCATCAAAATGTTCTAATTCCTCATTATTGTATGGTCAAATTTTATAAAAAAGTCAAACTGTGCGAATTGTAATGGGACGGAGGGAGTATATATATATATATCTTATTTGTACCAAGTATATACATTTTCGTCTTTCGGTCTTACCAAAAATGTTTGTATTATCCCGAATCAAGCGGGAGGTTGTATCATATATGTTTGAATAGATTGAAAAAGAAGAAACAAACATGTAAACTAAGTCGGGGTTTGTTCGACTGAAATTACCCGATGCGTGAACGCCCGAGCGCGTCGGATTTGTCCATTTTTGAAAAGGGAAAATGTTTGAAAGATTGGACGGATGAATTTCTTTGAATTTGTAAAAGAGAGTCGCCACGCCGTTTTGTGAGCCCGAAACATTGACAAAAGACGTTTTGATATAAGATCTTAAGTTTGGAGGTCACGTTACGCCTCAGAAATAGATTTTATTTTCACCTGAAACGCCTCATATTTATGAGACTTTCTAACATTTTTTGAAAATTGTGTGTGTATTTTTAAAATCAAATGACTTTGTATCTTAAAAAGAAAAGGAAAAAATGTGCAGTTTTAGAGAAAACTGTTTGCTTTGATAAAAAGATGGTTTAAAACAAATCAAAAACTAGAAAAAACTTGACAAATATTACAATTTGCAGACAGATCACTACGGATCAGTGCCCTTTTACAAGGAGGTCCGTACGGATTAGCATGTGCATTATGTTGTTTTCTGTATTTCATTTAATTTCTAATGTTACTTCGATTGGATTTTTAAAAAGAAAGGTGACATCTTTTAAACTGTCCAGGAAATTGATCACAAAAAAAAAAAAAAAAAAAAAAAAAAAAGGGGCAAATGTCCAATCTTAGGGTTGTCATCTCCAAATCCTAGGATAGTACAACAATGGTGGTTTTGAGCTTTTCTTGAGAGACAAATACCCAAATCAAAGCAAATACTCTATTTCAACAAATACCCAAATCAAAGCAAAATCATCAACAATGAAAAAGGATAAACTTTGATTTAAACTTACAATGGCAAAATTAGATTGTAAAAATCTTGAATTTGATGATGGCAATGACAACCTTTTTCTTCTTATCCCTTCTCTCTTACTTAGACACTTAGGTTTTTTTTTTCTTCTTTGCGTTTACAGAGACCGTAAGCCGCTGCTGGTGTTTTTTTTTAAGAACTCGATACACCGTGTAGCGAATTTCATGACCAAGTGAAATTGCTACACGATGTAGCTATTTAGGTTATTATAATTACCAATTAAACGCCAACGAGATTAACCCTAATTAAACTAAACTCGCTACATGATGTAACGAGTTTCAACGGTAACATGTTGAACTTGCTACACCGTGTAGCGAGTTCTAAAAAGTTGATTATTTTGAAAAATAGTTTTAAATTTGAGTTATTTTGAGATTTATATTTTTAAAATGAAATTATTTGAGAAAAAAATTGCTATGTGCATGTAAAAATTTTACATATAAATTTTTGTTTACACTTGTTCACAATGTTTTATGCTTTTATACTCCCTCCGTCCCAATCTAAAGTCCCAACTTTTATTTTTGAGCGTCTCATTGAAAATGTCCCAATCCAAAAAAGGAAACTTTTTATTACTATTCCACCCACTCATTCTCTCTCCTACTTTACTTTTACACTCACAACATTCTCTCTCCTAACTATTTCTCCCACTCATTCTCTCTCCTATTTAATTTTTCATACTCACAACATTTAAACTTTTTCTCTTTCTTACATCACTTTTCTTAATTCTCGTGTCGAATTCATTTTGAGACATTTAGAGTGAGATGGAGGGAGTATTTTATTGTGCAGTTTTTATGGAAGAAGAGCCGGAACAATCCCCGCACTGTAGGTACGAAATCCGCCAATTATTAGTGGCTGTCTTTACCCAGCCGTGAACTTGCCAATTATTAGACGAGACTGACTGGGTAATCTCTTCTCCAACTTTAATTGGCTGTTGAATGATTCCTTTCCAAAGTCAACTCTTACGAAAATATCCTCTTGACTTTATCCAAATATGGTCTTCCTCTCTCGTTGTCAACGTTAATTTGCTTTTTAAGTTTCTTAATATCTAAATATTTGTTCTACTTTTACTTTATTCAATCGAACTTTGGTCACGATTTTATAAAAATTTAATCATCACTATACAATTCTAAAAATTGTTATCATTAATCATTATAAATACTATTAATAATAATTTTTAAAATTACATATAATTATTTAGTTTTTCATAAAATTATGATCTAAATTCAGTTGAATTAACCATGAAAATTAAAATTGAATAAAATTTCAGAGACGGGTGTAGTATTTACATTCATGACCACTATCATGATTTTATTCTAACTACTGTCTCCATTTTGAAAAATTAATTTTCAACAAATAATATTTTTTCCCCGATTTAAGTTTTTAAGTTTCTTACTTTCCATTTTAGTTTGTCTCATTTAAAGTTTTTAGTTTATTTTATTTCTAAAATGGACAATATGAACTACTTGCTACACTCATAATAACAACACACTTACTAATTCCTACCGACTTTCTTTCTCCTACTTTATTTTTTATACTCACAATATTTATTTTTTCTTAATTATCCTGTAAAGTCAAAAAACATTAAATCGGAATAGAGCCGGAGGTAGTATTACTAAGGGGCAATATAATTAAATTGTATGGGAAAAACACTTTTGCATTTCTATCTTTCACTAGATTTCATGAGCGGGGTTCTGAATTGGATGTAGTTATCATAAATTATTGCTCAATGATATATCGATCAATAAAAAGTTTTAAATTATTTATTAACTTAGTTAAAATAACTTAAATTATTGAGTAGGTCTGCTGAGAAACGCGTTTCTCCATAACTATGGAGAAACGCATTTTTAATAGCCAGAAACTATACGTTTGATAACCAGAAGAAAATTTCTGGATATCAGTCTCAAAGGAGTTACGGATATCCGTAAGCTTTGGAACGGATATCCGAAGCCTTTGGCGGATATCCGTAAACATATTTGAAGCCAAATCCAAGGCCAAGACCACAAATTGCTTATTGAAGGTTTCGGATATCCGAAACCTTCAAATGTATATCCGTAAACCATCAAATGAATATCCGTAAACATATTTGAAGCCAAATCCAAGGCCAAGACCGGAAAATGCTTATTGAAGGTTTCGGATATCCGAAACCTTCAAATGTATATCAGAAACCATCAAATGAATATCCAGAAACATTTTGAAAGTTTCTGGATATCATTTTGAAGGTTTCTGATATCACTTTCATAAGCTTCCGGATATCCTTTTCAAAGGGTTACGGATATCCGTAACCTTTGAGGCGATATCCAGAAGTAACCATGGGACAAGGTCATGGCCAATACAAAAAGTTTCTGGATATCTTTTCAATAGCTTCTGGATACCCGTAACCCGTTTCTCCATAACTTATGGAGAAACGCGTTTCTCCCTAGATTTTACGTAAATTATTAGTTAAAATTTATTTAAGTTAACAATTAAAAAAAAAGTGAAACTAACTTTTCGAAATTTCTGAACACAGGCCGGGAGTAGGGCAATTTTGTTATATACAATCATAAGATATAAACTCTCCCTAGATCAATGGCTAGTGACCATGTCACAATATGACCAGAATTTTTCAAAGTATAAATAATTAGTTAATTTTTTTTTTAAATACTAGTAGGATGGCCAAAACCGGTTCCGATTCCGGTTCCGGTTCCGGTCCGGTTCACCATTTATGTGAACCTTAACCGGCCCTTATCCAAAACGGTTCCGATTACCCGGTTCCGATTTTCGTGGCGGTTCATGGCGGTTCCGAGCTTTTTCGGTTCGGGTCCGGTCCGGTTTTCCGGTTTCGATCCGATTCCGGTCCGGTTTGGCCATCCCTAAATACTACCCCATATTGACCCTGCAAATATAATTTTAAGGGTTGACAAACACAAACTTATGAACCAAATAATGTAGCCAGCCCCAGCCCCGCCCCGCCCCGCCCATGCATGCAGTGTCGATCGGCCGTGGTCCATTCAACGGATCCTTAATTTGTCAACTTGATACTTGGAGCCATTCAATTTCATTTAATAAAATCTCTCTGACCTTTTCCATACTTTTGACTTTCTGATCTCTAATTGTACTATTGCCTATAAATAAGTTCATGACATTAGTAGTTTCTGCACCTCATAACAAACAAAAACATTCTTAACTGATAACATGGCTAGCTCCAAACTTGTTCAAAAAATGCTTCCATTTTTCTTCTTCATCCCTTTATTATTTTTCTCTCCGGTTTTATCAGTTCCATCCTTTCAAAATCTTCCGGTGCCATCAGTGGGTCCCCATAGCTTCGCCTTCGACTCCTCCGGCAGGGGACCTTACACTGGCATCATGGATGGCCGAATTCTCATGTACCAGAATTCAAGAAACCGTTTCGTTGACTTTGCCTACACCGCCCCTAATCGGTAATTCTTGACCCTCCCCCTAATTAACTGACAACTTAAACTTTTAGATCACTCGGTAACTTAACAGTAATAGAATTTACAGCTAATTTAACGGAATACATATTTGTTTCAGGACAAGAGCACAGTGTGATGGCATTAAATCCCTCGACTTGTTATCCACTTGTGGAAGGCCCTTAAGTATGGCTTTTCACCATCGCACCAAACAACTCTATATAGCTGATGCCACTTTAGGGTTGTTTGTAGTTGGTCGTAGAGGAGGCCGAGCTACCCAACTTGCTACCACCGCAAACGGAATTCCTTTTACGTTCACCGTTGGTCTCGATGTTGACCAGTCAACTGGAGACGTTTACTTCACTGAAGCAAGTTCTACAGCCGGAATTGAGTACGTACAAGCACAACTCATATGCATATATCATTTTAGTTCTTTTGATTATGAATTTAATATATACGTTTCTCTGACAACCATTGTAAAACTTTGTCAGATTGTCATGACATGAAACTTACTGTTTCTCTCTCGCTCTCTCTTTCTCTCATGCAGCAATGTTCTTTTAATACTTACCACTAGCGATTCAACCGGACAGTTGCTTAAATATGACCCAAAAACAAAGAGAGTATCTACTTTACTTAGTGGAATTGCTGGAGCGGCTGGAGTGGCTATTAGTAAAGATCGTTCATTCCTCCTTGTAACTGAATTTGTTGGCGCAAGGGTTCTAAAGTATTGGCTAAGAGGTCCAAAAGCACACTCAGTCGAGACTATATTACAAATCACAATTGGAATTCCTGATAACATAAGGAGGACACCTTCAGGAGACTTTTGGGTAGCTATAACAACTGGTAAGGGTGAACTCCTCGGGATTAGGATTAACGGTTTTGGAACTGTTTTGGAAAGATTGACTATCAGTCCACAGTTTCAAGCGCCAACCCTTGCAGAAGTTCACGAGTTCAAGGGTTCGATATATCTAGGGTCTCTAATGGGAGTCAATGCTGGAGTGCAACGGAGTTGATTGCACTATGGAATCGAATCGAGAAATGTTACAAAATAAATGCAACTTGAATAGGATCTTAGCTGCAAAGGTAGTAAAAGATGCCTATATGTTGCCACATTCATTAATTCATTCTTTCTTTCTTTCTTTTGTATCTTATGTGCATTTGTATTTAATTTCTTGTAAAAGAATTGGAAATTAGAAGCTAAATATATACTCCCTCCGTCCCACGTGAATGCAAACTTATTTCCATTTTGGTCCGTCCCACGTGAATGCAAACTGCCCAAAATGGAAATAAATTTATTATTTTATATTCACCCTACCCCACCCACTCATTCTCTCTCTTCATTTTCCACCATACAATTTATTCAACCAACCTACTATTAACTCCACTCATTCTCTCTCTTCATTTCCTATCACACATTTTCATTATCTTAATAATATTTCTTAATTATTGTGCCCGGAAAAATGGTTCACAATGACGTGGGACGGAGGGAGTATATATATCTTATGTGTACCAAGTTTATACATTTTCGTCTTTCGGTCTTGATTGATACCAAAAACGTTTGTATTATCCCAAATCAAGCGGGAGGTTGTATCTTATATGTTTGAATAGATTGAAAAGAAGAAACAAACACGTAAATTAAGCCGGGCTTCACCGGCTGAAATTACCCGATCTGTGAACGCCCGAGCACGTCGGATTTGTCCATTTTTGAAAAGTGAAAATGTTTGAAAGATTGGACGGATGAATTTCTTTGAAAAACTGAGAGTCGCCACGCCGTTTTGTGAGCCCGAAACATTGACAAAAGACTTTTTGATACAAGATCTTAAGTTTGGAGGTCACGTTATGCCTCGAAAATAGATTTTAATGTTCACCCAAAACGCCTCATATCTAT
The DNA here is from genome assembly GCA_022495995.1 of Adenophora triphylla var. japonica. Lineage (NCBI taxonomy): Eukaryota > Viridiplantae > Streptophyta > Magnoliopsida > Asterales > Campanulaceae > Adenophora > Adenophora triphylla. The sequence continues at coordinate 178,326 of JAFEMH010002093.1, forward strand.
GAGACTTTCTAACCTTTTTTGAAAATTGTGTGTGTGTGTTTTTAAAATCAAATGACTTTGTATCTTAAAAGAAAAGGGAAAACTGTGCAGTTTTAGAGAAAACTGTTTGCTTTGATAAAAAGATGGTTTAAAACAAATCTAAAACTGGAAAAAACTGGAAAAACTGGACAAATATTACAATCTGCAGACAAATCCCTACGGATCAGTGCCCCTTTACAAGGAGGTCCGTACGGATTAGCATGTGCAATATGCTATTTTCTGTATCTCATTTAATTTATGATGTTACTTCGATTGGACTTTTAAAAAGAAAGGTGACATCTTCTAAACTGTCCAGGAAATTGATCACAAAAAAAGGCAAATGTCCAATCTTAGGGTTGTCATCTCCAAACCCTAGGATAGTACAACAATGGTGGTTTTGAGCTTTTCTTGAGAGACAACAATGGAGATTGTTTGCTTCAAGTAATGAAATGAGAAATCTTTTGATGGTTTAGACTTGAACTTTTGTTACATTTTAGGAAGAAAATAGAAGGAATAAAGTTACATCAACAATGTAACCATGATCCCTAAAACCATATCTTTAACATGAGTGATAAGTTCATCCTTTGAGATTTAGGGTTACTTGTGTCATAGTAATTTTAAAGGGTAAATGGATCAAGAGATAATTTAGAAAATAAAGACACAAGTAAGTAATGAAAAGACAATGCTTGAAATAGTTATAAACAAACCACTATCTCCATTAGACTTCCATTCTTAAGCACATTGTGCATGAAAAGTTTTTTAGGATCATTTAGATGGTTTGGGTCTACAATGTACAAAAATAAGTAAAAGACTACATTATTAATGATATATTCAACAACAATGATTTATAAATAGATTAAAAGACTTTGAAAATGAAAGATTAAGGTGTTATTAGGGTTTGTAAGGAGATCTAACCAATATTGGTTCTTTTATATCTTTCTAAGATTTGATCTTGTCAGGAAAGTGTTTGATTTGTTTAAGGTGATAAGAAGGAGAAAAATTATGCTCTCACTTAGGCAGAATATCCCCTAATGCTTTCACTATTCTCAGATTTTTCTCATCCCAAATGAAGGAGCAAGAGGACTGTATTTATAGCCTCTGGAAATGACAAGGAGGTCCGTACGAAATTCTTTTGCCTTTTGCAAGGTGATCCTTGTGGACCAAGATGTGAAGTCAGTATATTTTTGACTTTTGTTATTCCTGTGAGGTCCTTCTGATGTTTTTAATGTACAAAAGGTCATTTCTTGCCTCATTTTGTCAACTTAATGCTTGGAAAGTCACGGGACTTTGTGATTATGGATAAGAGAATCCTCGGTGTCCTTCCCGCATGCTCGGATGGAGAGCGGTCCGGATTGGGGTACTTACAGAAGCCCCTCGGAGACGTCACTTACGAAGGAAGTGGGGTCGTCGATAAAAATAAGAATTTCGATATGGATCGCTCATCGGGAGAGAGAGATAAACAACCGGGTTGGTCGGACGGCTGGACCCTTTGATAGGATTTTTACGTATCCCGAGTGGGAATCAAGCCAATCATAGTTCAAGTATGAGGACAATTCGGAGGGTCCACAACCTGTGGGGAATGATTTAGAGGTATTCGTCCTAAGTGAGACTGTTTGGAGGTGTCTGTACCTAAGTTGAGATTCGATGGCCTCGGGGGCGTTCGTGATTTCTTGTTTTGAAATACTTTGACACTCAAATTGGGGAGAGATTCGGGCTTACGATGACGTCCGAAAAGGGATTCGGGCTTACGATGACTACCGAAAAGAGGTTCGGGCTTACGATGACGGTCAAAGAAAGATTCGGACGTACGATGACTGCCGAAGAGAGGTTTGGGCTTACGATGACGGCCGAAAAGGGATTCGGATTTACGGTGATAGCCAAAGAAAGATTCGATCTTACGATGACGGGCGAAGAAGGATTCGGGCTTACGATGATGGCCTAAGAAGGATTTGGGCTTACGATGACGGCCGAAGAAGGATTCGGGCTTACGATGACGGCCAAAGAGGGATTGGGGCTTATGATGACGACCAAAAAGGAGGTTCGGGCTTACGATGATGGCCGAGGAAAGTTTCGGGCTTATGATGACTGCCAAAGAGAGGTTCGAGCTTACGATGACGGCTGAAGAGAGTTTCGGGCTTACGATGACGATCGAGGAAAGTTTAGGGCTTACGATGACGGCCGAGGAACGTTTCGGCTTACGATGACGGCCAAAGAGAGGTTCGGGCTTACGATGACGCCGAGGAAAGTTTCGGGCTTACGATGCAGCCGAGGGGGGTTTCGGGCTTACGATGATGGCTGAAGAGAGGTTCGGGCTTACGATTGAAATTACCTGGATCCGGCTGTGCGGGCCCCGGCTTCTCGCAATTTCGTCGGGAGGTGTCGCTGCGTTTCGTTAGGAGGAGTCGCCACACCGTTTTGATATAGCCAAAAATATTGAAAAAAGACTTTGTTTAAAAAAAAGTTGTTGTGTGATGAGATTTTGAGTTCGGAGGTCAGGTTACGCCTCGGGAATAGAATAGCAGAGCTCACCCGAGTCGCCTCGTATATACGAGTCTTTCGATACCCCTCTTTCTTTAAAAGTTGTGTGTGTGTGTGTGCTTTTAAAAATGCATGCTGAATATGATGTCTACATTGTATGCTATGCATTGAAATTAATTGAAATAGTATTGGAAGGAGGCCTTACCAATATTGGTTCATATCTATCTTCCGCTTGGGAATAGTGTTTGAGTGTGAATAGTGCTCCGGGATGGACCGGGATTTCTTCGGGATGTACCGGTGTCTGCAGACAGAGCTTCGACGTGCCTCGAGAGTGCTAGGTGTGTCCTCGGGCAGATGTTCGGCGCGCCTCGGGATTGCTGTGTGTATTTGGGCAGAGGTTCGGCGTGTCTCGGGATGCCTCGGGATTGTTGGTTGTACTTGGACAGAGGTTCGGCGTGCCTCGGGATGCCTCGGGATTGTCTGGCAGAGGTTCGGCTTGCTTCGCGATGCCTCGAGATTGTTCGACAGAGCTTTGGGATGGACCCGAATGGCTCGGGATGGACCGACAGGGTTTCGGGATGCTTCGGGAGCACCTCGGGGTGGCTCGGGAGCGTCTTAGGAGCGCTCGGCAGGGCTCGGAAGGCCCCGGAAGGAACCGAAAGGGATCGGGATTGCCTCGAAAGGACTTAGAGGGGAGCCTGAAGGCTGGGGGAGAAAGGAGAGAATGGAGGTGTGAATAAAATGAGAGGGGGAGCCCTCTATTTATTAGCCTTGGAAATGTGCAAAATGGTCAGCACGGCTTGTTCTTGGAAAACCAAATTTTTGGTTTTCCCGGATTTAAGGGAATATTGTGGACTTTAAGAGGATTTTGTAATTATGATGTCTGGGTGCAAAATGGTCCGTGTGGACCATTATGCAGGTTGACTATTTTTTGTAATTCCCAAAAAGTCCTTTCATTTTATTTATCCCGAAAGGGTCCTACCTTGGTTTGGTTGGTGGTTTTGGGGTTTTTGAAGGTTACGGGTCTTCGGGATCACGTTTGTGCGAGTCCGCGGTGTTTCCCGTGCATCAGATGGGGAGCGATCCAGATTAGGGTACTTACAGAAGCCCCTCGGCGACGTCACTTATGAAGGAAGTGGGGTCGTCGATAAGATAAGGGTTTCGATCAGGATCGCTTTGTTGGGAGAGAGAAGGTGACCGTGTTGGTCGGTTCGCGAGGACGTGGTGGTGTCCTGATATGAGGTGGACGTGTCGGTGTCCTGAGGGTGACCGTTTAAGTCGGTTGGCTGAACCCTTTGACAGGATTCCTACGTATCCCGTATGGGAAATCACGTCGGATCGTAGTTCGTGTGTGAGGTGACCGCTTAGGTCGGATGTGAGGACTTGGTGATGTCCTGTTGTGTGACCGCTTAGGTTGACAGGCTGCGGACGTGGTGGTGTCCTGTGGGGTAACCGCTTGGGGTCAGTTGTGAGGACGTGGTGGTGTCCTAAGGTGACCGCTTGGGTCGGCTGGCTGGACCCTTTGACAGGATTCCTACGTATCCCAAATGGAAATCAAGCCTGATCGTAGTTCAGAAAGATTTGGTCATCTTTCGAAGTGATGTGTGTAATCTTACAAGAAGATAGGTAATTTTACGAGAAGATAGGTAATCTTGCGAGAAGATAGGTTTGTGGTGTATGAGGACGTGACGGCGTCCTGAGAGTGAAGTTGTCAAGTATGAGGACATGTGATGTCCTCTGGCTATGTGGACGTGTCGGTGTCCTGGGGTGACCATTTAGGTCGGATGACTGGACCCTTTGATAGGATTCCTACGTATCATGTATGGGAATCAAGCCTAATCGTAGTTCAGAAATATTTGATCATCTTTCGAAGAGGCGTGCATTGTCGTGTATGAGGACGTGTGATGTCCTCTGACTGAGGTGATGTCGTTATGAGGACGTGTGATGTCCTCTGAGGTTGTGTCGTTATCAGAACGTGTCATATCCTCTGACTGAGTTTGTGTCATGCATGAGGACGTGTGATGTCCTTTGACTGTGGTTGTGTCGTTATGAGGACTTGTGATGTCCTCTGACTGAGGTTGTGTCGTGTATGAGGACGTGTGATGTCCTCTGGCTGAAGTTGTGTCGTGTATGAGGATGTGTGACGTCCTCTGACTGAGGTGATGTCGTTATGAGGACGTGTGATGTCCTCTGACTGAGGTGATGTCGTTATGAGGACGTGTGATGTCCTCTAACTGAGGTGATGTAGTTATGAGGACGTGTGATGTCCTCTGACTGAGGTGATTTCTTTTTTATGAGGATGTGTGATGCCCTCTGGCTGAGGTTTGGTTCAGGAGTATGAACCTGGTGTTTGAGACTTTAATTCAGGAGTATGAACTTGAGTTGAGGCTTGGTTCAGGAGTATGAACCTGGTGTTTGAGACTTTTGGGAGGCGTGCTTGCCTTGTGTTTTGATTTTGGGAGGCGTATTTGCCTTTTGTTTTGATTTTGGGAGGTGTGTTTGCCTTGTGTTTTGATTTTGGGAGGCGTGTTTGCCTTGTGTTTTGTCCGCTGGGGAAAAAGTTTGGGCTTACGATGGCTGTCGGGGAAATGACTTGTTTGTTGTGAAGGCATTTGTGCCTTGTGTGTTTGAAGGCATTTGCGCCTTGGGGTTCGGGCTTACGATGATGGCCGGGGTTTATCCGCTGGGGATATGTACTTTCGTACGGTCTTACATTGATGGCCGTTTGACTTTTATGTCTTGTGTTTTGAAGGTGTTTGGGCCTTGAGATTTGTGTTCGAAGGCGTTTGGGCCTTGGGATTTGTGTTTGGAGGCGTTTGGGCCTTGGGGTCCGGGCTTACGATGACGGTCGGGGTTTGTTTTGCCGTTTAGTGGGCGAGATCCGGACTTACGATGACGGCCGGGGTTATCTTTGTTGGTTTAGGGACCAAACTGCATGAATCTTGCTGGAAATGGCCTTTGGACGACCAAGGGCAAAGATTATAAGGGCAGAAGAGGAATTTGGCCTGGGCTGCAAGTGGTCCGCGCGGATTCACTTGCCTTGCAAAGTGGTCTGCGCGGCTTCATCTGTAAATCTGATTTTTTTGAGTCAAAATCAGATTTCCAACGACGCCATTTCATCTTCTTTCCCAATTGCTGTCGAGGAGAAAGAGAGAGAGAGAGAGAGAAAGAAAACTTGATTTTGATCAAAATTTTCTTGATTGAATCCTTCCGAGTTGATTAGATTGCTATCATGGGCAGAAAGAATCGGGCGAGGTCGTCGTCAAAGGGGCCGAGAGGCCATAGAGAGGAGATTGGATCTCCAAAGAAATTTTTCCTCCTACTTTCCTTCAACAATGAACCCGGACGTGTTGTATCCGGATTCGGAGGTGCACACCTTGCGGGGGAAGACCGTAAAGGAGGTAAGAAATCAAATTTTGTTTTGACTCTTGCTCGGAATGATGTATGCTAGAACTAGGTTTTTAGTTTTTGCATATTTGGGGCTTTTGTTGTTGCCATGTTTATTCTTTGAAATTGATGTTGAATTGTTGAAATTGGGTGTATATGGATTGCGGGTATGTGATTTTTGTTCAAAAAAGTGGAGTTTAGCTCTTATTTGTGAAAATAAAGTGCCTCTCCTTGAAATGCATGCTTTGGTGACTTGTACCTTGATGCTATTTCTGTATGTACATTGTTTTTTGTGGTACAAAATTGCCGTGTAGGGACGGACTTTGTGTGAGAAATTTATGTGCAATGTGTGCCGTGTTTTTGTGATGGACTTTTGTTTGAAAATGTGTCGTGTAAGGACGGATCCCTTTTGTGAAAATGTGTAATGTGTGTCGTATTTTCGTGACGGACTTTTGAAAATGTGTCGTGTAGAGACGGATCCCTTGTTTGAAAATGTGTAATGTGTGCCGTGTTTTCGAGACGGACTTTTTGTTTGAAAAATTGCCGTGTTGGGACAGACTTTTTGTGATTTGTGAGATTGTCGTGTTGGGACGGTCTTTTTGTGATTTGTTAGATTGCCGTGTTGGGACGGACTTTTATTTGAAAAATTGCCGTGTTGGGACGGACTTTTGTTTGTGATTTGTTTTTTTTGTATATTTGCTTAAGTACTGTTATTGACGTACCTTTGCTATGTTTACCTATAGGGTGAGTTACCGTTGTCTGGGAAGGCGAAGAGGATGAAGTCGCGGGGGTCCCTTGAGGCCGTGGTTGAGGTGCGGCGGAACCTGCCTGATATTTCCCGAGATGGGAGTCCTAGTCCTCGGAGACTAGTGATTGCTATGAGGCTGAACGTGTTCGTAGAGAACCTGGCCGGGATAGCGGAGACGCAGAAGAACAAGGGCGTCTTCTTGGGCTTGTTTGAGTACTGGTGGGACACCACGCATACCTTCCATTTTAGCTGGGGAGAGGTGACGGTGACTCCTACTGACTTTGCGGCGATCACCGGGCTTTCCTTTAAGGGGGAGTCGGTGAAGTGGCGGGACAGGATGTCCGACGAGGTGCTGGCCGAGCTGCTTGGGTTTGCGCCTTATCCCCGTAAGGGCTTGGGTATGGTGTACGACGATGTGGAGGCGAAGATTACGGCCAACATCGGGGAGTATAGCCTGGGCACTGGGGTAGTGACGGCGGAGCAACTGGCGAGCTCTTTTCTGTGGTTTGCCCTCTCCGAGACTTTGTTCTCGAATCATGCCTCTTTCGCTCTTTTCCCTCTGCTGGAGAGTCTGGTGGACTTGGAGAGGGTTTGTGACATTGCTTGGGGCGAGGCGGGCTTGGCCGAGCTCTATTTTGCCATGGACCGATTCAGCCGGGGTGCGGCCAATTCCCTGGGGTGTTTTGACTTTGCACTGGAGGTATGAGTTTATTGTTGTTTGTAGTTTAGCACTTTGTCACTTCTCCGTCTTCTTTTTCTTTTTCTTTTTCTTTTTCTTGTTCTGAGCACTATCTGCTTTTTTGTTGCAGGCGTGGTGCTATGAGATCTTCCGGTGCCAGCCGTGGGACTAGGAGGACGAGGCCATGTTTGGGTATCCCGCCATGTTGTGCTGGGCTCGCTCTTTGATGAAGAGGAGGACGAGCCGAGGAAAGATTACTGTCACCTATCAGGAGGTGCAGCAATACCTGGAGAGGGACAGTCCGGAGGGGTTTCAGTTGTACCCTTGGACTCGGTATGGTGAGGATGAGCTGGAGGGTGCCCCTTGGGTGACACGGCAGCGGAAGCTTCTGCGGGGCTTCACTTGCGACTCCATGTACTTGGCGGAGAGGGTTTTCTGGCAGCATGGCGCAGGTGTGCCTCCTATGGATCCGAGGGATCCGCCCTTTCATATAATGAGTCCTCTTGATATGGACGTGCTGGAGTACGAGAGGTATCAGGCCGGCGTGAGTGCCGAGGAGTTCATCCTGGAGGGCGAGGAGTATGCGGCCTTTGTTAGGCGGAAGCTGAGGACGCCACAGGTGTTGGCGAGGGAGAGGCAGACTGGCTCGTCACGTCCTCCAGATGTCCCGCTGCCTGGGCTGGACTTCACTTATATTCATGGGGACTCTTCGAGGAGGAGGGTGTCAGTGCCCATCCCAGAGCTTCGTCCCGCTGTTTATCGGGTTGACCCGGATGCTGCGGTGAGTTTGTTTACTCTTTTCCATCTTTGCATTTTTTCTGTATTTTTCTCTTTTGTCGAGTATTTTTGTATTTCTTTTGCTGAGATTCTCTTTGGTTGTTTCCTTGCGCAGGTCTCGGGGCGGTCCTTGGACGTGCTCATCCGCCGGTACATGGGGTGAGGGCCTTCACGAAGAAGCTCTTGGGGAAGATGTCCTGCAGGTCTTCGCGGAGTGCGGCGGTGTTCGAGCCGATGCCTTTGAGGAGGTCTGTGAATACTCCTTCTTCGAGGGCTGAGCCAGAGCCACAGCCTGAGGTGCCGGTTCGGGAGCGGCACATCTTTGATGCGGGGACGTCTTCGGGGGCCCAGAGGCCATAGACGCTTCATCAGTTCTTCCCTCCATCGGGTGCGCAGGGTGAGGGTTCGTCCTCACATCCCTTCTTTGATCATTTTACCAGATTTGACTCTTCGGAATACTTCGAGCATTCGATCGAGGCGGGGGTCGAGTTTTCCGATGACGAGGAGGTGACTGCCGGGTTTTCCGAGATGCCAGAGTTCTCGTTTGAAGAGGCCGATGATGATGAGTCGGAGTAGGAATCCTTTTTTTCTTTTTTTTTTTGTTTTGTTTCTATTTGTAGAGCAACATACATTTTGTATCTATAATAAAACACTTGTATTTGGCATAACAAAGTATTTTATTTGAGATGTAATGATGTATTTGTGATTCCGGGGACTGACCTAGGAATTATTGCTAGCTTATTTTATTTTTTGTACATGTCGCATGAGCTGGGAATGCATTTGTGGTTAGTGTATGGGGGCCGGAAACGGCTTTGGCAAGGCTTTTGAGCAGTCGAGGGCAAGGTCCTGCCGCGGGCAGCAACTGTTTTGCAGTTTGCTGAAAATTTGGCTAGGCTGCAAAGTGGTCCGCGCGGACACTTCATGCATGCAAAATGGTCCGCGCGGATGCTTCTTGCTTTTGAAGAGGGGATAAGATTTACAGAAAATATGGATTTCCCTCATCTCCCCACTCTCATTTGCAGTCAACTTCGAGCTTTCTTCCCATTTTCTCTAGAAACCTCCATTTTTGTCATGGATTCTTCGTCTGTTCCGGGAATTTCGCCAAGGATTTCAAAGGAGAGGCGAGAATACTTCCTTGAACGACTCGAGACGTGGATGAGGCACCACATAAGGCACAACAAATGAGCTTTTGAGGTGCGATTTCGACTCCGCTCGGTTTGGTCCCTTAGGGAGTTAGTTCCTGGTTGGAAGTTGTTACGGGCTGCTGCAAGGTTCTGGGATGTTAGGAGGCATGTGTATAGCTTCTCCTACAATGAGATTACGCCCACCTTTGAGGATTTTCGGGCTTTGATTGGAGGACCGGAGGTGGAGGCCATCTCGATTCCTTTGATCGGCGGTGCGGCCGTGAGCGTGAAGCTCGCATGCTTTCTTCGGACTTTGTTGGAAGAAGCGCAAGGTATGACTTTTGATTCTGGTCATATTGATATTTCTGCGCTGCTTGAGCGGTTTATGGGTGATGACGAGAGTGATGTCTCTTAGAACGCGTTTGCTTTATGCGTGATAGCAACGCTTTTCATGGTCAGCTCCCTTGGGGTATGCGACGGTGCATTGCTTGATGTAGTATGGCATTGCCGAGCTGGTGAGGATATTGCTCCGTTGGTTCTGGGGGAAACCCTTCACGACATTGATCGCTTGGCGACAGGGGATAGGTTCATGCGAGGGGGAAGCCTCGTTTTGCTCACCTTGTGGTTGCGAGAGAGGCTTCAAGCCATGCCTGAGTCTCCGACATCTTTTAGTCCGTGGACGTTTGCTCGGCGGCCTCTTGTATTGGATATGGATCTGTCCGCCTGGGAGAGATGGATGGCACAACTTGGTAGGCATCAGATCCGTTGGTGGGTTTCCCATTGGGGGATCGAGACTAGGAGGGCCTCTCAGGAAGGTTCCTACGTTGTCAGAGTTCCAGGGTTGTCTTGGTCCTCTTTCTATATTTCGTCGCTTGTTTCCAGGCAATTCGGGATGAGGCAGGAGCCTCTGCTGGGCTGGAACGACATTGCCACTATCGGGAGAATGTTGTGTTGACCACCGAGTACCTGGATTGGTACGAGCAGCATATTGGGCAGTCCCAAGTGGTTTTGGGGTGCAGGCGTGAAGCGATTCTGGGGCAAGGTTGCCGTCTTAGCTACAGCCTTAGAAGTGCAGAAGCCTGGTCTAACCCTCAGAACGTTACAGGAGACGCTTTATTTGACTACGAGACCAGAGTTGACCGACTGACGGAGAGAGGTAGGTCCCCTTTTGCAGACTCGAAGGGAGGAGATCCGGGCCGAGGCACGGGCGAATGAAGCTTTGCGAGCTACATGTTTGCTTGACTCGACGGGGAGGACCCCTGAGCTCGAAATGAGAGAGACAGAGTTGGCTCACGTGGAGCGAAAGAAGACTCGCCGGGGACGAGGGAAGAAAGGGAAGAATGGCGAGGGGACAAGCGCGAGTGGTGCGGAATGACCTCCTAAGTATCCATTCATTGCATTGCAGACACATTATTTGTTAAATGTATTAAGCTGTCTTTTTAGCATATTGTGAGCTTGAGAGTGGACCGTGCTTGTACTCATCAAGAAATGTTGTAACTGTGATGTCACCCGATTTTTCTTTCGTGAAAATCATTTCAGAGTCGCCACGCCGTTTTTAGTTTAAGGGCCAAAACTTTGAAAAATGCCTAAAATTTGAGAAAATGAGTTCGGAGGTCACGTTACACTCCGGGAAGAACGTTTGGCGTTCACCCGGAATGCCTCGTATAACAAGTCTTCCTCACTTGAAACTTTTTGTTGTGTGTGCGTGTGTGTAAAAAAAGGGGATTTTCTTAAAAAAGGAGTTTTCTGAAAATAACAGAAATTCTAGGGACTGAACTGAAAAATAGTTTGAAAACAATGATTAAACTGAAAATAACAGAAAAAACTGAAAACTGTTTGCAGAGGACAAAGTCATCCGCGTGGATGAGACTGTAGTGCAGTCTTATCCGCGCGGACAGCCCTGCAGTGTCAATATTTTTTACAGTTTCCAGTTTAGTCACTGTAATTTCCAGAAAGTTAACTGGATTTACAGGACTTAACTGGAAATGTAACTGAAAGCAGAAAATGAAGGAATTGTATGGATTTTTGGCATCCATGTTTTGTCCTCTCTTTCCCTAGACTTTGGTTAGTGGTCATAATTGATGAATCCACTTAACCAAGCCATCCCGGGGGTATGTTAGGACTTTGAAAACACTTCATTTGCTAGGGACAAGGGGAATTTTGACATGAAAAGTAAGTTGACAAGAAAGTTAGGTCAAGATGTATCAACTTTAGAGGAAGATCTCTAAGGTGGTCATGAGAAGACCATCCTTGAGACCTATACTCAAGTGTATCTTATACATCTTGTGTGACCTAAATTGTGAGTCTAGATGATTTTCATCCAAGGAAAGTGTTCCAAGGTGAGCATCTTAGACATGGGGAAGGGGATTTACAAGGAAACAAGTAATATGGACCTTTCAAAGTGGTCATCTATGGAGATGGACTCCAAGATGACCATGCTTTAGGTCAAAGAAGCAAGTACCAAGTAATGTAAAAAGGGAAGTGGGGGATGACATGAAAGTAATTAAAATGTGGATTCCATTAAGAGATCATCCATGGAAAGGGATTCCATGGAGATCCTCTTGGATCCTTGGGAAAAGAGGGAAATGGGAGTCAAAACAACAAGTTGTGAGTAAGACTACATGATTTAGATATGGAGTAAGTGTATGTATGAGAGAAATATGAGTAAAGAGAGTGAGGGTTTACCAATTTTCTTGGGTTTGTGCTTAGGGTTTGAAGGTTTCAAGGGGTTAGGAGTAGTTTTGGAGTGGATTTGAGATTGGATTTAGTATGGATTTTGAGTTTTGAAGGTGAAAATGGCTGTTTGGGAGTGGATTTTGACAGCATAACAGTAGGTTTTCGAATTTTTTGGCCTCCTGAAACTGAGAGAGAAGGGCTGTATTTATAGGTTGGCTGGATGACGATCTTATCCGCGTGGATAAGATTGTAGGTACAATCTCATCCCCGCGGACCATATCAGCAGAGTGCCTGGTCCTGTGCAGAAAGCAGTTTTGGCTTTTTGTTAAATGTTCAATATTCTTTTTTATGGGAAATGACAAATTTCCACGAGGTATTTGTCCATTTTTTTTATTCCTAAGAGGTCCTTCCTCATTCAAATTGTCAAAATAATGTCCAAAATGCCCCTAAAAGATCATAAATCATTAATTTGGGCCAACGGAACATTAACGACCCAGATTGGGGCACTTACGGTAGCCCCTCGGCGACGGTACTTCCAGGGGAAGTGGGGTCGTCGACAAAGTGAGGATCCCAATCTGGCAAATTTTTACCTAGATGGGTGAGGAGGTGACCGAGGCGGTCGGATGACTGGACCCTTAACGAAAGGATTCCTACGTATCCCATGTGGGAATCAAGTCGGTCGTAGTTCAGATCTTGTGGGGGAAAGGAGCGATCAAACGAATGGACCTCCCGCAACATTTTCATTGTCGAAGATAGACTCGACTAACGGAGTCATTGCCGAAGGTAGACTCGACTAAAGGAGGAGTTGCCGAAGAATATTCGACTAACGGAGGCCTTGCCGAAGAATATTTGACTAACGGAGGCGTTGCCGAAGACGGACTCAACTAACGGAGGCGTTGCCGAAAGATATTCGACTAACGGAGGCGTTGCCGAAGAATATTCGACTAACGGAGGCATTTTCGAAGACGGACTCGACTAACGGAGGCGTTGCCGAAGACGGACTCGACTAACGGAGGCGTTGCCGAAGAAAACTCGACTAACAGAGGCGTTGCCGAAGAAATCTCGACTAACGAAGGAGTTGCCGAAGATGGACTCGCTGGGGAAGATTCAGGCTTACGATAACTGTCGGGGTTTATCTGCTGGGGATATGTGTTCTTGGTACGGGCTTACAATGATGGCCGGGGTTGAAAACGAGGAAGGGAATGGGCTTCCGTTAGGTTTTTGTTAAAGGACGGGCTTACGATGATGGCCGGGGTTGAAAACGAGGAAGGAAATGGGCTTCCTTTAGGTTTTTGCTAAAGGAAGGACTTACGATGATGGTCGGGGTTGAAAACGAGGAAGGGAATGGGCTTCCGTTAGGTTTTCGTTAAAGGACGGGCTTACGATGACGGCCGGGGTTGAAAACGAGGAAGGGAATGGGCTTCCGTTAGGTTTTCGTTAAAGGACGGGCTTACGATGACGGTCGGGGTTGAAAACGAGGAAGGGAATGGGCTTCCATTAGGTTTTCGTTAAAGGACGGGCTTACGATGACGGCCGGGGTTGAAAACGAGGAAGGGAATGGGCTTCCGTTAGGTTTTCGTTAAAGGACGGGCTTACGATGACGGCCGGGGTTGAAAACGAGGAAGGGAATGGGCTTCCGTTAGGTTTTCATTAAAGGACGGGCTTACGATGACGGCCGGGGTTGAAAATGAGGAAGGGAATGGGCTTCCGTTAGGTTTTCGTTAAAGGACAGGCTTACGATGACGGCCGGGGTTGAAAACGAGAAAGGGAATGGGCTTCCGTTAGGTTTTCGTTAAAGGACGGGCTTACGATAACGGACGGGGTTGAAAACGAGGAAGGGAATGGGCTTCCGTTAGGTTTTCGTTAAGCTGGGGGTCTGGATGCAGAAGGCCAGGAATTAAAATGGCAAAGCAGGGATTTCGCCCTGCAATCTTATCCGCGCGGACCAGATCAGCAGGGCACCTGGTTTAAAACAGACAGGCGCCGTATCTGTCTTCTCCACTTTCAAAATCCAGTAGCCGAGGCAGAGAGAGAAAAGAGAGAGAGAAAACCGCCATTGTTGCCCAATTTCTTCACCAAATCCTTCGAAATCAAGGCTATGGAGCGAGAGGTAGGAGCTCATGGAGTCCGCCGAGGTCGGGTAAGTAGAGCGGCGGCGGAGAGGAGGCTTGAGTTGGTGAGGATGCACCGCCACTATACGCTCTCGCAATCGATGAACGAGGAGTTTTACCCGTATATGTGGCCACATTGGGCCACCGATGAGGATCTTCGCATGGTATGATACTCAATTTTGCCTATTTTATTGATTTTGTGTCAAAATTGGTTCATGTTAGATTTAGGGCTTGAATGCCAAAATTTGGGGCTTTTGTTTGTTTTGCCGTTGAAATATGAAATTGATGATGCATTTGTTTAATTGAGGACATGGGTAAAAGGAATATATAATTTATTTGTAAAAAATATGGGTAGTTTGCATAATGTAAAAATAAAGTGGGTACAAATTTATCGAATTTGGGACGGACTCTTGCATAAGAGATTTTTATCATGAAAACTTGGTTTTTGTAAATGCATGTTTGATAACATGATGTTTGAATGTGAGAAAAGATGCATGTTATGTTTGTAAAAGGAGGTACAAATTTGCCGAATTTGGAACAGACTCTTGCATAAGAGATTTTTGATGAAAATTGTTTTTGTAAATTGGATACAAATTTGCCGAATTTGGAACGGACTCTTGCATAAGAGATTTTTGATGAAAATTGTTTTTGTAAACTGGATACAAATTTGCCGAATTTGGAATGGACTCTTGCATAAGAGATTTTTGATGAAAATTGTTTTTGTAAATGCATGTTTGATAACATGGTGCTTAAATGCGAGAAAAGATGCATGCAGAGAAATATGTCCGAAAATGGGACGGAGTCTATTTTCTTTCTTTTCTGCTTTTCCTATTGTTTGTGTCATATACTTGCAGTTTTGATGACATACTTGTGCTGTGCTTACTTTCAGGGGAGAGCGGATGTCATCCAACGCAAGTTGGATAAACTAAAGACGCGGGGGTCCATTGAGACAGTTGTCAGGCTTTGGGATGCCCTGCCCACAGCTGGTAGGGTAGGTCAGCGGAGTCCTCGCCAGCTCGTGGTGGCTTCTAAACTTTATGGTTTTGTTGAGTACCTGAGAGGGGTGGCAGGTTTGCATAAGAGCAAGGGGCTCTATTTGGCGCTGATCGAGCACTGGTGGGATGTTACCCATACGTTTCATTTCTTCTGGGGGAGGCTACCGTGACCCCCACTGATTATGCCGCTATCACTGGCCTGCCCTTCAAGGGGCTTAGCTTGGAGTGGCACGACGGGTATACGGACGCGGAGCTGACGGATCTGCTGGGGATTGTCATCGTGCCGCGGAAGGGAATGTGCATGGAATATGCCGTGATTGATGCGAAGTTGGCCGAGAGCATAGCTCAGTATGAGAGAGGGACCAGACCATCTCGGCTGAGCAGATTGCTCGATGCTTCTTATGGTTCGCCCTTTCTAGCACTCTGTTTGGGCACGTTGAGGGCACAACTATGTTTGCCTTACTGGGGTCTTTGGCAGATATTGACAGGATAGACGAGTATGCATGGGGAGAGGCGGGCTTAGCGGAGTTGACTTCACTTTGGACAGATATAGCAGGAACGCGTCCACCTCCCTGACCTGCTTCGAGTTCCCATTGGAGGTATACTTTCTCCTTCTTTTCTTTATCCTTTGTACATATTGTGTATATACTGTGGTTTTTTGATGGGTCTCCTTTGTTGGATGCAGGTCTGGGCTCTGGAGATTTTTGGATGCGCCCTGTGGGATCATGTCCCAGGGGAGGCTTTTGCATACCCGGCTATGCTTTGGTGGACGAAGGATGCCCGGGTGAAGAGGACTAGCAGGACTAGGATAAAGATGAGGTACAATGACATGGTACCAATTTTGATGGCGGAGAACAGCGGGAGGGTTAATTTTTACCCTTGGGATCGGTTTGAGGTGGACCAACTGGGCGGCGCCGAGCGCTGGACGGTGCAGAGGTGTATCCTGCGGGGACTCACCTGCGATGTCTACTACTTGGGGGAGAGGGTGATGAGGCAGCATGGTCTAGGGATGGTTGCTTTGGCGCCGACTGAGCCTCCTGTTTATATGTTGTTTCCTCAAGAGGGGTCAGCGGACTGGGACTGGTTTAGGGTTGGGCGGCCTGCCCTGGAGTACGTTACTCAGGAGCCCTATCAGGCGTTCGTGGCACGTAGGCTGAGGACACCCCAGGTGCTGGCGAGGGAAGGGAGTTCGGTCGTGAGGATCCCCCGAGCTGACTTCTCGTATACCCAGGAGGGGGTTAGGATGAGGGCACAGATAGCCTTCCCAGAGGTGACACCGCGAGCTTTCCGGCCCCGACCGAATGCTCAGGTATGTGCTGATCATATTCTGACTATTTAGCTTTCATACATCTTATGCCATTGCTTTGATTGTTTTTGATGCTTTAGTTTCTTCTTTGCAGTATTCGGCCCGAGTTGTCGATCGGCTCTTGCGCCAGGTTATCGGGGCTAAGAGGTTCATCCGCAACCTCGTGACGGGGGGGAACACTCGAGGTTCCGAGAGGGCATCACGACTAGCACCTAGTGTCTCTACGAGGGAGAGGTCGCCAAATCCAGCCGGTGGGCCTATGCCAGGCAGGCGTTCCATGGAGACTCCCCATACCCAGCCCAGAGAGTCGGTGGACATTTCTCCTTCTCCGTACATGGACAGGAGCGTGGAGCTTTCCCGGGATCACATTATCTTCGGGGGCATGGAGGGACCGGGCTTCGTTCAGGGCGGAGCTGGTGAGGGTTCCTCTTCGCATCGCGGGGGTTACGGTGCCTTTGAGCCGAGGGAGATTACGGGACTCCCTTGCAGACTCATGGGACGTATGGCCAGAGCTCTGACGCCTTCTCATTCGGATACGACTTCTTTGCTGACATCGGGGTGCCATACCGAGGCGTGCCTGCTGATCCCGAGGACACATACTCTAACGCAGAGCAGGATGACATAGAGTCGGGGATGGCTTTCCCGGAGGCAGCGGCGGAGGGGCCGAGCACGGCTCAACGGAGGGTGCGGAGGTTTGACAAGGAGATTGCCAGGGAGGAGGATCCTATTCCTGATTCGGACAGTGATTCCGACTGATTGTACCTGTTAGGGCAGAGAGAGAAAACATATATACATTTTATGCACATTGTATATATTTTTATTTTTTGGAATGTAATAACTAGGTTAATACATTTTATTTCATCATTTATTTGTGGTTTTGTTTAATTTTGTACTGAAACTGCACTGGGCACGACTCGTGCCCCATGGCACGACTCGTGCCCTTGGCCTTCATAAAAACCAGCACGGGTGGACTATTTTTCACGACTCGTTATCATGAGTGAAAGGCTTGGGAACGACTCGTGCTCCAGGGCACGAGTCGTGCCCTTGCCCAGAATTTACTGTTCATGTTGAAACATCAGCAGCAAGGCAAAACAACACCAAGTCTTGATCATACCACTATGTCCCAACCTTACCAACCTATCCCAAACTCAATATAACACTTTCCCCAAGCCATGTAACATCCCATAACAACTTTACCACCTTCAATTCTAACCCCCCCATGCCATGAACACCCTATTCCATTTCAAACCAATATTCTTTCCATTTTCCAAAAGCTAAATAGATTGATACAACAATACCAAACATCAATTATAACACATAATATCATCATTTAGCTTAATATGAACAATTATTGAAAAGAATCATAATAACTTATCAAAATGTGTCGAAATAAAAAGAAGCTTTGATCGGTTCTAAATGTTCTACTCGACTTCCTGATCGATTATATGAAGTCAGAATTGAAAACGGATCTACGGATGATTTTTAACGATTTTCTGAAGGTAACCCTAGGTTGATAATTGTTTCTGGGAACGTAAAAAGAACTGAGGGAATAAAATGAATGTTCTGGCACTTTTCTAAGGATTATATAGATAATTTACACTTTAGCTCCACTAAGTTCTAATTAACTACAATCAACCACCTTATACTTATATTTACACTCAAGCTCCTCAATACTTTTATAACCTTCTTATCTAAAACTTCAAATATTATAACTTGCCTAAAAATTTCTCATTTATTCCTTTTAGACATTGTATAATTAAAATTAATTTATTAACATCTAAAATAACGTAAATTATCAAATTAGCCAAATAAACACATAACCAATCCAATTATCATTTCATGTCTAATATGAGATGCAATGCACCCCACCCCCACGTGCTCCACGTGTGACCAAAATGGTGCCTAGGTTTAGGGTCGTGACACTCACTCTCCCTTAAAAAAAAGTCGTCCCGAATTTGAAATTCACTTACCTGAATGATCAAATAACCCAGGATACTTCTCTCTCATCTCAGATTCCAATTCCCAAGTAGCTTCCTCAATAGTGTGATTTTTCCATAAAATTTTCACCACACAAATACTCTTGGTACGCAATTCCCGGACCTGCCACTCCAGAATCCTCAATGGTTCCTCCACGTAAGACATATCTGCCTAAACATCCTCGGGAGGAGAACTCAAGACATGCGAAGGATCATAACAGTACTTCCGTAACATGGAGACATGGAATACATCATGGAGAGAAGAAAGAGATGGAGGTAGAGCCAATCGATAGGCTAACTCACCCACCTTCTCTAATACCTCGAATGGACCAACAAATCTAGGAGCCAACTTCCCTTTGTTACCAAACCTTTTAATCCCCGTCCTTGGTGAAATCTTCAAAAATACAAGATCACCCACCTGAAATGATAACTCCCTTCTTCTGTTATCAGCGTAGCTTTTCTAGCGATGGGCTGTCTTCAATCTGTCACAGATTACTTTAATCTTCTCAGTTGAATCTCTAACCAAGTCTGGACCCCAAAGTCTCGCTTCACTAACCTCGTCCTAACACATTGGAGACCGAAATTTCCTCCCATACAGTGCCTCATATGGTGCCATCTCAATACTGGACTCATAGCTGTTATTATAGGCAAATGGTCTTCCCAAGATGAGTGGAAATCCATCACATAAGCCCGTAGCATATCCTCAAGAATCTGAATGGTCCTCTCAGTCTGCCCATTGATCTTAGGATAAAATGTTGTGCTAAAACTCAACTTGGACCCCAAGGCTTCATGCAAAGCCCTCCAAAACCTCGAGGTGAATCTCGGATCCCTATCAGAAACAATGTTGACAGGTACTCCATGCAGACTCACAATCTCGCGTATGTACAACTGAGCCAATCTCTCCAATGAATACTTGGTTGAAACTGGTAGAAAATGAGCTGATTTGGTCAGTCTATCCACAATCACCCATATAGCATCCATCTTCCTCGAAGTAGGAGGTAATCCAGTCACAAAATCCATAGAAATACCCTCCCACTTCCATTCCGGAATATCCAGTGGTTGAAGTAACCCCGCAGGTGCTTGATGTTCAGCTTTGATTTGTTGACAAGTCAAACACTTTGATACGAACTCTGCAATCTCCTTTTTCATACCATTCCACCAATACACTCTCTTCAAGTCCTGATACATCTTGGTGCTTCCTGGATGAATAGCAAATCGGGATTTGTGGCCTTCCTCTAATACTTGCCTTTTGATTTCTGGTGAAGAAGGTACGCAAATCCTGCCTTTGAAGGTTAGAATCCCATCTTTGTTCAACCCAAACTCCCCGGTCTTTCCATCTTGTAATTTCTCCAAAATTTCCTTCAGTTCAGTATCATTCTGCTGAGCTTCTAAAAGATCCACATATAGAGTAGGAACTGCTCTGACATTCACAAATAACATATCACCTCTCAATTCACGGGACACCAAAGATGATAAAAGAGCCTTACGGCTAATAAAATCAGCCACCACATTAGCCTTCCCTGGATGATAGGAGATGACACAATCATAGACCTTCAGCAACTCTAACCAACGCCTCTGCCTGTTGTTCAACTCCTTTTGGGTAAATCGGCATTTCAGACTCTATTGATCAGTGAATACCTAAAATTTTGCTCCATACAAATAGTGTCATGACCCCAATATTAGGCACTATATTAGCACACGTTGAGCACGTGAGGTTCGGGTGGTAATTTATCATTTTATGCATTTTATGCTATTAGTTGGCTTTATGTGTTCATTTCTATGCTTTGATGATTTATATGAAGTTAGGTTGATCATTAACTACCTTATGTGAGTTTAGGGTGAAAATGAATTAATTTTAATGCAAAAGGGTCTAAATGGAATAAAATATAAAGTGTGTAGTGACTTTATAATATTTGAATATTTAAAGTATTAAGTTATAAAGTTGTGAGGTGCTTTGTTGTAAAGTTGAATAGTTAAGGTTGTTAATTGTTAAGGTCAAGCCTTGGAGGAGCTTTAGTTGAATATCTCATCTTTATCCTTGTAATTAAACAAGAAACTTCATTTTTTAATTCCTTCTTCATCAGTATCATTTCTTACTCTCTAAAAGCCATGGAATTCCTAAAACCCTAACTATGTTCCAAAAATTTTAGACCCTTCAATACTTCTTCGTTTTCAAATCCATTTGCATCTTCTTGTTCGTGGTGACGAGGGGATCGCGTAGAGCCGGTCAAATAATTATTCCATTTCGCACTATTTATGTAAGTTATTATGATTTTCTTTCAAAAGTGTTCATTATATGATTTTGTTGTTATGGATGGTGTAGAAATGGGTTTTGGTATTTTTAGAACATTTTTATTGAGTTGAAATTGTTTTGGGAAAAATTGAATGGAGTTGGTGATGGTGTAGTGATTGTAGTAGCAAATATATTGGTTAGAATTTATTTCATGGGTACATGACTTGATAGAAATGGTTGCATGGAAAAATGGAATCAAGTTTTGGTAATAAAATGCTTTTGGATAGTGTTGAATGTATTGGAAGGGGTATGGAATGGTTTGATCTTGGTTTTGGTCTTGTTTAGTACCTATTTTATGTCATTGAAAATAGAGGATGTTGGTTTGGGTCAATTGGGAGTTTGGTTGCTGAAGTTGTTGCTGAATTCTGGTTTCTGGACAGAGGGCACGACTCGTGCTATGTGGCACGAGTGGTGCACGATTCGTCCATTGGTGATTTGCCTAAGTCGTGCCTATTTGAGGATGAGTGATTCTGGTGGGGTGTCAAAGGGGCACGAGTCGTGCCCTGGAGCACGAGTCGTGCCATGCCCTGCAGCCTCTGAAGAATTTTCCAAGGCCTAGAAACCTATTCAAACTAGAACATAATTGAACCCTCTTTAACTAAGATTAAAGTAGAACACTTTAGCTACACAATGATATCTTACTTGGTTAAAATGGAATTGTGGAAGGGGTTTAACTATTGTTCGGAAAATGCTTGGCAGTCTTGATTTGTAACTTAACCAAAGTGAATCCAACTTGGTAACTTGAGCTTGTACCTTTATAGAGGTTATGTATTATTGCATATTGATCATGTAGGGCTTGTTGAATATACATTGTAGCCTTACTTGAGTCCATATCCATGGTTTATGATTCCATTTGAGTATGAAATGGATTGTTGCACTATTGCATTTGTTTAAACATGAGTATGAATGCCATGTTTACATTTTGTCATCATCCCTTTTGTGGATTCTTTTCAAGTAACTATTATGTGCTTGAACACGTGTTAAATCATCTGATGTTTGAGGGTATAATGGAATACGATCACTTATGAGAAATTATTCCATAAGGTGCTCGGATTACATTATACCTGTGACCTATCCCCCTCTGTGGCCACAGACTGGGGCTCAACTTCTATGAATATGTGCAGTAAGTTCATAAGAATGTTGATGTCTTATATCTTCCCTAGAAAATGGGTTTTATAAGACGTGAATATGCACCAGCAGTTCACAAATGAGTGGAGTTTTACTCCCACCGTTGTACAACTTATGATTCAGACAGGAAAGGTAAACAAAGGTAACGGAAGGTGTTTACTGTTTTACCTATGCGTGAGATGTACCTTGTTATGTGTTGCATCTTACTTGGAATATTGTTGCATTCATAATAACTTATTGAGATTTGTTCTCACCCTTCTCCCTTTAATTTTTTAGATCGGCCTGAGACAGGAGGACCCGGCCAGTGAGGACGGGGAGGAGTTTGTACGAGTATTTTGGGTTATTGGGTATGTATTTACTAGATGGTATTTGTAGTTACATTTTGGTTTAACTCCTTGGTGGAGTTTGTATATATAAACACTTTGGTACAAACTTGACATTTGTGAACTTTTGTAATGTTGTAACTAAAGTTTGGTTTTTAAAGTGGTTTCATGTTTTGTTTCCTCCAAGTGGAGATGATTCAAGTTAGTACTTGAAAAGTATGGTTAAAGTTTGGTTTATTTTCAAGTTAAGTAAAAAGTTTTAAAATTTCTAGGTGGTCTGTCTTAGTTTGGGCCTCTCCAGCTCAGGACACGTGTTAGGTTTCGGGTCGGGGTGCCCACAGTTGGTATCAGAGCCTCGTCTAGAGGTCAAGGGTAGATGTCTAGTTTAAGGGGGAGTGTGTGATAACTGACGCCGAGTGTTTGATGCAGGAGTTTATTCTAATGGCCGGGAATGAGGATGATCAGCATCAGGCTCAGGGCAATGTTGGCAATGTTAGGGGTAATGACAATCCGAATGCTGAAATGATGAACATGTTCCGGGTCTTTTTGCAAAATATGGCAACACAAGGGCAAGCACATCAGTATCAAGAGGGCAGACATGTGCATGGTTTGGAAAAGTTCATCAAGATGGCACCTCCAAGCTTTAATGGAGACCCAGATCCGGTGAAGGCGGAGAGATGGCTTGAATCTATGAACAAGATCTTCGCAGCAATGGAGAGCCCTGATGAGGAGAAAGTAAGGTGCACTGTTTTCAAGTTAGAGGGACCGGCAGAGCATTGGTGGCACATAGTGAAGGACAGTTGGGACCGAGACCATACACCCCAGACATGGGAGAACTTCACACGCAAGTTCCGGGATCACTTTATTCCGATGGTGACAAGAGACAAAAAGGAGGTTGAGTTTCTTAGATTGGAGCAAGGGACAATGACCGTAGCACAATGCTCAGCAAAGTTTACGGAGCTAGCTCGCTATTGTCCACATTTGGTGCTGGAAGAGGAGAGACGGGTATACCGGTTCGTGAAAGGGTTAAGGCTGGAGTTTCGGAAGCAATTATTGACACACGACTTCACGGATTTTCAAGCAACTGTGAATAGATCCTACAGAATAGAGAATGATATTGAGGAGCATAGAGGCAAGTCTGAAGGTGCAAGTGGAAGTAAGCAGAGATTCCAAGGTCAAGGTCAAGGTCAAAGATCAGGTCAGAATAGAGGGCAACCAAGGTCTTCAGCTTCGGGGTTAGCAAGAGGAGGAAATGTGGCAGCTCCGGCAGCTCGTCTTACTTCAAGTCAGTTTGGGATTGAATGTGGTTTTTGCAAAAGGATGGGTCATTCGGAAGATAAGTGTTGGAGTAAGCAATGGAAGTGTTTGAATTGTGGAGAAATGGGACACTACAAGAAAAATTGTCCTAAATTTCATCAGAGGCAAGCTTCGGGTACTGGTCAAGGGGGACAAAGAAGTGGAGTGAAAAGAGACAACGAGGGGAAACCAAAAGATAAAGTTCAGGGCCGAGTGTTTGCCTTGGGTAGAGGAGAAGTGGATCCTAATGCCGTCATTAGAGGTATTTTCCCTGTCTCAGGAGTTAAGGCCCGCATCCTTATAGATCCCGGGTCTTCTCATTCATTTGTGGCATCCCATTTTGCATTTGCATTACATAAACTACCTGACTTTATGCCTATGCGCTTGAGGTTTCAACTCCTATGGGAGAGTGCCTCACTTCTTCTTTGGTTTATAATGGTTGTGATATGCAAATTTGTGGGCATGTTTTGCCGGTGGATTTAGTAGAGTTACAAATCTGGGACTTTGATGTCATTCTTGGTATGGACTGGTTGAGTCATTACCATGCTTTGGTAGATTGTCGTAGAAATAGGGTCTCATTTGATATGCCTGATATGCCTACTTTTGTTTTTGATGCGGACAAATATATGTTTGGCATTCATGTTATTTCTGCTTTAAAGGCTAGAAAAATGCTTTCTAAAGGGTGTGCGGGGTATTTGGCTTTTGTGGTAGATTCCAGTAAGTAAACCCCTGATTTAGCTCATGTCCCCGTTGTAAGTAAATTTGGTGATGTGTTTTCCATCGAGTACTCTATGCCTCCGGATCGTGAGGTAGAGTTTTGTATTGACTTAGTGCCCGGTACCTCACCTATCTCTAAAGTGCCCTATAGAATGGCTCCTGCTGAGTTGAAGGAGTTAAAGACTCAGTTGCAAGAGTTGTTAGACCGGGGATTTATCCGTCCAAGTTTGTCACCGTGGGGAGCACCTGTTTTGTTTGTCCGCAAGAAGGATGGCACCTTGAGATTGTGTATAGATTACCGTTTGTTGAATCAAGCAACCATAAAGAACAAATATCCTCTCCCGCACATTGATGACTTGTTTGATCAACTCCAAGGTTCCGTTATCTACTCAAAGCTTGATTTGAGAAGCGGATACCATCAGTTGAAGATTAGACCCGATGACATTTCCAAGATAGCTTTCAGAACGAGATATGGTCACTATGAGTTTGTGGTTATGCCTTTTGGTTTGACTAACACTCCGACCGTATTTATGGATATAATGAACCTTATCTTCAAGCTGTACCTTGATAGCTTTGTCGTGGTTTTCATTGACGACATCCTTGTTTATTCCAAGTCCCGGGAAGAACATGAGAATCATTTGAGGATTGTGTTATCTCTTCTTCGTGAGAAGCAGTTGTTTGCCAAGTTTAGCAAGTGCGAGTTTTGGCTTGAGCAGATATCTTTCTTGGGGCACGTGGTTTCTAGTTCGGGGATATCCATGGATCCTTCCAAAATTAAAGCCGTTGTCAATTGGAAACAACCTTCAACTGTGACAGAAGTTCAGAGTTTTCTTGGTTTGGCGGGGTATTACAGAAGGTTCATAGAGGGTTTTTCTCGTATTGCTACTCTGTTGACAAGACTAACTCGGAAGGATGTACCTTTTGTATGGGATTCCAAATGTGAAGCTAGTTTTGATGAGTTGAAGAAAAGATTGACATCAGCTCCTGTTCTTACTCTTCCGGATGGTTGCGAGAATTTTGTCATCTTCAGTGATGCCTCGAAAGAAGGTTTGGGATGTGTTCTAATGCAAGGTGGGAAAGTGATTGCTTATGCCTCTCGGAAGTTGTCACCGGCTGAACAGAACTACCCTATCCATGACATGGAATTGGCTGCGATTGTGTTTGCGTTGCATAAGTGGAAACACTATCTTTATGAGGCGAGATTTGAGATCTTCACTGACCATAAGAGCTTGAAGTATTTGTTTACACAAAAGGAGTTGAATAACCGGAAAAGAAGGTGGTTAGAGTTATTGAAAGATTATGATTGTGTGATTTCGTATCATTCGGGGAAAGCAAATGTTGTTGCGGATGCGATTAGCCGAAAGGCTTACTTGTCAACTTTGAGTTCCCGAGAGTCAAGACATGAGTTAATTTTTGCGAATGTCCGAGCCGTTCCAACTTTGTATGGATATTTGATGGAAGCTCAAAAAATTGATCCGGAGTTGAAGAAAATTTTGGGGCAAGTTCAAGATGGTAAAGCCGGGGAATTTGCATTGAATAGAGATGGAATCCTAACTTTCCAAGGCCGGATTTGTGTTCCTTCATTACCGGAGATCAAGAAGCGGGTTCTAGAGGATGGTCATAAGTCTAAGTTTGCCATTCATCCGGGTAGTACGAAGATGTACCAAGACATAAAATGAGGATATTGGTGGAATGGGATGAAGAGAGAGATAGCGGATTTCGTGTCTAAACGTTTAACTTGTCAACAAGTCAAATCCAAGCATCAGAGACCGGCGGGACTACTTCAACCTTTAGACATTCTGGAGTTGAAATGGGAAGGGATTTCAATGGATTTTGTAACCGGTTTGCCTCTTACCGCGAAGAAGATGGATGCTATTTGGGTTATCGTGGATAGATTGACGAAGTCTACTCATTTTCTTCCCGTGTCAACTAAGTTTTCGATGGAGAGGTTAGCACAGTTGTATATGAAGGAGATTGTTAGACTTCATGGAGTTCCAGTTAGCATTGTTTCAGATAGAGATCCGAGATTTACTTCTAGATTTTGGAGAGCATTACATGAAGCTTTGGGATCTAAATTATGTTTTAGCACGACGTTTCATCCTCAAACAGATAGGCAGACAGAACGCACTATTCAGATACTTGAGGATATGCTTCGAGCTTGTGTGAGGGATTTTCAGTTGTCTTGGGAGGATCATCTACCATTGGTTGAGTTCGCCTACAACAACAGTTATCAATCTAGCATTGAGATGGCTCCTTATGAAGCGTTGTATGGTAGGAAGTGCAGATCTCCTATGTGTTGGGATGAGGTTGGTGAAGCAAAGCTTTGGGGTCCGAATTTGGTTAGAGATTCAACGGAGAAAATCAAGGTGATCCGAGAGGTGATCCGAGTTCGGTTGAAGACGGCTCAGAGTAGGCAAAAGAGCTACGCCGACAATAGAAGATGGGACTTATCTTTCCAAGTTGGTGACCTAGTGTTCTTGAAGATTTCTCCTCGGACTGGGACAAAAAGGTTTGGGAATAAAGGGAAACTAGCTCCAAGGTTCGTCGGGCCATTTGATATTATAGAAAAGATTGGGGAACTAGCTTACCGTTTAGCGTTGCCTCCATCCTTCTCCTTACTTCATGACGTGTTCCATATTTCTATGTTGAGGAAATATTGCCACGATCCCTCCCACATTTTGAGTTCACCTCCCGAAGAGATTCAAACAGATATGTCCTATGTTGATGAACCGTTGAGAGTATTGGAGTTCCAAGTTAAAGAGTTGAGAACCAAAAGCATCCCGGTAGTAAAAATTCTATGGAGGAATCATACCGTTGAAGAGGCTACGTGGGAGCTAGAGTCGGAGATGAGAGAAAGGTACCCTTCGTTGTTTGAGAGTGCAAGTAAGTTTACCTAAAATTCGGGGCGAATTTTATTTAAGGGAGAGTGAGTGTCACGACCCCAATATTAGGCACTATTTTAGCACACGTTGAGCACGTAGGGTTTGGGTGGTAATATATCATTTTATGCATTTTATGCTATTAGTTGGCTTTATGTGTTCATTTCTATGCTTTGATGATTTATATGAAGTTAGGTTGATCATTAACTACCTTATGTGAGTTTAGGGTGAAAATGAATTAATTTTAATGCAAAAGGGTCTAAATGGAATAAAATATAAAGTGTGTAGTGACTTTATAATATTTGAATTTTTAAAGTATTAAGTTATAAAGTTGTGAGGTGCTTTGTTGTAAAGTTGAATAGTTAAGGTTGTTAATTGTTAAGGTCAAGCCTTGGAGGAGCTTTAGTTGAATATCTCATCTTTATCCTTGTAATTAAACAAGAAGCTTCATTTTTTAATTCCTTCTTCATCAGTATCATCTCTTACTCTCTAAAAGCCATGGAATTCCTAAAACCCTAACTATGTTCTAAAAATTCTACACCCTCAATACTTCTTCATTTTCAAATCCGTTTGCATCTTCTTGTTCGTGGTGACGAGGGGATCGCGTAGAGCCGGTCAAATAATTATTCCATTTCGTACTATTTATGTAAGTTATTATGATTTTCTTTCAAAAGTGTTCATTATATGATTTTGTTGTTATGGATAGTGTAGAAATGGGTTTTGGTATTTTTAGAACATTTTTATTGAGTTGAAATTGTTTTGGGAAAAATTGAATGGAGTTGGTGATGGTGTAGTGATTGTAGTAGACAATATATTGGTTAGAATTTATTTCATGGGTTAATGACTTGATAGAAATGGTTGGATGGAAAAATGGAATCAAGTTTGGTAATAAAATGCTTTTGGGTAGTGTTGAAATGTATTGAAAGGGGTATGGAATGGCGTGGTCTTGGTTTTGGTCTTGTTTAGTACCTATTTTATGTCATTGAAAACAGAGGATGTTGGTTTGGGTCAATTGGGAGTTTGGTTGCTGAAGTTGTTGCTGAATTCTGGTTTCTGGACAGAGGGCATGACTCCTGCTCTGTGGCACGAGTGGTGCACGAGTCGTCCCTTGGTGATTTGCCTAAGTCGTTCCTATTTGAGGACGAGTGATTCTGGTGGGGTGTCAAAGGGGCACGAGTCGTGCCCTGGGGCACGAGTCGTGCCATGCCCTGCAGCCTCTGAAGAATTTTCCAAGGCCTAGAAACCTATTCAACCTAGAACATAATTGAACCCTCTTTAACTAAGATTAAAGTAGAACACTTTAGCTACACAATGATGTCTTACTTGGTTAAAATGGAATTGTGGAAGGGGTTTAAATATTGTTCGGAAAATGCTTGGCAGTCTTGATTTGTAACTTAACCAAAGTGAATCCAACTTGGTAACTTGAACTTGTACCTTTATAGAGGTTATGTATTATTGCATATTGATCATGTAGGGCTTGTTGAATATACATTGTAGCCTTACTTGAGTCCATATCCATGGTTTATGATTCCATTAGAGTATGAAATGGATTGTTGCACTATTGCATTTGTTTAAACATGAGTATGAATGCCATGTTTACATTTTGTCATCCCTTTTGTGGATTCTTTTCAAGTAACTATTATGTGCTTGAACACGTGTTAAATCAGCTGCTGTTTGGGGGTATAAAGGAATACGATCACTTATGAGAAATTGTTCCATAAGGTGCTCGGATTACATTATACCTGTGACCTATCCCCCTCTGTGGCCATAGACTGGGGCTCAACTTCTATGAATATGTGAAGTAAGTTCATAAGAATGTTGATGTCTTATATCTTCCCTAGAAAATGGGTTTTATAAGACGTGAATATGCACCAGCAGTTCACAAATGAGTGGAGTTTTACTCCCGCCGTTGTACAACTTATTATTCAGACGGGAAAGGTAAACAAAGGTAACGGAAGATGTTTACAGTTTTACCTATGCGTGAGATGTACCTTGTTATGTGTTGCATCTTACTTGGCATATTGTTGCATTCATAATAACTTATTGAGATTTATTCTCACCCTTCTCCCTTTAATTTTTTAGATCGGCCTGAGACAGGAGTACCCGGCTAGTGAGGATGGGGAGGAGTTTGTACGAGTATTTTGGGTTGTTGGTTATGTATGTACTAGATGGGATTTGTAGTTACATTTTGGTTTAACTCCTTGGTGGAGTTTGCATATATAAACACTTTGGTACAAACTTGACATTTGTGAACTTTTGTAATGTTGTAACTAAAGTTTGGTTTTTAAAGTGGTTTCATGTTTTGTTTCCTCCAAGTGGAGATGATTCAAGTTAGTACTTGAAAAATATGCTTAAAGTTTGGTTTATTTTCAAGTTAAGTAAAAAGTTTTAAAATTTCCAGGTGGTCTGTCTTAGTTTGGGCCTCTCCAGCTCAGGACACGTGTTAGGTTCCGGGTCGGGGTGTCCACAAAGAGTGCTTCCACTTATGCAATGCAAAGACAATAGCAGCCAACTCCATGTCGTGGGTAGGATAATTCTGCTCCGCTGGTGATAACTTCCTCGAAGCATACGCAATTACCTTCCCATTTTGCATAAGGACACAACCCAATCCTTCTTTAGAGGCGTCACTGAAAATAACAAAATTCTCGCAACCATCTGAAAGTGTAAGGATCAGAGCTGAAGTCAATCTCTTCTTCATATCAGTAAAGCCAGCTTCACACTTTGCATCCCATACAAATGGTACATCCTTCCGAGTCAATCTGGTCAACGAAGTTGCAATTCTCGAAAATCCTTCTATAAATCTTCGATAATACCCCGCTAAACCAAGGAAACTACGAACCTCAATCACTGTAGAAGGATGTTTCCAGTTGACTACGACCTCAATCTTTGTAGGATCCACAGCAATACCAGTACTGGATACCACATGACCCAAGAAAGAAATATGTTCAAGCCAAAACTCACATTTGCTGAACTTTGCAAATAACTGTTTCTCACAAAGCACAGATAAAGCAATTCTCAAGTGCTTCTCATGTTCTTCCCTGATTTGGAATATAACAGAATATCATCAATAAAAACCACAACAAAACTGTCAAGATAGGGCTTGATATCATGTCCATAAATACTGCCGGTGCATTAGTTAACCCGAAAGGCATAACAATAAATTCATAATGCCCGTACCTTGTTATGAAGGCTGTTTTAGAAATATCATCTGGTCTGATTTTCAACTGATGGTATCCGCTACGCAAGTCAAGCTTGGAATAGATAACGAAACTTTAAAGTAGATCAAATATGTCATCAATATGAGGAAGAAGATATTTGTTTTTTATAGTAGCTTGATTCAAAAGTCTATATAATCAATACATAGCCTCAATGTACCATCCTTCTTCCTAATAAACAAAACTGGTGCTCCCCAGGGTGTAACACTGGGACGAATGAAATCCCTGTCTAACAATTCCTGCAACTGAATTTTCAATTCTTTTAACCCAGTGGAGCCATTCTCAAGGTGCTTTAGAAATTGGTGAAGTACCTAGCAATAAATCAATACAGAACTCCACCTCTCTATCCAGAGGCATAGAATACTCAGTTGAGAATACATCAATAAACTCAATCACAACTGGGACATGAGATAGTTCAGGAGAATTCTTACTAGAGTCTAACACATATGCCAAGTACCCCTCACACCCTTTTGATAACAACTTTCTAGCCTTTAATGCAGATATAACATGAATGCCAAATAAAGACTTATCAGCATCAAATATAAACACAGGCACATCAGGCATAGAAAAGGTGACTCGCTTCTTGCGACAGTCCACCAAGGCATGACAATAACTCAACCAGTCCATGCCTAAAATGACATCAAAATCTCGGATTGGTAACTCTACCAAATCCACTGGCAATACATGCCCACATATGATCACCTCACAATCATGATAAATCAAAGAGGATTCGAGGCACTCTCCCACAGGAGTAGAGACCTCTAGCACATAAGGCAACAACTTAAGTAACTTATGTAAAGTGAATGCAAAATAAGATGCCACATAAGAATGGGATGATCCAGGGTCTATAAGAATACGAGCCCTGACACCTGAGATAGGTACTATACCTCTAATGACCGCGGTGGGATCTACCTCACCTCGGCCCAAGGCAAACACT
The DNA here is from genome assembly GCA_022495995.1 of Adenophora triphylla var. japonica. Lineage (NCBI taxonomy): Eukaryota > Viridiplantae > Streptophyta > Magnoliopsida > Asterales > Campanulaceae > Adenophora > Adenophora triphylla. The sequence goes on from JAFEMH010002093.1 coordinate 209,389, forward strand.
CTACCTTGAACCCTCTCCTTAGGCTTCCCCTCAACATCCCTCTTCACACCACCTCTTGGCTGACCACCCTGCTGCTCGTTACCCGCAAATGGACCCCGTCGCAATTTAGGACATTCCTTCCTGTAGTGCCCCATTTCTCCACACTCTACACATTTACCTTGATTTCTCTAACATTTGTCTTCAGAATGTCCTATTCTCTTGCAAAAATTGCAAACAGTCCCAAACTGGCTGGATACAGGATGAGTTAAAACTGTAACAATTCCTCCTCTAGCCACTCCTGGAGCTGAAGGCTTCTGCTGACCCCTGTTCTGTCCTGAACTCTGGCCTGAAAACTTGGGCTTGATTCCACTACCTTCAGTCCGCCCGATGTTCTTCAATATCATTTTCAATTCTATAAGCCATGTTCACTGCTGCTTGATAGTTGGGAAAATCATGTGTCAACAGCTTCTTTTGGAACTCCACTCTCAGTCCCTTCACAAACCTGTAGACTCTCCTCTCCTCCTCTGGTACTAAATGAGGACAATACCTTGCCAGCTCTGTAAGCTTCACCGAGTACTGGGCCACTATCATCGTCCCCTGCTCGAGCCTCAGGAATTCAACCTCTTTCTTATCTCTGGTGATCAAAGGAATGAAATGTTCTTTAAACCTTCTGGTGAAGTTGTCCCAAGTTTGGGGCGTGTGGTCCCGCTCCCAACTCTCCTTAAGTATCTGCCACCAGTGTTCTACAGGACCTTCCAGTTTGAATACTGCACATCTAAATTTCTCCTCATCTGAACTCTCCATTGCCACAAAAATCTTATTCATAGCTTCCAACCATCTCTCGGATTTCATTGGATCTAGATCCCCATTGTAGCTTGGTGGAGCCATTTTTATAAAATTCTCTAACCCATGTGCTTGCCTTCCCTCAGGTTTCTATTGTGGCTGTCCCTGAGCTGCCATGTTTTGAAGGAAAACCCTGAACATATTCATCATTTCAGCATTCTGGTTTCCCTCGGCTCCCATATCACCCATATGTCCTTGATCCCTTTGCTAGTCATCACCAGTTCCAGTCATTACACCAATCCCTGCATTAAACACTCGTCGTCAGATATCACACACTCCCCCTTAGACTGGGCATCTACCCTTGACTTCTAACCAATGCTCTGATACCAACCGTGGGGCCTTCCCAACTCTGGGACCTATAGACTCGTGTCCCAAGCTGGAGGGTCCCAAACTAACCCCATTTAAAAAAAAACTTTTCTTTAGATTAACTTGAAAAGTATAACCACCTTTAACAAAATCAAAATCAAAATGACCTCTCTAGTTGGATGTGTTATATAAACCTGCTTTAACAAGTTATAACCTGTTTAAGTTACAAACTCTACAATGTAAAGGCTTACACAAGCCAACTTTTAAACAAAACCAATCCCCTGATTAATTACAACACAACCATACTGAAAATGTTTTATAAAAGTTTTATATACAAAACTCCCCAAAAGAATAACAACCACCACCTACTCCCAACTCCTAAACCATACATACCCTGACAACCCAAAAAGATGATCCAAACTCCTTCCATGCCTCACCGGTCTGGTCCTCCTGTCTCAGCGGGATCTAAAAACAATAAAGGGAGAAGGGGTGAGAATAAATCTCAATAAGCTATTATGGATGCAAGAATATGCCATATAATATGCAACATATAAACATGTTGCTCATAATCACATTGGTAAAGCGTTAAACACATTACGTTACCTTATTTTACCTTTCCCGTCTGACCAATAAGTCGTACAACACCGGGAGTAGCTACTCCCCCCAGTTGTGAACTGCCTTAAGCATATTCACGGGTAACCATAAGAAACTAGCTAGCTGTAAGGCTTGTGGCACGATACAGAAGCTATCAACCCCAGTCTATGGCCGCAGAAGGGGAAAGAATCAGGTATAATGTAATTCAATCACTTATATAACAAATCCATAATTGATTGTATCCCATTATACCCCTACATATCAGCTGATACAAACACAGTCAAGCACATAATAGATACTTGAAAATAAATCCACACTTTGGGATATCAATACATAACATGGTACTATTACTCATGTTAAATCATCACAATAGTGCAATATATATTTAAACACTACTGAATAACAACAATCCAACAACAGGGTATTAATACTCATGTTCAAACCAATGAAGCAGTGCAACATGTATTAAAACAGTATGTGCACACCCAACCATGAATATGTAATCACATATGGGCACAATGCATATCAAGTAAGCCCTACATATCCATGTCGTAATATTAAACACCTTCTATAAAGGTTCCATATTCATTTACCAAGTTTTTATCAACTTTGGTTAAAGTTTCACAATTGACTTTCAACCATTTTCAGGACTATATTTAAAGACCTTCCCTTTATCTTTTTGGCCCATTTAAGACTATATTGTAAAGTACTAATGTTGTACTAGAGTTATAGTTAAAGAGGAACTAAATCCATACTAGTTTGATTAGATTTAAATGGTCTAGAAATTGATACCCTGAAACTGCACTGGGCACGACTCGTGCCCCATGGCACGACTCGTGCCCTTGGCCTTCATAAAAACCAGCACGAGTGGACTATTTTTCATGACTCGTTATCATGAGTGAAAGGCTTGGGAACGACTCGTGCTCCAGGGCACGAGTTGTGCCCTTGCCCAGAATTCACTGTTCATGCTGAAACATGAGCAGGAAGGCAAAACAACCCCAAGTCTTGATCATACCACTATGTCCCAACCTTACCAACCTATCCCAAACTCAATATAACACTTTCCCCAAGCCATGTAACATCCCATAACAACTTTAACACCTTCAATTCTAACCCCCATGCCATGAACACCCTATTCCATTTCAAACCAATATTCTTTCCATTTTCCAAAAGCTAAATAGATTGATCCAACAATACCAAACATCAATTATAACACATAATATCATCATTTAGCTTAATATGAACAATTATTGAAAAGAATCATAATAACTTACCAAAATGTGTCGAAATAAAAAGAAGCTTTGATCGGTTCTAAATGTTCTACTCGACTCCCTGATCGATTATATGAAGTCAGAATTGAAAACGGATCTACGGATGATTTTTAACGATTTTATGAAGGTAACCCTAGGTTGATAATTGTTTCTGGGAACATAGAAAGAACTGAGGGAATAAAATGAATGTTCTGGCACTTTTCTAAGGATTTATATAGATAATTTACACTTTAGCTCCTCTAAGTTCTAATTAACTACAATCAACCATCTTATACTTATATTTATACTCAAGCTCCTCAATACTTTTATAACCTTCTTATTAAAAACTTCAAATATTATAACTTGCCTACAAATTTACCATTTATTCCTTTTAGACATTATATAATTAAAATTAATTTATTAACATCTAAAATAACGTAAATTATCAAATTAGCCAAATAAACACATAACCAATCCAATTATCATTTCATATCCAATATGAGATGAAATTCACCCCACCCCCACGTGCTCCACGTGTGACCAAAATGGTACCTAGGTTTAGGGTCGTGACAGCTATAATCAGTCTCAGTTTGTCCCAACCATTGCAAATGTTGACATCCCGAAGCGTTTCAGTGTTCCATCCATGAAGTTGTATGACGGCAGCACTGATCCAGAGGAGCATGTTGCCCATTATCAAGAAAAGATGGACATAGTGCATATCCCGTTGCAGTTCAGAGAAGCTTGTCTGTGCAGGGGATTCGGGTCGACCTTGGTTGGACCAGCTCTCAAGTGGTTGATTAGGCAGCCCCTAGGCTCAATTGGTTCCTTCGCCCAACTTATCAACATGTTTAATAATCAGTTCTCATGCAGTCGATAATTTGAGAAGTTGTCAAGTGATCTCTACAATGTGACCCAGCAGCCTACTGAGACCCTGAAGGAATATGTCCACCGATTCAATAGAGAAGTTCTGGAAATTCCTAATCTTGACATGTCGACAGCCACAGAAGCATTCAAGATGGGGCTGAAGAAAGATTCCCAATATTATCAAGATTTGGTGATGACTCCTTGTAAGCGGTTGGAAGAGGTCAGAAGCAGGGCCCTGAGGTTCATAAGGCTGGAGGAAGATGAGTTGCAGAGATCAAAGTCTTCAAGCAAGGTGTCGACATACGACAACCCGGACAGGAAGACAGAGTCATCTCACCGCAGAAACAACCGATCCAATCCTTATCCAAGAATCGACAACAACAAATTTAATTCAATCGATGGTGAGGATGAAGATAATGATAATGTGCCTAATATCTCTGATTATTGCTTTTCTGTTGACATTTCAGGTGTGCTTTGTGCAATGGGCAACCTGGGAGACAAAGTGAAGTGGCGTGCCTACCACGAAGAGTTTGGACATGTCACAGAGGATTGTATTGCGCTAAGAAAGAAGATCAACTACCTGCTCTCAAAGGGACATCTCAAGGAGTTACTTGGTTCCAGAAAGAAGAAGACCGAGAATGCGGAGGCTCCACCTGAAGTCGAGCAACCAGTCTCTCCTCCAGCATCAACAAAAGTCATCAATTTCATCAGTGGTGGGTCAGAAATTTGTGGCACTTCCTACTCTGCTGCAAAGCGACATGCTAAGGAGTCAAAGGAGGAGAAGCCAGAAAGACCAGCTAGGATGTCAACATCCTACCAGGAACCAATCACCTTGGATGAGAGTGACCGAGACAACTTGCTGGAACCTCACCATGATGGCCTAGTCATTTCCTTGCAGATTTCCAATTGCACCATTAGGCGCATCTTGGTGGATGGGGGCAGCTCTGTCAATCTCATTATGTTAAGCACCCTAAAAGAGATGAATATCCCAGAATCGGAGATCGTCAAGAAATCATCACTGTTGGTAGGCTTCAGTGGTGAAGTTAAAGAAACGGTGGGAGAGATAAAGCTTCCTATCTACTCAAAAGGACTCAACACGATGGAGCGGTTCTGTGTGATTGATTGTGCGACTTCTTACAATGTGATTCTTGGAAGGCCGTGGATTCATGGAATGAAAGTTGTACCTTCCACTTACCATCAGTGTGTGAAGTTCCCTACACCTTGGGGAGTTACCAAGATATATAGTGATCAGCAAGTGGCGAAGGAGTGTTATAAGACATCAATGAAGGCGTCGACATCTCCAAAGCAAGCATAGCAATTACAGAAGAAAGCACGCGAGATCCTAGAAGCAAGGGAGAATGACGTGAAAGAAATATTGCTAGACCCTTCAAACCCAGACATCAAAGTGCTTATTGGCAGTGATATTCCATCATAATTAGAAGAGAAGCTTGTCGACCTCTTAAAAAGCAGGCTCAAGAGTTTCGCATAGAAGCATGACGACATGACTGGCATCAACAAAGATGTCATGACCCACAAACTCAATGTTGATCCCAGTTTCAAACCAGTACATCAGAAGCACAGGAAGTTTGCAGAAACAAGAAACCAAATAATTAAGGAAGAAGTGGAGCGCTTACTTAAAGCCAACATGATACGAGAGGTAGAGTATCTAAGATGGTTAGCAAACGTGGTTGTGGTCGAAAAGAAGAATGGAAAGTGGCGAGTTTGTGTCGATTTCACCGACTTGAACAAGGCCTGCCCCAAGGATCCTTTCCCATTACCTCACATCGACTCGTTGGTGGATGCTACCTCAGGTCGTGAGCTTCTTACTTTTATAGACGCGTCTTCAGGATTCCAACAAATCCAGATGGAGCCATCTGATCAAGAAGACACCGCCTTCATAACACCCACAGGTATCTATTGTTATATTGCTATGCCTTTTGGACTAAAAAATGCAGGTGCTACGTACGAGAGGCTTGTGAATAAAATGTTTAAAGACCATATTGGGGACACAATGGAGGTATATATTGATGATATGGTCGTAAAATCCAAGAAAGCCGAGGAGGATCATATAAGCCATCTGTCCCAAGCCTTTGACATCTTGGATTGTTTCAACATGAAACTTAATCGAGCAAAGTGCAATTTTGGAATGAAGGCTGGAAAATTCTAGGGCTATATGGTGACGAAAAGGGGAATAGAAGTCATCTGCAATGCATTCGTGCCATCATTAACCCGTTGTCACCTCAACTGGCCAAAGATGTCCAGAGATTGACAGGGAAGATTGCAGCACTTACCAGATTCATTTCCAAGTCATCCGATCGATGCAAGCCTTTTTACGACATCTTAAGAAAGAATAAGAAGTTTCAATGGGAAGATCAGCATGAGCAAGCTATTCAGGATCTCAAATGTTACCTATCGAGTCCAGGTATTCTCATTTACAAAAATTAATTTTAGCTTTGATAACTGCATCTATTAAGTTGAGACATTATTTTGAAACCCATGCTATAATTGTGTGTATTAACTATCCTATTAAGAATGTTATGAGAAAGCCAGAGATGTCAGGTAGGATGGCTAAATGGTCCGAACAGATAACCACCTATGATATCAAATATGAGCCCAGAACATCAATCAAATCTCAGGCTCTAGCTGATTTTGTGGCTGACTTTAGTCCAACCATGCAACCAGAAGTAGAATTGGAAGCTGAACAGCTGCAAGATGATGACATCTTGAAGGTGTGGACGCTTTATACAGATGGTGCTTCCAACATGAGAGGCACATGACTTGGAGTTGTACTAAAATCGCCACAAGGGGACATAATACCACAATCCATCAGCTGCAGTTTTAAGGCCACTAATAACGGCGTAATATGAGGCTTTGATTACAGGACTAACGGTGGCTCAAGACCTTGACGTCAAGCACATCCAGGTGTTCATTGATTCATTACTGATTGTCAACCACTACAACGGTTCCTATATAGAGAAGAATGCAAAGATGACGACATACTTGGGGATAGTGAAAATTCTGGCGGCCAAATTCAAAACTTTCACGTTGGAGCAGGTGCCACGGGAAGAAAACTCACAAGCAGATGCTCTGGCAAACCTAGGGTCACCCTTCAAAAGTATTTCGCAGAAGAGTATCCCAATTGTGCATGTCGACATCCCAGCATATGACCGTCTCGAGCTGTTCAGCATAGATGATGACATCCTTCCCAGTCCAGAGGCAACATCTTGGACAACTCCTATTATCAAATACCTCCAAGATGATACTACACGTTCCACCCCGTAAGAAGAATACTCGAGCATTTAGTGGTAAGATCATCAAAATATTTCCTTATTGATAACTTCTTGTTTAGAAAATCTGCCGTGGTGTTACTACTTAAGATGTCCGGGAAGCAGACCACGCACAACAAGTTTTAAGAGAGCTGCATGAAGGGCAGTGTGGCAATCACACCGGGGGCAGAAGCCTGTATACCAAGGCTCTAAATATGGGCTATTTATGGCCTACTATGCGAAGAGATGCTGTAGAGTACGCCAAGAATTGTGATTCCTGTAAAGTCACGACGACATCCTACATCAGCCAGCCGAATTGTTATATCCTATCCTGTCGCCATGGCCATTTATGATATGGGGAATGGATATTGTAGGGAAGTTGCCCAGGGCTCCAAGAGGAAAAGTATTTCTACTAGCCATGACAGACTATTTTTCCAAGTGGGTAGAAGCTGAGGCGTATGTGCAAGTCCGAGACAGAGAAGTAATCTCCTTCATAAAGAGAAACATATTTAGCAGATTTGGGATACCTTCAGAGATAATATGTGACAATGGCTCGCAATTTATCAGTCGGAAAACGCGAGATTTCCTGACAAGATGGGGAGTCAAGATGGTGACATCTTCACCAGTTCACCCTCAACCGAATGGACAAGCAGAATCCATCAATAAGATTATCATAAGCAACCTAAAAAGAAGATTGGACAAAAAGAAACGGAGATGGGCAGAAGAGTTGCCATTAGTTTTATCGGCTGATAGGACGACATCTAAGAATGCAACTGATCAAACACCCTATTCTCTGGTATTTGGGACATAATCGGTCAACCCTGTAGAAGTTCTAGTTCCTACGGCTAGATATGGTTTGTTGACATCTGAGCATAATGGGGACATCTTAGCACATGATTTGGACACTGTGGACGAGCTAAGGGATATGGCTAAAATAAGGATGACAAAGATATCGCAACGAGTGGCCAGGTTCTACAACAAGAATGTGAGGGTCAGAAGGTTTCAAGTAAGTCACTTAGTCCTACGAAAAGTATTTCAAAATACAAAAGAGCTTAATGCAGGCAAGCTAGCCCCAAAGTGGGAAAGCCCCTATTTGATTGATGCAGAGGCCGAAAAGGGGGCATATCGATTGTCTACCTTAGATGGCCAAATGATCCCAAGAAGTTGGAATGCCATTCACCTAAAGAGGTACTACATTTAGACAATATCATCTTAAAGCTAGGTATGAAAAATCCTCTTTTATCTTTTCATTTATCAGGTATGAATAATCCTATATATCTTTCCATTTCTTTTTGCTTTCCTTTATAATTATTTCAAAATAAAATTTCACTAACACGACCTGCGGAGGGGCGTCAACATAGTTGACACCCATCTCTAACATGTCTCTGTTTTGCAAGATGATAACATACAAGAATGGGGGACATCCAAGTATTTATAGCAAAGTTCCAACGAATTATCATCCGATAGAGACTGGCCATCTCTTCTAAAGTAAAGGTACACAATCCCTTCTAAGGTTTAAAGAGTTAATTACCTCTTTCTAAGAATGTTAGGTTGTCACACCTTCGCCTGGAGCGCAAGATATATCTTTGATTGAGGTGAGGGATGGGCCTATATGAGTAAAATTATATAGCTTACCCATTTCCACTCAATTGAACAATTGGTTATGGCATACACATGTCATCCTAAGGTACCTATGATTTTGATATTTTTTAGGTCATCTTATGAAATTAACATATGATTATGTCAACATCCTTCGAAAATACTTTAGCAATTGGTATAAAAACATGAAATGCATAAAAAACCACTAGCAAAAGCTTTCCAAAAAGCTAAAATACTAAATAACATTAAGTCCTACCATAACCGTTCCTAAGTTCAGTTGGCTCACACCAACATACCAATAACATAAAACTAAAAGCAAAGTGTTGAACCAACCCAACACTTGAAATAAATTGTCTTCGGTCCTTATGGACCTATTACAAACCAACAAAATAAAATTGTTTTTGGGCCACCACCCACAAATTCAACAAAACAAATAACTGTTTTTAAAACATCTTTACTTGGCTACTGCCTCAGGTGTTTCTTTAGGAGTCCCTTCTCCAGCATCTATCTCTTCTCCTACCATTGCATCTTTGGGGCTGGACGACACCTTGCCTTCGTCCACTGGTTCACCTGTCAATTTGGCAAGATTGGCATACTCCTTGGTGATGTTCCAATCCTGGGATTTCCCCGCAGAATGATCCTTCATCATCTGTATCTTAATATGTATCATAGTCTTTGCAGCGACAATCTTACAGGAGTTCCTTACATCATCAATCTTCTTAAGATGATCCTCCTCAATCTTAGCAAGATTGTCTAGCAACCCCTTCAAATCCTTCGCTTGATCCTCAAATTTTCTTTCCCATATAGCGGACTCTTTCTTGGCTAGGGCTACATTCGATCTTGCCTTCTTTCTTGTATTCTCAACATCCTTAGCCCATTCTTCCATCTCGATTTTCTAGATACCCCATTACCCGTAGAGATATTGATAGTAAAATACTAAAAACCCTATGACAAAGCTATAATGCAATCAAAGGCGAATAGCAACATCTTACCCTGCATTAATAAAGCTCATATATTTTTTCTTTACTTCTGCAACTGACAAACCGTCAAATGTGTCCACTATTTCAATCACCTCATCTTGGGCAGCCTTCCTCTTCTTTACCCTTGATCCAATTCCTGCACTCTTTACCTTTTCAGCAGCCTTCTTTGGAGCAACTGGAGGCCTTGTCCCCACCTTAAGAGGGGAACCTCCAATCATAGCATTAAGATCGTCCAGATCAAACTCCGAGCCCAAAGTAACTGGTTTGGAAACTACACCAAAGAAACAGGATGTCAAGAAAGAGTATGCACAGACCAAAAACAGAGTAAAAGCATATCTACCTGTTGACATGTTGACAGATGGTGACGCCTTATCTTCTTCCTGAGCAACAAAGGGCATTTCAACCAAGCCTCTAGGTGACCTTTTGTCTGGGAGCAGTTTGAAAAACTCCTCAATCTTTGCCAAAGTGTCTCCCTCTGGTGGAAATAGCTCTTCCCAATCAATATCTGCAAGAAAGTAGAAAAAATTACGAATTCAGTCTAACTCAGAAAAGAAGAAATCACAAGTCAGAAATCAAAAATACCTTCCCTATTCCATCTGCTAGGTATTTCGTCTCCTCCTTCAATTGATTTTCTCTCAACAAACAAAAATCTACCCTTCCATCCTCTGTCATTTGAAGATGTCGTCGTCATTAAGGGAGATCTGCCTGACCTTTTCTTAAAGAGATACCGTTTTGACCCAAATGGTTGGAAGTCATAAGAGTAGGCTATCTCACTAAGCCCAAGGTTTAAGCCATTCTCCCTATTTACCTTTACCACAAAAGCGAAAATCCTCCACGCAATTGGCATTAATTGGGCGTAGGCAAGCTTTGTCATTTGAAAAATTCGGTAACTAGAGAGGGAAAAGGGAAGCTAAACCCTAGGAGAAAAGGAAACTCTAGGAAGCAAACCCATTTTGGGACAATTAGGTCAGACCTAAGATTGATGAGGAAGGGGTGGAAGATAGCACCTTCTGAAAAGCAGCATTGGCATTTCAATGACTCGATTTGGGCGTCATTGAATACACATATCTCTTCGTCAGGTTTGGAAAGCAGGTTTTCACACTCGAAATCGCCAAAGTCGACATCTATGGGTTCTTTGGAAACAGACACGCCTTTCATCTTTGAGGAACTCCACCTAGTCTTTCCCATGGTGACAGCTTAAGAAAATCGGAAAATATGGAAAGAGAGAGAGAGAGAGAACAGAGAAATTACCTTCAAAGAAATCGCCGTTGTGAAGAGAAGGGGCATGAAGGGTGTAGAAGCTTTTTAAATTGGCAAGGACGGTTATTAAAACAAAAGAGCCCTTTTTTCTAAAAACTTCTTTCAATTAAAACCTCCCAACCGTTCACAACTCCTCCACATCAATGCGGTTGTCCAATCATGGCAGGCGCCAGTTTTTGTTTTTGAAAAATATTTACCCCTCCGAATTCCTTGAAAGGCAAATATTTTTGGGGAAAAAGTGTTATGGGCATTTTCAGCATGATGACATCCTCAGTTTTTCCTGCATGTCGACATCCTATTCCACTGTAAGTATTGCATAATATTTATTATATTCACTTAATTATTTTTATTCATATTTTACAGTGAATAAAAGGAGATAAATCCGGAGTATGGCCAAACATGTAGGACTCTTCTTCAACGTTAAAGGAGACCAAGTCATTGGACGTTGAAGGGATAAGTGACATGCCATGATTTTAGGAGCTTGTTATTATCTTTCCGGTCTTTTGTTATTTATAGGGGACATGGAGATTAACACACACACGTGTTCATTTACGCACACAATACTTGTAATCTCTCCATCGTCTTCCAGCTTGTACTCTCAATATTAATAGTGGAACTTTTAAGGTTGGAGACCTAACTCCTGGGTTTTTTCCCGAAGAGGTTGTCATCTTTAAGGTTTTCCTCGTTAACAAAATTCTTGTGTCCATCTTTATTTTCATGCATTCGTTTATTCCATTTGATCAAATTCCAAAGTCCCCTCCTTATTATTTAATCCATACACTTTCATAGTCAAGATTCTACACTATTGTTTTTTCTACCAAAACAGTATCGATCTGGATTTTGGTACTTACACACAGGGTATAGGAAATCACCAATAGAGTTCTAGGCTGTATTGGGCTTGTCTGTACTCATTCTCAATGTAGTTGTTTGGTATGAAAGCATCGTCGCATGAATCTTTAAGAAATTATAATTTTCAAATTTAGAACTTGGTTGTGAAAACAATTCTGGCATTTATACAATATTAGAGATATACAATGTTACAACATAAATGAATGAATGAATAAATGAATGAATATGTCAACATAAGCTTCTTTTACTGTATTTACAGCGAAAGTGCCTATTTTGATCTATGTTCCTACAAATTAATATACATTGCCTGATTCTTGATATTAGAATGTGAATCCGAGAACAATCATCTCCTATATAATCCGAGATTGGCTCCCATAAGAGAGCCTAGATATATGGAGTTTCTGTACTCATAAACGTCTGCAAGAAAGGGGGCCTCAAACTGTGGGCTAAACGTCAATGTTTCAAGAATAGTTCCAGACCCGTTAATCCTAACCCCGAGAAGTTGGCGTGTTTGGCTTGTCACCGCAACCCAAAAGTCTCCAGATTCAGTCCTCCTTATATTATCTGCAATGCCAGTAGTTATTTGTAGTATAACCTCTGCAGTGTTTGCATTTGGACCTCTTAGCCAAAACTTTCGAACCCTGGAAGTAACAAATTCAGTTATAAGGAGGTAGGAACGATCTCTACTAATAGCAACTCCAGCTGCACCTGAAATCCCACTTAGTAAAACGGAAACCCTTCTTGTCCTTGGATCATATCTAAGTAGCCTTCCTGTGGAATCACTAGTGGAAAGTATCGTGCCAACATCGCTGTAGAAGGAAAGATAAAAATAATTGTAAGCATAAAATCCAACAAAAAAAAAGTTAAAACTATATAACCATATGAGTGAGGTAATGTACATACTCAATTCCGGTGGAAGAACTTGCATCAGTGAAGTAAACACATCCTGTTGACTGGTCAACGTCTAGACCGACGGTGAATCTAAATGGGATTCCGTCTGCGCTAGAGGCAAGTTGAGTTGCTTGGCCTCCATTACGTCCAACGACAAATAATCCTAAAGTGGCATCCGCAATGTAGAGTTGTCTGGTGCGATAGTAAAATGCCAAACTTAAAGGCCTTCCGCAAGTGGATAACATGTTGAGGGCAGTAATGCCATCACAAAGGATTGCTGACCTATTGGGGGCGGTGAAGGCAAAGTCAACAAATCGATTTCTTTGGTACATAAGGATTCGACCGTCCATGACACTGGTGTATGGGCCTCTGCCTAAGGAGTCGAAGGCGGTGTTATGTGGGCCCACCGATGGTACGGCCAGATTTTGAATAGATGGTTGAGATAAAACTGAAGACGAGAGTAACGTAAAGAAGAAGAAGATTTGAAGCATTTTGTGAAGTTTTAATGAAGTATGAACTGATGAGTATATTGAGTTGTGAGGGCTGGTTTGGTTAGCTTGCAGTGAGATATTGATGACTTTGTGAAGGATGAATGGTATGAAACAGTTAAGGTTATGTATTTATAGGTTGGCCAAGACATAACAAATGGATGGATGCGTGTCTGGAATAAGTCAAAGTCAAAAACAAATGTTTAAAAATAATTAAGAGAATGGCTCCAAGTCAATCTGCTTTTGGTTTAGTACTGGACGCATTCAATAGCCAAAGAAGTTAAAAGGAGAGGGATTATGTATCAGGGTTTTATGCCATCCGTTTCGCGCAACGATCTAGATTTAATCTCTCATAAATGAATTGGTCATGTTATTAGGAGAAAGCGGGGTTTAAACACAATCAATCAACTGCGAATAAACTGAATGTTCAATCCGACTGTTGAACATTTGAACTGTCAAACACCCTAGCTAAACCCGGACCCGATAGATTACCTATGCATGTGATGTGTAGATACAAGGCTACATTCTGGTGGAACCAACAATGGGGCCATTTACTAGGTGCAACTTGAACCAACTGATTAACCACTTGTGATATGGCACCGCGGCTATTAATTTGCCCAGCTGGATCAACGACTCGGTCGAGGTGGCTATCTACCTGGATAAGGGATCATGCAACTCTGTTAGATTGAATGGGTTTGAAAGAAATTGGCCAAAATATTGTTACGTATACGGTTTCCTTATCTAGTTTTGAATGGACCCAAACATTGAATGGTACACAGTTGTATTTAAGATGTAGCCGCCCCCACCATCTCTTGTCGTGCATTAACCCAATCAATCACCATTATCTTCTTTGGAAACAATTAGGCCATGAAACATGTTTTAAACAATAATCGGTTGAGAGATAAAAACTTTATTGATGTATACTAAAGCTCAATTTAATCTCAACCGATTATGGACCCATGATAAGGTCTTGTATCCTAGATCTCGACATTTAGCTGGAGTACTCTAGCATATCGATCACTGGAGCTCTCGGTAACACAATTATCCTATAACGAAACCCACATCCCATCGGGTCGTCGATTTACTAAACATGCACCTTCAAGAGATGCGTTAAAAACTCACATGTAATGTCAATTTGTAAAGGCATTACGCTATCAGGAGTCGACATGTGGCGACATCACAAATATACATGTTATTTTTTATTAAAACAAAAAAATTGCATTTAATTAGAATCTAGCCATATTTTTTTCACCAGATTAGAAATTATATATATATATATATATATATATATATATATATATATATATATATATATATATATATATATATATATATATATATAACCCAAGTTAGCAGACATTTGTAATTACTGTTGTACAATTGCTAGGCTTCTCAAGAACTTAACTAGAATCTTAACAGAAAAAGATAACGGAGATTGGAAACAAAAGAAATCAAGTCGAGTCTTGTATTTAATACAATCTCCGTTAGAAGTTATTGCCCCGCACAGGTGCTTACGGTTTATATGACAATCTTCTAGTAAGATAAAACGACTTACAAGTAAATGATAGGAGCACTCCAAATAAATTACTCTAACGAACAACACTTTGTTTTGAACTTTGGACTTTGAAGGATTGAATGCAACAATATGCAATGATTTGGGTATGTTTTTCTATCTTACTAGAGGGTAGGGAGGCTCAAATGACTGTGTATGTGAATTGAAATTCGGAGGGGAAGTATATAAAGAGAGTCAAAGGGTTTGGTGGCTTTTCCCTTGAAAAGTCACAACTTTTCGGGTATAACAGCATTTGCACGGCCGTGTCCAATGAACTGCACGGCCGTGCAAGGCAATATGCACGGTCGAGTTCAAGGCTCAGCACGGTCGAGTGGCAAGGCAAGGCACGGTGCACGGCCGTGTCCTAGACACGTGCACGACCGTGCAAAAGCTTCTTCAGCCTGCTCGTCAGCCCTTTAGCCACAACAAGTCCAAACCAATTTTGGGACCAACCCAAATCACACTTTGACCTAATATTTAAGTTACAAATCATTTGTCATTAATTTCTCATTCACACGGAAATGGTTTTGAGACATTAAATGAGTTATATATAATCTACAAGAAATGTAGATTACCATTTGTAACTAGTTTCGTTAACAAATAACGAACTTTCGTTAGAAACTAGATCAACGTTAAGTTAAACTTAACTTTCCGTTATCCATTTCCAACAATCCCCCACATGAATGACAATTAATGCATGTATGCAATTTCATCCAAAGTTCCGGCGAACTATTATTACATCGGGATAGATAGCTTGTGGCCTTGAATCCTCCCTAGTGAAATATTATCGGATATACTAGCCATTTGGTAGCGAGTCGCTTTGAACCAGTGACTGTCGGGTGTATACCAAGACAATAATACTCACATAATAACAGCTCTAACAATTGTTGTTCTCACGTTTTGTCCATTTTGGCCCTGGACCGTATCTCATTCATAAGCGTTCTTTTAGAGGCGGCCTAATTACCTCTCGCTTATATAGGTGATTCTCACTATAAGGAGTATCATGCACTACTCCACCCGTAGGTATAGAAATCATTAAAAGTTTTCTCAACTTATCCTTACCACTGCTACATGTGCTTGTACTTGGATGTTCTGGGAATGAGTATTCAACATCTCCAGGTTAATAAACCGAGTTGTTGTTTCCAAGTAACTCTACTAGAACTTATAACTTGGTTGTCTCATTGAACCAAGGGCCTGGGATCTCCATTTCTCAAGGATGAGTGTCCGCTATAAGTCCTTTTGTTGTGGGTTTTAGACCCATTCCCCTTAACAGTTTATACAATTGATCTTGATTAATACCTTTGGTAAACGGATCCGCTAAGTTATCACATGACTTTACATAATCAATAGTGATAATGCCATTCTTGATCAACTGTTTAATGGTATTGTGTCTACGACGAATATGTCTAGACTTACCATGATGTTCTACATCTTTTCCTATTTCTCATTGTCGTCACAATGCCTTAGGTTATGTAGACACAAACTTATTCCACAAAGGAATATCTTCCAAGACCATTCAACTTACATAGGAATTGTAATCTTTAATCATAAGTATATCTTCAAGTACACCAAGTACTATGATTATACTATTCCGGTGATTGATTACAATTACAATTAGACCTTGAGTCTATCTAGAATGATCAGTCCCTTCGAGTGATCAAATTCTTCTATCTGGCCGCTTCTTCAAGTGGTTATTATCTCTGTACTATTTCGACTTCCCAAGTATTCAGTATCTCTAAGTGATTTGACCTCCTTAGAGTCTACCTTTCAGGAATCTACTTTACAGAGATTACCTCTCAAGATTCTACCTTACTAGAGTACACCTCTCAAGAATCTATTTGAACTTTCGAAGTACTGTTTCAAGATAATGGGATTTTGATAGGACTATTCCTTCTGATGTTCTAGAAATCTTTATTTCTAATATGACATCGGCTAATCCCATATCTTTCATGTCAAAGTTCTTTTTTAACATGTCTTTGGTATCAAATGATTCAGATGTTCCTTTAATGTAGACACATTTGTCACATTCATTAATCTTGAATCCATTTGATAACATAGTTCTATCGAACTTCTCATGCCACTAGTTAGTTGCTTGTTTTAGTCCATATGAATACACAAGTAGATCCAACACGGTTGTGCGACATAGAACGCTCTGTTGTGTCAATTGGGATAATCTTGCATGAATCATAATGTCCTTTTGACAACTAGCCTGGCTTTATACTTATCAACAGATCCAATTGCAACCTAATGGTTTGCAACTTGGAGGGAGATCTACCAATTCCCAAGCATTATGGATTTTGTCTCACTGTTAATAGCCTCTTTCCAGAACGAACTATCCGGACCAGATAACGCTTTCCATAACAGTTGCTGGTTCGATTTCCAACATAAATGATAGAAAATCAGGACCAAAAGACTTTTCCACTCTTGCCCTTTTACTACGTCTAGGTCCTTCATCTTCTACTTGAGATGGACCGTTTTGTAGTCTAATATTTAAAGGTTTCATCCTTGGCACATCTAGTTTTTGCAACCCAACGGTTCGCATAGGAAGATCAACCATCTTCCAAAATAGAATAGGATGCATTATTAACTGTTATCAATTATTTAACAGTTTCAATTTATTTCCATCTTAGAGAATTTAGAACCAAAGAATTAGTAACTTTTGTCCTCCAACTACATCTTGGTTCTTCTTCTTATTAAGAAGACCACCATAGTTTCTATAAATTTTCTATCATTTCAAGGAAATATATTCTCAAAGAATATAACGTGTCTTGCTTAAGTATTTCTACTTTAGCCAAATACCCCCACATTTGAGGTATTTATAAAACGGCTTATGAATATTTCATAATTCGTCATCATTGAATATTTTCTTTCTAAGGATCCATTCTTTTAACTGTTAACAGTTTAACAGTTTCTGTTAATACTAGAAGTTCATATCAATAGAACTTATGTATTTAGCTTGTACCCCCACACTTGAGGTGTACCTCCACATATCAAATATTTTATGAATATCCTAATTCATATTTAATACTTTCCTTTTATGTGAAGTCATTTTAATTGTAATAACCATGTTATCTCCTGACAACATAGTCATAACTATGTTCAAGTGAGGTCTCTTCAACCTTGGTTGGTCTCTTCAATCATTTTATTTCGAAGAATACCGTATTGCCAATGGAAACGTAATCCATGGTTTTGGGTCCTATCTTAACCTCCTTAGGTTTAGATATTTCTACCTTTGCTAGGTATACCCACATAAGACGGAACTTATCAATAAGGAGTTCACCATCTCCTTTAAAAGTTCTATCTTTCCTTTTTCTGTGATTCAATTGATTTGAGTGTGTAAGAAGCATTCGTTTGATAAATAAGTGTTAGCGTCCCAACAATTATTTTTCAAACGATACTACATACTCTCCACAATTAGGATGAATCACTAACTCATTCTTTATTACTTAACCTCTTAAGGTTTCATCTTTACTATTTCAAAAGATGTACTTTGCATTATCGAGTGCAAATATCAATAGAAGTAATGAAGAACTGATTTCCACAAAGAAATCACATTTGGTTTGCGAATTAAACAAGTCATAACACAAGCCAAGTAGGAAATAAAAACTAATATTTTATTCTTCGCTCTTAGGCGGATTACATTCAGATCAAGGTACCCTTTTCTAATGTAATACAATGACCACATTTGGTCAATTCAATCTTATGCCCCTAGGCTAAGTTGATCAAAGTCCAATGGAACATATCGATCTTCAGTCACATTGGCTTGAAGAGGGTTTCCATCTTGGTTGTTGATTCTAGGATGTCGACATTCCCTAGCCATATGCCCGGGTTTGCCGCAATTAAAAAAACTACCTTTAACCTTCTTGGCGGTCCTCTTCACTTTCCCGGTGTTCTTTCTCTTGTTTCTGGTACATCTTTCCACCAAGTTCACTTGCGGTCTTTTAGTCACAATACACATAGTATTGTGCATCTCGAGAAAGTCCCAAAGTTCTCTCGCGGTCTTTATGCCACAACACACTTTGTATTGTGCATAATCCAAGCCATTAAGAATATAATTGCGACACAAGAAATCGCTGTGATTCCATGTATCCAAATCATTCTTTGCTTTGGATTCATTCTCGTCGGATATCAATGGTGGATATTCCCAAAGAAAATGCACCAATTTTAATGTTGTCAAATAGACCAACATTTTCTGTTGCCACCTCTTAAAGTTCATCCCGGTAAGAATACCCGGTCTTTCCGCATGTACGAACACATGAGACGGAGGGAGAGCATTAAGAGGTGCAACCCTTGAGGTTTCACCAGAAGGAGGTTTCTTACCATGAA
Organism: Adenophora triphylla var. japonica; assembly: GCA_022495995.1. Taxonomy (NCBI): domain Eukaryota; kingdom Viridiplantae; phylum Streptophyta; class Magnoliopsida; order Asterales; family Campanulaceae; genus Adenophora; species Adenophora triphylla. Next base: position 228,436 of record JAFEMH010002093.1, read on the forward strand.
CCGAGTGAGATGGTGTAGTAGCGGGTGCAACATGGTTGAATGTAGTATCACCTTGCGAAGGAGGCGCCACATTCCCTTGACTTGATTCGGTGGAATCTTTCTCATTTGCCATCTTGATGATCTTGAAGAAGCGTTAATAACTTCTTACGATTGTTGTACAATTGCTAGGCTTCTCAAGAACTTAACTAGAATCTTAACAGAAAAAGATAACGGAGATTGGAAACAAAAGAAATCAAGTCGAGTCTTGTATTTAATACAATCTCCGTAAGAAGTTATTGCCCCGCACAGGTGCTTACGGTTTATATGGCAATCTTCTAGTAAGATAAAACGACTTACAAGTAAATGATAGGAGCACTCCAAATCAATTACTCTAACGAACAACACTTTGTTTTGAACTTTGGACTTTGAAGGATTGAATGCAACAATATGCAATGATTTGGGTATGTTTTTCTATCTTACTAGAGGGTAGGGAGGCTCAAATGACTGTGTATGTGAATTGAAATTCGGAGGGGAAGTATATAAAGAGAGTCAAAGGGTTTGGTGGCTTTTCCCTTGAAAAGTCACAACTTTTCGGGTATAACAGCATTTGCACGGCCGTGTCCAATGAACTGCACGGCCGTGCAAGGCAATATGCTCGGTCGAGTTCAAGGCTCAGCACGGTCGAGTGGCAAGGCACGGTGCACGGCCGTGTCCTAGACACGTGCACGGCCGTGCAAAAGCTTCTTCAGCCTGCTCGTCAGCCCTTTAGCCACAACAAGTCCAAACCAATTTTGGGACCAACCCAAATCACACTTTGACCCAATATTTAAGTTACAAATCATTTGTCATTAATTTCTCATTCACATGGAAATGGTTTTGAGACATTAAATGAGTTATATATAATCTACAACAAATGTAGATTACCATTTGTAACTAGTTTCGTTAACAAATAACGAACTTTCGTTAGAAACTAGATCAACGTTAAGTTAAACTTAACTTTCCGTTATCCATTTCCAATAATTACTGTATTTGGGGCCATTGCACCCTTGCTGTACGGAGTAAAATGTAAATAACATTCTCATAAAAGACCTTAAGTTAAAAGTGAAACGTGTTGAAAAAATAGTGTGTTTTGAAGGAAATTAATGGATTAATTTCTAAAGGGTAATTTTGTCAAATTACTTAATTGGTTATGTGTTTGTGAAATAAAATATTTATTTTTTCAAAATGATTTTTGGATAAATTAAATATGAATGTTCAAAGTATATGGCCCACATTTTGCTAAATAAGTTTGATTTTGTAAATCAAAAATGGTTTTGACTTTGACTGATATGCTCGGCCGAGCAGAGTGTGTAACGATGTGTTGCCTTTTTCGCGGGAAAAATTCGATTTTTGCGTTTCTTTGAAAAACCAAATAAAACCGGAAAAAACGGAGTCGCCACGCCATTTTAATTTTGAAGGGCCAAAACTTTGAAAAAAGCCCGAGATCAGAGATTTAGGTTCGGAGGTCATGTTACGCGTCGGGAAGGACGTTAGTGTGCACCCGACGCGCCTCGTAAAACGAGTCTTCCAAGCTGAAAATCATTTGTGTGTGTGTGTGTTTGTGTTTTGGCCAAAATAAGTTGAAACTGGAAAAAGTAAAAATTGGGATGTCTTTTTAAGACTTTAAACTGATCCCATGATTTTTTGGAAGATTTTTTGGATTGAGATTTGGTACTCAAAAAACCTTTTGAAGTTGAGAAGTCACTTCTGCCAGAAGGAAATGGCAGCAGACACCTGATTTTGAAATGGATTCAAGGGTCCTAAAACTTCATAATCTGGATGAACTCAGAGAATGAAAGTTTCTCTAGACTCCTTGAATAAACTTTGTGTGAAAGAAATTTCCATTTTGGAGAAGATTTGAGGGGTCAAAACCTTCTGGAAACCTCAGATATGAGATCTGGATTCCCAGAAGCTGATGAACTAGCCTCTGAAAGAAAAATTGAAAAGAGGAGTTTTACTCACCCAAAAAATAAGGTAAAAATATGTCTGGAAAGCTCTGGATGTTGGCTACAAAAAGTGTTTTGTAGTCAACACCAAATTCCAACTTTTTCTGTGTCCAAAAATTAAGACCATGGACTGAGGTCTGAGAAAATTGCTACTGGACAGCAACTTCTCAAGAAAGAAAATATGATTTTGTTGGGCCCTACATTTTCAATCAACATGTTTGCAACTTACGCCTAAACAACTTGGTACTAACAACTTGGGTTGTTCTGTTTACAACTTGGTTTTTACAGGTTAGGACGCATAACGCTTTTCCTATTTTATAGGGAACGTGCCAAAGACCAGTTCAACCACGATTCTTCAGCAAGCCAACGATTACCTCTTTCCCAACGGATGAGTGCGGATAAATCTCCAAGGATAAACCTCAACTCCGAGTTTGTAGGCCCTCATTGTTATTTAGTTTTATTCTTGAGGTATAAAAAGGAACATACACTGTAAATTCACACACGCACTACACTAGCCTAAGCTCCCTTTTCATACGCTCTTAGCATTGTAATCTCAAGAAAATTCATAGTAAACTTTCGGTCAAGGCAGGAGCCACATCCTCCCGGGGTTTTATGCCGGCGAACAAGTTGTTCAAGGGCTTTCCCTAGTCAACAAATGTCTTGTGTCCATTTCTATTCAACTTGATAGTCATTGTACCTAGATTCATATCACTTTAGTCACTTTTCCCATCATACAAATCTAATTGTTGAAATCTGACCAAAACAATTTGGCGCCGTCCGTGGGAAACTTTGATTATCTAAGTAGAAATGGTTAATCCATCTTCCAGCAGTCAGAGTCGGCCGCTTCCTGTCTCCAATGCCCAAGGCAACCCTCCTCCAAGTGCAGAAGGCATCAACTTGGAGATAATGTCCAACATGGCGGACATGATGAGGAAAATAGGCGATCGGTTGGATGATCGAGCGTACGAATACAATGATCTTCAATGCCATTGATAGTCTGCGTAAAGGGAAGCAAGTTGAGCCTCAAGTATCCACTCCGTTTTCACCTTTACTTCCTAGATCTTTGTTTGGTGCAGGTACAGGACCAAGCCATGTTGGAGATATCCCGATGTCCAACACCTTGCCAGCGGAAAGCACGATTGTGACATCCGTTCCAATTGAGCAACCAAGATTCGGCCTATCAGCTAGCCAATCCGCGCTATCATCTTGCTACACTTATGCTACACCCTCAGTGGGGCAAACAGGAAGTTTCTTTAATGCTTTCGATACTTTTGCACCTCAAGTTAATAATGCTCCTCTTTTCGCAGAAAACCAACTTGTTAAGGAAATGCAAACCATTAAGGAGTTACTCCGAAGTGTGCCTGGAGTCAACTTGCCATATCACCAAGTCTCTCCAACTTGCTACAACGAGTCTCGTTTTGTGCCAGCGATAGCCAGTGTGGAGATCCCGAAGAAGTTCTCAGTCCCTCATATGAAGAAGTATGACGGAAGTACCGATCCAGCAGAGCACGTGTTGCTGTATCAAGAGTCAATGGATATCATAAGTATCCCTCCTATGTTTAAAGAAGCATGTTTTTGCAGGGGCTTTGGCTCAACCTTGTCAGGACCAGCCTTAAAATGGCTAACAGGACTTCCTCTAAACTCTATTTCCTCTTATGCTCAACTTGTTAACATGTTCATTAACCAATTTTCATGCAATAGGGCATTCGACAAGTTGACCAGCGATCTTTATAGAATTGTGCAACAGCCTAATGAAAGTCTCAAAGAATATTTGCACAGGTTCAATAAGGAGGCAGTGACCATACCCAACTTGGACGTGTCCACAGCAACGGAGGCATTCCGCATAGGCCTGAAGAAGAGCTCATTGTTTTACAACGAGTTGGTGATGACCCCTGCGAAACAACTTGAAGAAATCAGAACCAGGGCCTTGCCTTACATCCGATTGGAGGAAGATAGCTTGGCAATAGGGAAATCAACTGGGAGGACTCCTACTCCTCTATTTGAACCTTCTGACAGACGATCGGATTCCCATCACTATAAGTCCAACAGGGGCAAACCCCCTGTTAAAACTGAACCTTCTAGAATTCATGTTGTAGATGATGATCAAGAAGGAGATGATAATGATTATCCACAGATTTCTGAATACTGCTTTTCTGTGGACATTGCAGGAATCTTATGCGCCATGGGAAATCTTGGAGATAAAGCGAGATGGCCCAAGAAGAATGACCAGTCAACAACTTGGAAGGACAAGTCCAAGTGGTGCGCATTTCATGAAGATTTCGGGCATACCACCGAGAACTGTTTCGCTTTGAGGAAGGAGATTGCTCATTTGTTGTCCAAGGGTCTTCTCAAGGATTTGTTGGGCAAGAAGAGGGTCAGGAGTGAGTCCAAAGAACCGGGTTCAGAAGAGCAGCCTAGGCCCGAAAAAGTGGCACCCCCTCCAGCCACGAAGGTGGTGAATGTCATTTCTGGTGGGTCCCATATTTGTGGCACGACTTACTCTGCTGCCAAGCGTCATGCCAAGAGCTCTAAAGAAGACCAATCAGAATTGCCTGCGAGGCACCGTGACTTCACAGATGGTCACATCATCTCATTTGAAGATGAAGATAAAGATAACACCTTGGACCCTCATCATGATGGTCTAGTTGTTCAGATGCAGATTGCCAACTGTGTAGTCAAGCGAATCCTGATCGACGGTGGTAGCTCGGTCAACATTATCTTTACTCATGCTCTTGAAGATATGGGTATTCCTTTGTCCGAAGTTGTGAAAAACTCATCCGTACTGGTAGGGTTCAGTGGTGAGGTGAAACAGACGGTGGGAGAGATCAAGTTGCCCATCTATCTAGAGGGTATGAATTCCATGGAAAGGTTTTGTGTGATTGAATGTCTTTCCTCGTACAATGTCATATTGGGAAGACCTTGGATCCACAACATGAAGGCTGTACCATCAACTTACCATCAATGCGTCAAGTTTCCAACACCTTGGGGTGTTGCCAAGTTGAAGGGGAACCAGCAAGTCTCTAAGGAGTGTTACAAGGTCAACATGAAAGCGAGTTCAGTCCCTCGGCAAGCATAGCAATTAAAGAAAAAGGCCCTGGATGTTCTTGAAGCAGTGGAGCATGATACGAAGAGCGTTCCTGTTGATGCTTCGAATCCTGAGGCCCAAGTACAAGTTGGGGTAGACCTACCCTCCGAGATTGAGGAGGAGCTGATTGAGTTCCTGAAAAGTCAGAAATGCTGCTTTGCTTGGAAGCATGAAGACATGACAGGGATAAGCAAGGATATTATTACTCACAAGTTGAACATCGATCCGACCATCCGTCCTGTCCGTCAAAAAAGAAGGAAGTTTGCCCAAGAGCGGAATCAGATCATTAAGGATGAAGTTGAAAGGCTGCTGAAGTCCAAGATGATCAGAGAAGTTCAGTATCCAAAGTGGTTGGCTAACGTTGTAGTGGTGGAGAAGAAGAATGGCAAGTGGCGAGTATGCGTGGACTTCACCGACTTGAACAAGGCCTGTCCAAAGGATCCATTCCCTCTCCCTCATATTGATTCTCTTGTTGATGAGACAGCTGGCCACGACATCTTGACATTCATGGATGCATCTTCCGGATATCAGCAGATTCAAATGGAGCCTTCGGACCAAGAGGATACAGCATTCATGACTCCAGAAGGTATATATTGTTATATTGCAATGCCATTTGGTCTTAAAAATGCAGGGGCAACCTACCAGAGATTGGTGAACAAGATGTTCAAAGATCAACTTGGCAAGACGATGGAGGTCTACATAGACGACATGGTGGTCAAATCCAAACACATTGAGGATCATGTTGAGCACCTTGCTGAGGCGTTCAACATCTTGAAAGCCTTCAACATGAAGCTCAATCCGGCAAAGTGCAACTTTGGTGTCGAAGCAGTAAATTCTTGGGATATATGGTAACCAAGAGGGGAATCGAAGCAAGTCCCGAGCAAATCAAAGCGATTCTCAACTTGGAGTCCCCTAAAAACATCAAGGACGTGCAAAGGTTAACAGGTAGAGTAGCTGCTTTGAATAGATTTATATCCAAATCATCTGATAAGTGCAGGTTATTCTATGAAGTGTTAAGAAAAAATAAGCTCTTTCAATGGACTGATCAACATGAGGCAGCTTTCAAACAGCTTAAAGAATATTTGATGACGTCACCCCTACTTGCTAAACCCGAACATGGTGAGCATCTTTATTTATATTTAGCTGTATCTGAAAACGCTGTTAGTGCAGTATTGGTGAAAGAGATCCAAGGAGAACAACATCCTGTTTACTATGTAAGTAAGTCTTTGTTAGATGCCGAAACAAGGTACTCTCATCTAGAAAAATTAATATTAGCCTTAACTACTGCTGCTACCAAATTGCGTCATTATTTTGAAACACATTCCATAACTGTTAGGACTAACTATCCTATGAGAAATGTGTTGAGAACTCCAGAGATGTCAGGTAGATTGGCCAAGTGGTCCGTCAAGTTGAGCACGTATGACATATCATACGAGCCAAGAACAGCCATCAAATCGCAGGCCCTGGCCGATTTCGTAGCTGACTTCAGTCCAAGTTTGCAGCCTGAGGTAGAACTGGAAGTGCAGCAACTTGAAGGTAAAACTGTTCCTAGATTTTGGACACTATTTACAGATGGAGCCTCAAATTCCAAGGGAATTGGCTTGGGAATAGTCCTAAAATCCCCTCAAGGTGATATCATACCACAAGCTGTATCTTGTGAATTTAATGCAACGAATAATGAAGCTGAGTATGAAGCCCTAATCATGGGTTTAACTACAGCTTTAAGTTTGAATATAACACATTTAAATGTATTTGTTGACTCTCAATTACTAGCTAACCAGTTTAATGGCAGTTATATGGCAAAGCATTCCAAGATGACTCTGTACCTCCAACATGTTAAAGCACTAGCTTCGAAATTTTTATCATTCTCTTTGGAACAGATCCCTAGAGAAGAGAATGCGGAGGCAGACGCCTTGGCCAACTTGGGTTCAACTTGCAAATCAATGTTACATACTAATATCCCCATTATTTATGTTAAGTACCCCGTGATAGACCAAGTTGAAGAAACTCAAGCGGTTCTTCCACCTACTGGGGCACAAGATGCTAAGCCTTCTTGGACCCAACCTGTCATCGAGTTCCTTCAACTTGGAACTATTCCTCCCGATGTTAAAAATGTTAGATCATTTAAAATTCGAACTTCAACTTTCGTGTTAATAGATAATGTCCGTTCAAGAAATCTTTTGCGGGGCATTACTGAGATGTGTAGACGGTGAGCAAGTTGAACTTGTGCTCAAAGAAATCCATGAAGGAGTATGTGGGAATCATTCTGGGGGAAAGGCGTTAGCATCAAAGGCTCTCAAGACGGGATATTATTGGCCAACCATGCGTCAAGATGCCATGGATTATGTACAGAAGTGTGATGCCCGCCAAAGACACAAAGCAACATCTTGCACCAACCTGCTGAACCTCTACATCCTATAGTCTCATCTTGGCCTTTCATGCAGTGGGGCATGGATATTGTAGGCAAGTTGCCCAAAGCTCCCGGAGGCAAGGTGTTCATGTTGGCTCTAACCGATTATTTCTCAAAATGGATCGAGGCAGAAGCTTATGTACAAGTCAGAGACAAAGAGGTAATATCGTTTTTAAAGAAAAATATCATTAGCAGGTTTGGTGTGCCGTCGAAATTATATGTGACAACGGGTCACAATTCATAAGTAAGAAGACTAGAGATTTTTGTGCTCGCCGGGGCATCAAGTTAATCATGTCAACACCTGTCCATCCTCAAGCTAATGGCCAAGTTTGACCTAGTAACAAGTTGATTATCAACAACTTGAAGAAGCGTCTGGATCAAAAGAAGGGCAAGTGGGTTGAAGAACTACCACTTGTGCTTTGGGCAGATAGAACCACTTCTAAAGGAGCAACAGGTAGAACCCCCTATTCTTTAGTGTACGGAGTCAAGCCGTAATTCCAGCTTGAAGTGACAATCCCCACAAGGTATGGCTTATTGACTCAAGATGAAAATAACCTCTTGCTAACTCAAGATTTAGATACAATTGATGAGATCAGGGATTTAGCCAAGATAAGGATGGCGGCTTATCAGCAGCGAATCGCCAGGTCTTACAACAAGAATGTCAGAATAAGAAGGTTCCAGGTTGGTGATTTAGTTTTGAGAAAAGTTTTTCAAAATACAAGAGAACTAAATGCAGGTAAACTAGCTCCCAAGTGGGAAGGCCCGTATCTCATCGATGCTGAAGCTGGCAAAGGTGCATACTGGTTGACAACCCCAAGTGGAGACAGAATCCCTAGAAGTTGGAACGCAATCCACTTGAAACTCTATTTCATGTGAGTCTAGTTGTTTATAACTGGACCCCTCAGGTACGGTTTAGAATTTATGTCAAGTTCAATTACACGTTTCAATTTTTTACTCTTATCGAAACCTTACTGACTTGAGCGTCGGAGGGGCGTTAGCTATGCTAACGTCCAGCCCTAACATAAATTTGTTTTGCAAGGTGTAACTTGAGCAAACGGAGTAGGCTCAACATGTTGACACGCCAGTACGGCTGATACTTGTTGAGACCTAAGCTGGAACAGGACAAACATGTTGACACGCCAGTACGGCTGATACATGTTTGAGCCTGAGGAGGACAAAGGTCAAGCATGTTGACACGCCGGTACGGTTGATACATGTTTGAACCCGAAGAAGAAAATTTCAACATGTTGACACGCCAGTACGGCTGATACATGTTGGAATTCTAGCTGGAGAGGTATAGAACTTGTTGACACGCCAGGACGGCTGATACTTGTTCTATCCCTTCAAACGATTTACCTCTGATCAAGGTACTTATGGTTAAAAGATTTTCATCTTTTCTTACGAATTAAGGTTTTGACACCTTCGCCTGGGCGCACGTTTTCACACTTTTTCCAAGTTGTGAACTTTTGGTTGTAACATTTTCATGTTACCTACTGGTTATAACATTTACATGTTATCTAAAGAACAAACAAGCGTCTCTTGGAGACATAGACTACTTTGCTAAAAACAGTTAAGTGTTTTCCAAAAGATCTTTTCATAATTAAAGGACAAGTTGGTTAAGCCAAACAAGTCCCTAAAAACCTAAAAAACTTGGAGTACTAAACCAACCTAGTACCCCCAAGAGAAATTGTCTCGGTTCTTATGAACCATTACAAACCAAAAAACATTGTTTTAAAGGGACACTCCCCCCATTTGTTGTACCAATAAAGGTACACCAATAAAGCAAAAAATTGTTTTTTCCAAAATACCCAAAAACTTTGAAATGTTTTTTCAAACTTCCTGGCCCGCTGCCGCCGGTGTTGCATTTTCTTCTTGACCATTCTGAGCCACCACCAGGGCACTCAAGGTCTTATCAGTATCATCAACTAGAGCCTCCAAAGCTGCAGAATTCACTTCCTCTGCATCTACTGGCTCACCAACAAAATCCTCCAAAACCTTTCTCTCTGCTTCCACATCCCATTCCGAAGCCAGCCCGTTCTTATATTCTTCCATGAGTCCAATCCTAGCTTCAAACACCACTTTGGTGGCATTGAACGTAAAATCCTTCTTCGCAGCATCCAATTCCTTTTCATGGGCTTCATGCTCCTTCGCCTTTTCAGCTTTAACAACTTTCAACTCCTCCTCTTCAGCTTGGAGATCTTTTTTCAACTTCTCAATCTCCTCAGCATCTTTTGCAGCTTGCTCCTTGAGTTCTTCAACTTCAAAACTGTACCTGGCTGCCTTGATTTTCACAGCGTCAAGTTGTTCCATAATGGGACACATAATATCCGCAACCTAAGCAAAAGAAATATCAGCATTCCTTAAAAAAGCTTAGGTAAATCTCAGTCTTTCTCATGATTTACCTCGTCAACAAAGTGGGCTATAGCATCCTTCAATTTCTTCCTTGCTATTCCCAGCTCTCCTTCATCCAAAACCTCAGTATCAGACAGCTTTCTTTTCTTTACTTCTTCCTTTTTCTTGGAAGCATTCACATCTGAACTAGAAGCCATGGACATTGGAGTTGGAGGTTTGTTGTCCTTCTTGACAACTTTCTTTGCTTTAGCGGCAGCCATCAACTCAGAGGCACTTACGGTAGACTTGGATCGCGTAGCTACAACAAGAGCAGGGAGTTAAGGCCATCAAAATGCTCGTGAAAAAATACGAAGATATTTAAGGACTTAGAACCTGTAGACATCTCGGGTAGAGTTGAGGGTAGATCTTCTTCGACTTCAACCTCTGTTTCGCCTCCAGTCACCTCAACAAAAAACTCAACAGGAAAGGCCTTGAAGGATCTATCAGCTACACCCAACTGGAGAAGCTGATTCACGTTCACTTTAGTCCCTTCTTGTGCCGGAAACAAGTCTGACAGTTTAGGAATTCCTGCGAAGGGAAATTTTGAGAGTTAGCTACCGTAGTATTAAGAAGCATTCCGTAAAACAGAGGAGCTATTTTCACTACCTTCAAACCTCCATTTGGAAAAAACACCTTCCTCCTGACCCAAGGTGTCCCTCCTTGCAAAGAAAAATTTATTTTTCCACCCTCTATCCGCAATGTCGTGGTTGGAAATCAGAATAGGCTCACCACTTTTGACCCTAAAACCAAACCTTCCTGGACCGAAACTTCTCAAATCAACAGTATACGTCAACTCTTCTAACCCGGCAACCAAATCATCCCTCTCTCCTAACCTAACTAGGGTTTGCAAGTACCTCCATCCTTGAGGCATCATTTGGGCATAATTGAGTTTAGTAGAAGAAAAGAACTTCGTAATCAAGGGGGGAAAAGGGAATCGCAAACCTATGACAAAGGGATATTCCGGAAAACATACCCAAGTGGAAGAGTAACATTCGGAGGTCAAGTCGGGATGGGTGAAGTACACCGTTTCATCAGGCATGGCGTGGTTCTTCTTGATAATCTCTAAGTTTACCTTAGGCATTAAACATTTCTCGTTGTCGGGTTCCTTCAACAAATTCTGGGTTTTGAAACCTTCGGGCAAACCCTCGTCGCTCTCAAACGCAACTACCTTCTTCCGACCCATTTTTTCAACTTAAAAACAAGAAATCAAGACGAAATTGAAGAGAAGGCAAGAAACTCACCGTAGTTATTTGTTCGATTTTTCGCTTCCTTGGCTCTTCTCCTAGAAACCTCTGAAAGTGACGTTCTTGATTTGGTGAAAGAGAGAGTTGGAGAGAGAGACCACTTATTAAATAAGGGTTTGAAGGTGGTTGAGACCTTTTAAAACAAATACACCTTTTTGCCTCGAGAAACTACCTGAAAACCGTCCCATCGCGTTTCTTTTTTAAAACCGTCGTTCCTTTCTTATTTTGGCAAACCTTTTGAATTCTTTTTGTCTCTTTCTATTCTTCTTTTTTAAATTCAAAAAGTTTGGGGGCAATTGTTGGGCCCTACATTTTCAATCAACATGTTTGCAACTTACGCCTAAACAACTTGGTACTAACAACTTGGGTTGTTCTGTTTACAACTTGGTTTTTACAGGTTAGGACGCATAACGCTTTTCCTATTTTATAGGGAACGTGCCAAAGACCAGTTCAACCACGATTCTTCAGCAAGCCAACGATTACCTCTTTCCCAACGGATGAGTGCGGATAAATCTCCAAGGATAAACCTCAACTCCGAGTTTGTAGGCCCTCATTGTTATTTAGTTTTATTCTTGAGGTATAAAAAGGAACATACACTGTAAATTCACACACGCACTACACTAGCCTAAGCTCCCTTTTCATACGCTCTTAGCATTGTAATCTCAAGAAAATTCATAGTAAACTTTCGGTCAAGGCAGGAGCCACATCCTCCCGGGGTTTTATGCCGGCGAACAAGTTGTTCAAGGGCTTTCCCTAGTCAACAAATGTCTTGTGTCCATTTCTATTCAACTTGATAGTCATTGTACCTAGATTCATATCACTTTAGTCACTTTTCCCATCATACAAATCTAATTGTTGAAATCTGACCAAAACAGATTTTAAGGGGGGTTTTGCATCCATGCTTGTCCCCATTTCCCTAGGTTTTGGTTAGTGATCACTAGACATTTTAGTGGTGAATCAACTATACCAAACCATCCTTGGGGTACATTAGGACTAAGCATTTCATTTGCTTGGGAAGGGGAATTTTATCCTTTGAAAATCAAGATTTAGTGCTTGAAAATGGTTTTTTAGGGTTTTGAAAGTGCATTTTTGCAAGTAAGAAAGAAAAGCTTTGAAAATAATGTTGATCTTTGTAGAAGATCATCCATGGAGATGGTCTTCCATGGTGATCTTCTTAGATCTAGAGAAAAAAGATGAAAGAACTACATTTTGTAGTTTGAAGATGCATGCATGGATGAGATTTAGGGTTAGGAAGAGGAGGGTTTACCAATCTTCCTTGTGTTCTTGAGTGTTTGGCTTGAGTGTATGAGTGTTTAGGGCTTTAATATGAGAGTGAGTGGATGAGTATGAGTTGGGAAAGATTGGAAAGAAAAAGGTGACAATTCTTGAGAATTCTCACTGTTTTCTCTCTATATTTCGCCAGAACTTCGTTGCTATTGTGTTCTTCCTTCTTATTTTTGTGACTGGAGGGCTCAATTTATAGCCCTCTGAAAATAGCAAACGTATCCGCGCGGACAAGGTCAGTAGGCGTGCACTGTTCATTAATTACAGCTCCAGCCTTGGACAGGAAGAATAAAAATTCAAAAAAACCAAATTAACAGCCAGTTTTTGTGTTTCCAGCCTTTCTATTTATGGTTTTATTCTTTTGTTTTGCTTTTTAAGATGCTTTTCTTGGTTTAACTTCATTTGGCAATGCCCATTCTACCCTCCCTTTGTTAGAAATGTTAGGATAGTTAGGAATTGTTAGAAATGTTATAACTTTCGTTAATTTTATAACGAAAATTCTAACAAGCTCAAATTGGAGCACTTACAGTAGCCCCTCGGCGACGGCGCTTTCGAAGGAAGCGGGGTCGTCGATAAGAGTAAGGCTCCATATTTGGCAGGATGATCGAGTGATCGGGTGGCTGAACCTAGCGATAGGCTACCTACGTATCCCGAATGGGAATCAAGCCAGTCGTAGTTCGGGTCTTTGACCCTGGAGATGATGGCGTTTTAGGTGCCTCGAACCTGATGAGCGAGTTCTACAGTCGTTTGCTGGAAAGAAACTCTGCTGGGGATAAGAGATGACCATTTTTGGTCTGATGGCTATCCGCTCTGCTGGGGATAGGAATGACCATTTTTGGTCTGACGGGTATCCGCTCTGCTGGGGATAGGAATGACCATTTTCGGTCTGACGGGTATCCGCTCTGCTGGGGATAGGAATGACCATTTTCGGTCTCTGCTGGGGATGATTGCGATTTATCGCTTTCCTAGTGATAGCGTCTTAGGTGCCTTAAACCTTGGAGATGGCGTTTTAGGTGCCTCAAACCTTGAAGATGGCGTTTTAGGTGCCTCAAACCTTGAAGATGGCGTTTTAGGTGCCTCGAACCTTGATGATGATGGCCTTTTAGGCGCCTCGGACCTTAATGATGATGGCTTTTTAGGCGCCTCGGACCTTAATGATGATGGCTTTTTAGGCGCCTCGGACCTTTGATGATGATGGCTTTTTAGGCGCCTCGGACCTTTGATGATGATGGCTTTTTAGGCGCCTCGGACCTTAATTTGAAATGGCCTTTCGGTGGACTTTGTCTGCTGCCGAAGGATAGGGTGACCGTCTTGGTCGAGGGGCTGGACCTAATGATAGGCTACCTACGTATCCCTAGTGGGAATCAAGCCCTTTCGTAGTTCGAGCACTACTCGAGATTCCGTTGGCTTTTGGGATTCCGTTAATTTTGCTGGGGATTTCGTTAGCCTTTGCTGGGGAAATCAGACGTATTCGTCTGGGAAATCGGTCTTACGTTTGACTGCCGTGGGCAATTTTGATGAAAGATACGGGATCTCGTTATCTTTCTCGGGGCACTCGGTCTTACGTTTGACTGCCGGGAGTAATTTTGATGAAAGATACGGGATCTCGTTATCTTTCTCGGGGCACTCGGTCTTACGTTTGACTGCCGGGAGTAATTTTGATGAAAGATACGGGATCTCGTTATCTTTCTCGGGGCACTCGGTCTTACGTTTGACTGCCGGGAGTAATTTTGATGAAAGATACGGGATCTCGTTATCTTTCTCGGTCACTCGGTCTTACGTTTGATCTCGGAGTAATTTTGATGAAAGATACGGATCTCGTTATCTTTCTCGGGGCTCTCGGTCTTACGTTTGACTGCCGGAGTAATTTTGATGAAAGATACGGGATCTCGTTATCTTTCTCGGGGCACTCGGTCTTACGTTTGATCGCCGGAGTAATTTTGATGAAAGATACGGATCTCGTTATCTTTCTCGGGTCACTCGGTCTTACGCTTTGACCGCCGGAGTAATTTTGATGAAAGATACGGGATCTCGTTATCTTTCTCGGGGCACTCGGTCTTACGTTTGACTCCGGAGTAATTTTGATGAAAGATACGGGATCTCGTTATCTTTCTCGGGGCACTCGGTCTTACGTTTGACTGCCGAGTAATTTTGATGAAAGATACGGATCTCGTTATCTTTCTCGGGCACTCGGTCTTACGTTTGATCGCCGAGTAATTTTGATGAAAGATACGGGATCTCGTTATCTTTCTCGGGGCACTCGGTCTTACGTTTGACTGCCGTGAGCAATTTTGATGAAAGATACGGATCTCGTTATCTTTCTCGGGGTACTCGGTCTTACGTTTGATCGCTGGAGTAATTTTGATGAAAGATACGGGATCTCGTTATCTTTCTCGGGGCACTCGGTCTTACGTTTGACTGCCGGGGGTAATTTTGATGAAAGATACGGGATCTCGTTATCTTTCTCGGGGTACTCGGTCTTACGTTTGACTCGCCGGAGTAATTTTGATGAAAGATACGGGATCTCGTTATCTTTCTCGGGGTACTCGGTCTTACGTTTGACTGCCGGGAGCAAATTTTGATGAAAGATACGGGATCTCGTTATCTTTCTCGGGGCACTCGGTCTTACGTTTGACTGCCGGGGGTAATTTTCTTGAAAGGGGTTGACTTTGGTTAACTTTGGTTAACTCTGTCAAGTTGGGGACTGAATTGCAGAGTCCTGAAATTTTAAGGGGCAAAAGGGTCATTTTGACCCTTGCAATCTCATCCGCGCGGATAGGGATGGAAAGTCAGGGGTATTAATTAGGGCCAACGCCCTTCTCCTTCCCCATTCAGTTTTTTGAAACTGTCGAGAGCAGAGAGAGAGAAGCCGAGGAGAACAGCCATTTTTGGCCTTAGAAGCTTCAAAATTCGTCCGATTTTCTTGATTTTTCGAGCAATGGAACACGGGGAAGGCGCTTTTCAAGGCCAAGGACGTGGCCCGGTAGCGGAGAGGCGATTGGAGCTCGTCCGGATGAGGAGGCATTACAATCTTTCGCAATCGGTCGAGGAGGAGCATTACCCCGACGCTTGGCAACATTGGGCTTCGGATCCGCATCTCCGAACGGTATACTTCGAATCCTCTTGATCCTCTTGTCGATTTCTTGCTTGAAATTTTTGGGTGATTTTTGAATTTTTTTTTTTTTGAATATTGAATATTGATATTGATGATATGCAATGTTGCAATGAATTTGTGAGTGTCCCAAAAATGTGCATTTTGCTTGGGAAAAGAATTGGCATTTTCGCCACATTTTTTTTTGTATCCGAAAATTGTATGTGAAAATTCGAAGGATTGTAATTTTTTTTTTTGAATATTGCATGTTCTTGATGATGATTGAATTTTGATATTGATGAATGATGATGCAATGCATGCATTTTGTTTGGAAAGAATGGGCATTTTGCCAATGTTTAGATTTTTTTTTTTTGAAAAGTGGGACGGATTTTTTTTCTCCCGTTGCATGTAAGATGATACGCATGTATGCATTTTTTTTTTTGTTGAAAATGGGACGGAGTTTTTACTTCCGTAGGAATGCATCTTTTTTTTTGATGAATGCAATGGGACTTGCTGAAAACTGTTTTCTTTTATGCGAGAAAAATGGGGTTATGCTCATTGTATGCTGTCATGCTGTCGAAATTTTTTTTTTTTTAATGTAAATGCAAATGCAATCTTTTTGACATTTTCTCTTTTTTTTTTTTTACAGGGCGGAAACCGTTTTGTGACGGAGCAGCTGAACAAGATGAAGACTCGAGGATCGGTGGAGTCTGTGATTGACTTGTGGGACCGGCTCCCGGATGCGGGCCGAGGAGCTTTGCCGAGTCCGAGACAGATCGTTGTCGAGACGGGGCTCTGGGAGTTTGTCGAGTGCTTGAGGGGACTGGTCAAGTTCCCTAAGAGCAAGGGCTTGATGTTTGCTCGCGCAAAGACCGGTGGGATGCGACCCACACATTCCACTTCTTCCGGGGGCGAGGCGACCGTTACGCCTTCGACTATGCCGCGATCACGGGTCCGTCCTTCAATGGACGCAAAGATTGAGTGGAGAGATGGCTACAGCGATGCTGATCTGCAGGCTCTTCTTGGATTTTCCCCTATTCCCAAAAAGGGGATGGGGATGGAGTATGCCGTGGTCTACGGTAAGATTGTGGAGACCATAGCGAGTTATGAGGCTGGGGAGGAGAGGATAGGCGCCGATCAGATTGCCAGGGCCTTCTTGTGGTTTACTTTCTCGAGCACGCTCTTTGGTCATGCTGAGGGGACGGCGGTCTTTGCCTTGCTGAGGTCCTTGGAGGACATGGAGACGGTTGGAGATATTTCCTGGGGGGAGGCCGGGCTGGCTGAGCTGTACTTCGCTCTTGATAGATACAGCCGGAAGGCTGTGAGCTCCCTGTACTGCTTTGAGTTTGCCCTGGAGGTATAAGCTCTCTTTTTGCTTTCCCTCTCTTCTTTTGAGCACACACTTTTATTTGCACTGGATTGATAGGATTTTTACCTTTCGCAGGTATGGGCGTTGGAGTTCTTCCACGTCACGGTGTGGAGGCAGCCTGAGGCGTACGTCGGGGCGTATCCGGCCATGCAGTCTTGGTCCAAGCATGCCCGGGAGAAGATAAGCTCCAGGGGGCGTACGACTCTCAGGTACGCGGATTGCCTTCCTTTGACGGAGGCCGAGACAGATGAGGGGATGATATTCTTCCCCTGGGATCGCTTTGAGGTAGCGCAGCTGAAGGGCGCTGAGATCTGGACGGTGCAGCGGAGGATTTTGAGGGGTTTGACCTGCGATGCATATTATCTGGGAGAGAGGGTGACGCGCCAGCATGGCGTGAACTCGCCTTTGAGGACACCGGTGGAGCCTCCCGCCGATATGATGCACCCGAGTGATCGGTCCGTGACCTGGGATGATTACCGAGCAGGTCAGCACTTCTCGGACTTCGTGGCGATCGAGCCATATGCGACGTTCGTCTTAAGGAGGCTGAGGATGCCTCAGGTTTTGGAGAGGGAGGGGCTTGGGATCCCGCGGTACCCTCGGACGGATTTTTCTTACATCCAGGATGGGGTCCGCTTGAGGGTGCAGATCCCTCACCCGAGCGGCTTCCACGAGCTTTCCGCCTCGTCCGGTATGAAGGTATGGCTTCACCTTTTCCCCTTCTTTTCTTTCTTTTGTTTCATCATCTCTAGCATCACTTCTTTTTTTTTGACGCTTTTGCTTTTGTGCGGTTTCGGAGGTGGTCGTCGAGACACTGACGAAGCAAGTGATCGGAGCCAAGAGGTTCATACGGAGGATGGTTGCTTGCGGGGCACCTCAGGCTAGGGCGAGGAGACCACGGCCGGCACCTGTCCGACGGGAGGCTTCTCCTATTCCCTCGGAGACTTCTTCCGAGACCCCTCTTTCTCCTCTCATTGATCACCGCGCGGCACCGCTTCGGATCACGTCATCCTTGGGGATCCGTACGGCAGTGGACACGTCTCGGCGGCATGGTGGGTCGTCTCCGTATGTTCGTGAGTCGGACGCCTTCACCTTCGGATTCGATTTCTTCAGTGGATCCGGGTTTACCCTATCGAGTGTGCCGCTTGGTCCCGACGAGCCTCTTTCCGGGAGATGAGGACGATTCTCGAGCCCGAGACTTTCGTGGCTCCTGACGAGGCGGGCCCGAGTCGCAAGAGGGGCCGGGGGGAGACATCGGGCGCTGGAGACTCCGATTGATTTTTTTTTTTTTTAAGATTTAGATTTGTACAGATTGTGCACATTTTTTTTTTGGATGTAATAATTTAGGATTTTATTTATGTTTGTTTGTTTTTTTTTTTTTATGCACACTCTCTTTTTTTTTGGAATGTAATAATTTAGGATTTTATTTTATGAATGCAATGCAATATGAATGCAGTGTTGCATGAGCCTTGGTTTTTTTTTTTGCAAGGGTGTTTGGTATATGGACTGGTTTGGGGAGGTTTTTGCACAAGTTTCGAGCAACCGGGACGGAATATTCCTTTTTGGTGTAGCAAACTTTGACCGTTGCAGAATTTTTTTGGGAAGCAATCCCATCCGCGCGGAGGAATCCCGCATCCGACAGCAGTCCTTTAATTTTGGTCCGCACTGGTCTTGCTTTATTTCAAATTCAAATATCCTCTTCAACCTCCAAATTCAAACAGCCATTTTCGGGGAGAAAGAGAGAAAAAACCATGGAAAGCCTTAGAAAAGCTCCCTCAAAGTTATCCCAAGAATCCCAAATGTCGTTTTTCAACAAGTTCAAGGATTGGTCCCGGAAAATTATGCATGAGAGAAGGTCTTTCTTTGAAGAACGGTACAAGGTACGATGCTTGTGGTCTCTCAAAGAATTGGTTCCGGATTATGACCTCTTAAGGGCTTCTTCTTCGTTTTGGGATACTAGAAGGCATGTCTTTTGCCTTTCCTTCAACGAGATTGTTCCGACTGTGGAAGAATTTCGGGCCTTGCTTGGAGGTCCGGAGGTGGAGGAGATAGCAATTCCTTTGTCCGGAGGAGCTTCTTTTGTTGACAAGTTGTGCAACCTTCTTCATCTTTCCCCGGAGGAAGCGCGAGGCATGATTCGCGGTCCCGACCATTTTGATATTTCCGGTCTTCCCGACAGATTTAGGGGCTTAGGCTTGGTGGATGACGCCTATTGGGATGCCTTTGCACTTTGCATGTTCGACACTTTGTTCATGGTCTATTCCTTTGGGATTTGCCATCGGTCTCTGCTGGATGTTGTCGTTCACTGTCGCCCGGCGTAGATGTCGTTCCTTTGATTCTTGGGGAGACTTTTCATGCTCTCGACGCATTAGCTACCGGACGGCGGTACATGCACGGGGGCAGCCCGCTTTCTCTTGACCCCGTGGCCGATGGAGCGTTTGGGGGTTCTTCGGGAAACCTCGATATGATCGTGCCTTGACTTTTGCCAGAGAGGTGTCGATGTAGATTTTGATGATCGTGGCTCGTGGGAGCGCTGGATGGCGGGTCGCCGACAAGATATCGATGGTTGGTGCCTCATTGGCGGGTGGAGACTCGCAGAGTGCTTCAGACGGGTCCCATGTGGTTATGCTTCCGGGCTTTCTCACCCAGCTTCTACATTCCGGCTCGGTCCCGAGACAGCTTTGGCTTGGAGCAGGTTCCTTTCGGGAGGGCTTTGATGATATAGCCACCAGTGGTGGTGGCTCCTGCTTTCCATGGATGATCCCTCGGTGTTTCCATTTCTTTCCCGAGCATGGAGGTATGATGCCTTTCCTCCTGGTCATTCTCAAAGCGTCCGAGACCTGTTCTTGACCACTTGTACCCGGATTGGTACGAGGGGCATCCGGGAGAGACTCAGTGGCTATTTTGAGGCGGCGTGAGGCCATTATGGGTGCGGAGGACCGGATCGCTCTCGAGAGGAGGAGGGCCGAGGCGAGGGCCAACCCTCATGACAGAGCGGAGACGCCGTGGACCGACATGAGGCTTACGTCAAGAGACAGGAGAGGAGGGCTCCTATGTTACCGCCTAGGTTACAGGAGATGAGGGATGACGCTAGGGCTACTAAGGCCCCGACAGAGGCCGGTTTGATAGACCCCGTTCCTATACCAGAGCTTGGTAGGAGGAATACCGACATTTTTCCTGCTCGTAAGAGAAAGACTCCTGAGGGGGAAGAAGAAGGGAGAGGCCACGAGTGGCTTGGAGTGACTCGAGGTTTCCAAGTATCCCTTTTCTTGCCATGACGTACACATTAGTTTGATTATGTATCTTAGTTTTCCTTTAGCAAAGCTGCCGCTGTAGGAATGAATCGGGCTTAGACTCATCAAAGAGCTTTTAACTTGTAATGAATATTTGAATTGCTTTAGAGTTTTTCGAGACGCTTTCATGGTCTCGATCAATTGTATTGATGCCAAAGTATGGCTTTTATTTGTGCTTTAGACCGAACCGTTTCCGCCGCCTACGTTCCCTCATTTTGAGGAGCTCAGTCTTCGTAGTTCAACCGGTGAACTCTTTTTGTTTTTTTTTTGTTTTTTTTTTTTGGTGCAACCCCGTTTTTTTACCTAGGCCGCCCTTTTCGGGTTTCTAACCTAGTTGGGTATTACTCTTTTAGCACTCTTTTTTTGTTTTTTTGTTTTTTTTTTTTTTTTTTTGGTGCAACCCCGTTTTTTACCTAGGCCGCCCTTTTCGGGTTTCTAACCTAGTTGGGTATTACTCTTTTAGCACTCTTTTTTTGTTTTTGTTTTTGTTTTTGTTTTTTTTGTTTTTTTTTTTTTTTGTTTTTTTTTTTACGCGTAGTATCTCGCAGCCTTGTCACCATTCACCGGGTGTACAAAGGGATTCCCGTCGAGGTCCGCAAGTTGCATGGCTCCTCCGTGAGAAGATCTTCTCGACGACATATGGCCCGACCCATACAGCTCCCATTTGCCGAGAGGGTTGATACGGACCGGGGCTTTTCTTTTAGAACGAGATCACCTTCTCGGATTTCCCGATGCTTTACTTTCTTGTCGAAGGCTCGCCATTCTTCCTTGGTAGGCCCGGATGTGTTCCATGGCCTTCGCCGGCGTTCGTCTAGTAGGGCCAATTCGTCATGGCGACTGAGCCATTCGACCTCGTTGATTCCGCTTTCCAAAGAAGATACCTGAGCGAGGGTATTTCCACTCGATTGGGAGTACGGCTTCCATTCCGTATGTGAGGGCAAAAGGTGTTTCCCGCTGCCGTTCGACCGATGTTCTCAGAGCCCCCAGAGTGCCAGTGTAACTTCTCGGCCAATCTCTCGCCTTGGACACCATTTTCCTGATGATATTTTCCAGAGTCTTGTTTGCCGCTTCGACGGCTCCGCTGGTTTGGGGCCCGTAGGGTGATGACTTGTGACGGGTTATTCGGAATTCCGCCAAAGAACTCCGTCACATTCCCTTCGAAGTGGGATCCATTATCTCGAAATGATTTCGCCGGCAACCCGTATCCGCACATGATGTTTTCTTTGATGAAGAGGGCAACTTTCTTTGAATTGAGGATTTTGTAGGACTTGGCTTCAACCCACTTGGTGAAATAATCCACGGCTACCAGACGAACTCGTGGTCATATCGCCCGATGGTGTGATTTTGCCTATGACATCAATTCCCCAAGTGACGAAAGGCCAAGGGGTTGTCATGCAAGATAACTCGTGAGGAGGCAAGTGATTAAGATTTGAGTATCGCCGACATTTGTCGCAGCCTTTTGACAAACCGGATGCGCCGGCTTCCATGGTGATCCAAAAATACCCCATTCTCGCATGATTTGCATCGTAGCTCGAGCATTCATGTGAGGGCCGCAGTACCACCATGTATTTCTTTCATGAGTTCGGTAGCCTCTTGTTTGCCGATACATCGCAGAGGGGGCCTTGATAACGTTTTTGTATAACATGTTTCCCAAAAGAACATAATGGGAGGCGAGCCGCTCAGTGGCCGAGAGACTTTTGCTTTGATTCCTTCTTTATATTCCCCATCTTCGTTTTTGAAAGAGGCCTCGCCATCCTTCGTGCACGGTAAACTGAGTGTACTGTGGATCATTGATCGCCCGCTTCCGCTTCAATTTCGAAGCAATAGGCGGGGTTTTCTCTTCTCCCGACTCGAATGGTTTAACGTACTTTCCTTCGTGTATTTCGACAAGAGAGGCTAGTGTAGCTGCAGCATCTCGCGAACCTCGTTTCGGTCTCTTGTGTAATGAAAGCCGATTTCTTTGAATTGAGTTACTAACTCTTCCATGTAAGCATGATACTTCGCAAACCCGGATCCACGGTCTTCCATTTGTTAGAGACCCGATTGATGATGAGGGCAGAGTCACCGTACACCTCCAATTCCTTGATATTTCTTTCAAGGGCGGCTTCCAACCCAACCTATGCAAGCTTCATATTCGCAGTCGTTGTTGGTGACTTCGAAGTTCACCTTATCAAGCTATGGGGTGTGTTCGTCAAGAGGGATCGACTGTAAGCATTCCTATCCCGTTCCCCTTTTGTTTGACGCCCGTCGAAGAAGAGTTGCCAACGATTTTCTCCTTCTAGAGCGAAGATTCCATCATCGGGAAATTGAGGTTCAGTCCTCTGACTCATCACTTGGGAAATCGGCCGATGTTCTCGCCATTATGCGTCCTTTTACGGATTTCCTTGAAACATAAGCGATGTCATATTCGGCCAAAAAGAACGACCATTTTGCCAATCTCATGGAGATGGAAGGCTTGTCGAATGTATATTTGATGGGGTCTATCCTTGAAACAAGATGTATCGGTGAGACCGCATGTAGTGTTTCAACTTTCCCACTACCTGCACCAAACCCGCGCAAGTCTTCTCGCAAGCAGTAATTGAGTTCGCTTCCTTGGAGCTTTCGCTTACGAAATAGATGGCGTTTTCGACTTTGGAATCTTTTTTCTTGAGCTAGCATAGCCCCAATTGCCGTATCCGTGACGCTTAGATATAGCAAGAGTGGCTTTTGCCGATGTGGTGGGCAGAGAATCGGGGATTCACAAGGTATGCCTTAACTGCTCAAAGGCAAGCCGACATTCCTGGGGTCCATTCTCGTGTAGGCATTCTTTTTCATCAACTTGAAGATTGGCTCGCAGACGAGGTCACCGATTTACAAAGCGGCTTATGTATTGCGCCTTCCCACGAAGGATTTCACTTCTGCGTTGTCCGTGGTGGCTTCATTTCAACTATCGCCTTGATTTTCTGGGATCTACTTCGATTCCCCGTTCGTCACCATATATCCTAGTACCTTGCCTCGTCTTACACCGAAGGTGCACTTGGCCGGATTCAGCCTCATGCCGTGGTCTCTGAGGCGGCCGAAGAATTTTCTCAAATCAACAAAGTGCCGCCATCTCGATCCTCCGGAATGTATTATCATGTCGTCCACATAGACCTCAATTTCTTTGTGGATCATGTCATGGAACAGAGCCGTAGCCGCCCTCCGGTACGTAGCCCCAAAGCATTCTTTAGTCCGAATGGCATGACCGTGTAGCGCATGTGCCCCAAGGGGTTGTGAAGGCCGCTTTTGGCTTGATCTTCTTCTCGCCATTTTGATTTGGTTGTAGCCGGCAAAACCATCGACGAAAGATTTGACTTCGTGGTTGGCCGTGGAATCTACCAAAATGTCGATGTTTGGCAGTGGGGAAATCGTCTTTGACCGGCTTTGTTCAAGTCTCTCAAGTCTACGCAAAGATCGGATCTTTCCGTTGGCCTCGTCACCGTCACTATGTTGGACAGCCATGTTGGGTATTCAATGACCCCGATGAACCCCGCCCGAGCATCTTTTCTATTTCCTCTTTCACTTGTAAGGACCATTCGGCTTAATTCTTCTTAGCTTCGCTTTACCGGCTTCGACTTCCGGGTCGAGCGGTATTCGGTGCTCAACTATGGAAGGATCGAGGCCCGGCATATCTTTATAGGACCATGCGAACACATCCACGAATTCTTTTAGCAGCTGATTAGGGCAACCCTTTCAAATTCCTTCGAAGAAACTACCAATCAAGGTCTCTTTAGGCTCTTCCGCTAGCTCCCAAATTCACACTTGTCAAAATCTCTTCGGCAGCTGGGCTCGATTTTCCTCTTTCCTGACAACCCGCTTAAAGATTTCTTTGATATATTGTTCATTTAATGTGTCCGCTCTTCATCTAGTGAATCGTTATTAACCTGTTTTTAGATTATTAGTTAATTCATCATTAGTTAAAGTGGCAATTAAGGGATACTCGTAAAGGTTCATCATTTCATTGAAGACGAAGGGGAATACAACGTTGGCTGCGTACTCGTAGTCTTCGTGCGTGAGGCCATCGGACGACTCGAGAGACTCGAACTCAACAATGAGAGACTCCTGAGGACTTTACAAAGGTTGACACGAAAGGATCTGGGACCAATCCAAGCTTGGTGATCATTTCCTCCTTCGTCGCGGACGGGCCCGAGAGAGTTTCCCACCCTTTAGCGGCATCGTCGTTGGTGGCTTCACAACTCGGGAAAGGCATGGTCTCGTGCTCCCTCTTCGCCGTTGCTATCATCTCTTTGTCTCGAACCGTAATCAACCGTGTTTGGCATCCGAAAGCCGAGCATGTGGATGTAGGGATCTTCCTCACTCGGGACTTCCGTTTCGTCACAATCTCGATCGCTCAATCCAGATGTAAGGACGCATTGCGTCTCGGTGAGCAGCTAGAAAAATCTCATGTCCCATACTCGAGCGGAAAGGCTTGTGTGTAGTTCAAGAAGGAGGACGTCCCACACGACGTTCATAGATTCGAGCCGAGTCCGTCGGTGTTTGCCGACTTTTATCATGAAAATCTCTCGCCCGGCGAGGCCAAAGAATGGGTTTGCAGAATACCGACAAATCTCGTGATTGAGGACCGGGACTTGTGTGCTCAGATCATGGCGGTGTTCAACATTTCCTTCCAAGCACGCCTCCAAGTGTTGGAAATAGCAATTGAATTTGATGAATCGAACTTCTTCTGAGTCCGCTCGCTGAGTGTGTCGACATAGTTGGCATTGCCGGATTCCAAAGGATGCCGGCGAGACTTGCCTCTTGAAGGATGTAGCCCCTGTTTGACTGTGGGCGTTCTTGGCTATTGTTTCGCCTTCGTTCCCTATGAGGAAACCGTCACCCCTTATGACTTCAAGGTCTCCCGCCGCTGATGAATTTGACGCATTGGTGGAGAGTGGAGGCTATGGCTTTCATGTGATGCAACCAAGGGCGCCCTAGTAGGGCCGTGAACTCGAGGGGATATCCATTACATGGAACTTTGCGGGCACCATTTGGGTTTCGTACTGCAGTTCCAGAGTCACCGTCCCTGCACGGGACGAGACGAACCGTCGTAGGCTTTGACAAACCGGTAGATGGGATCACGCGCCTTTCATTTATATGAGGGCCCTCATCATGCCGAGGGGAAGGACATTTACCGATGATCCATTGTCCACTAATACCCTGTGGAGTGACATGGTGTTGAGCCGAATAGTGATGTACAAAGCTTCATTGTGTTGGGAGACATCTCTTGGCAAATCTTCATCGCAGAAGGTGATCATACTCCCATATAGGTGAGGATCATAGATTTGGTCCTTGTCTCGGGATGGAGAGTCATCAAGCCGGCCACTTCGTGCCTTTTTCTTGCGAGGCGTAGTCTTTGCCGAAGCCCCCGGGTTATACCGATGCCTTTTGTGGCGGTTGCCATCTCCAAATAACATGTTGATTGAGTGGGAGCGCCGCACCGGCGTCGGTTTTTCTTCATCGGTATACTCTGAGCCGGACAAACCGAACCTTGGTCGACCCCGAGGGGGCTGGACTTCCTCGCAGCACTGCATCCGAAGGTCTCAATTCCGTCGTTGGCAAGGCTTTTCTCGCTTCTTTATCCCTTTTTGCTTTGGGGAAGACTGACCGAGTAGAGTACATAATAATCAAATCCCCGTATGGCTCCCCGAGCGTTCCCACACCGTTATCACCGGCCTCGAATCTCTCCTTCAATTTTTGCCGGGAGGAAATTTTCTTTTCTTAGGAGGACGGTCCTCGTGTATCCAATCCCGATAGTCCCTTTCAAGGCAATCGGGACAGCCACAAATATCCCACCAAATGTGTTCTACGGCCGGTGGCGGATTTGGGACCTCAGTTGAGCGGTGCTGGAAGGACTTTGAGTGGAACCGGTCCGGGATTCGCCGGGCTCTGCCTGGTAGCGAGTGATTGGACTCCGCCGGATAATGAGAGATATTGAGGTCCCGGAACGGGCATATGTTTGTCCTTCAAGGTAGCCCCGCCGCTGGGATATTGTTAAGGTCCCAAAGTGGCGTGTGGCCTCTTCAATCCAGCCCGCTCGTCCGTTTCCGCGTTCTTCCAGGATTTGATGGCCGACCATATTTCTTTAACTGTTCCCCGATTTTCATCACTCAGCCGATATTTGTGGGATCATCACCTTGAGAGGGGACAACCGACAAGATACCGAACTCTTTCGTCCCCGATCGCTCGGTTGGGGGCCAGCTGCCCCGTAAGTCGGCGGGCGTGAGTCCCGCGGTGGAAACATAGGAATCTTGGGGTAGCATCTTGATGTATCCTGGACTATTAAGAAGAGGAGGAGAACCTTCTTCGTCTTTGCGGTAAAGGTGCCATCGGAATTGAGACCGATAGTCAAACCATGACTTGCGACTACCCCCGCAGGTCATCAATTTGAGCCTCATGTCGAAGTCTCATTTGTTCTACCAACTGGATCCAATACCGGGTCCGTCTCGAGGGATTTTGGAGGACGGAGCAACGTTATCCCCATCATTACCGGCCGATGCGTACATTCAAACCCGGAGTCGGAACAAATGGCGAAGCCGACGACGCGCTTGACTCTTCCCAACCGATCAAACGGTGACCCGGTGCCCGAAACCAAGCTTTGTGCGGAGTCGCGGGGAAAGGACACGAAGGTTCAGATGTCTAGGAATGGAAGGAGGGTAGGTGTTTGGGCTTTTGGCTCATGCAACATGCGCTTATTTGTTCACGTTTACTTAAAACATGTTTTATTAACCTAATCGGTTGGAAAAGATTGCTCTTCTTTTTCGCAAACTACTCGATTCCCGGATCGCCTGGCCCCGTCACTACGTCTATAAGCCCCTCGTATTCCACCCGTATTTCGACCTCCCAGGTGGACACCGGCGAGGGTCCTATAGGGCAAGCGGGTCCCACCGACCGAAAGAAAAACGATCCTAAAAGTCCGCGGGTAATCGAGTCTTAACGAGCATTCGATGTAAATTACGGACAAAGCCGACGTCGAAAGTCAAGATCATGTCCGAGGGCTCGACAAAAAGTCGGCATGATTTGGACCGATAAGCGTCCAAGATTGATCTTGACTTGTCGTCGCTAAGCCGTAATTAGGCATGGAATAGTCATTAATCCTTGATGACTCGTCAATGCCGGGAGTCCGTGTATAATTTGTGCGCCGAGCCGAAGTCAAGGCGCCGGTCAATATCTTGGTCAAAGTCTCGCGGCGGAAAACCGGCGTAACTTCGACCGATTAGCGACCGATTAGGGACCCGAGAGATATTGAGTCGGTATGCCGACAAAGGCTTGAAAGGAAAGGTCTATACACGGACAGGCATGACATGCACTGCACTAAAAACCAACCGGGTCTCGGACAAAGTGTGTCACGGACAAGTGCATGGTCGACACGAGGCTCCATGGGATGTTTGGGTAGTCCCGTGCTCATCCGAGAGGCGTAATAAGACCAAACGGACCGCGACAAGGATTTCCCCGGGTTAAGGACGTAGTGTGCAAAGTGTACGGTCACGTGCGCGTAGTGTGCAAGCAGCCTATATTCTTTTTCTGAGTAAAATAGAGATTTTTTTTTTATGTATCTTAAAAATATGATGCATGATTTTTTTTTGGAAATTTTCTTTTTTTTTGAAAATCTTTTTTTTGAATTTTTTTATGAGCACATAAGCACGAAAGCATGAAAATTCCGACAGCTAGGGACATTATTCCGACAAATAAAATTTTGACTTTCTCCGAGGCGGCCAAAACAACATGAAAACTGCAAAAAATCAACACACACACAAAAATGATTTTCAAAGCCGGGACGGAAGCTTGACCCTCAAAAAGCTTTTTTTTGAAAACGGTGATACCGGTACGTGGGATTGTTAGACCACAATTTATCCCCGACTCGTGTTAGGAGGCGATAACGGGAAATTTAGTGGTTTCCACCAATATACCGAATACCATTTTTTTATTAAAAGCTTAGTCCCCGCCGGAGTCGCCACCGTAACGATGTGTTGCCTTTTTCGCGGAAAAATTCGATTTTGCGTTTCTTTGAAAAACCAAATAAAACCGGAAAAACGGAGTCGCCACGCCATTTTAATTTTGAAGGGCCAAAACTTTGAAAAAGCCCGAGATCAGAGATTTAGGTTCGGAGGTCATGTTACGCGTCGGGAAGGACGTTAGTGTGCACTCCGACGCGCCTCGTAAAACGAGTCTTCCAAGCTGAAAATCATTTGTGTGTGTGTGTGTGTGTGTGTTTTGGCCAAAATAAGTTGAAACTGGAAAAGTAAAATTGGGATGTCTTTTAAGACTTTAAACTAATCCCATGATTTTTTGGAGAATTTTTGGTTTGAGATTTGGTACGCAGAAAACCTTTTGAAGTTGAGAAGTCACTTCTGCCAGAAGGAAATGGCAGCAGACACCTGATTTTGAAATAGATTCAAGGGTCCTAAAACTTCATAATCTGGATGAACTCAGAGAATGAAAGTTTCTCTAGACTCCTTGAATAAACTTTGTGTGAAAGAAATTTCCATTTTGGAGAAGATTTGAGGGGTCAAAACCTTCTGGAAACCTCAGATATGAGATCTGGATTCCCAGAAGCTGATGAACTAGCCTCTGAAAGAAAAATTGAAAAGAGGAGTTTTACTCACCCAAAAAATAAGGTAAAAATATGTCTGGAAATCTCTGGATGTTGGCTACAAAAAGTGTTTTGTAGTCAACACCAAATTCCAAGTTCATCTGTGTCCAAAAATTAAGACCATGGACTGAGGTCTGAGAAAATTGCTACTGGACAGCAACTTCTCAAGAAAGAAAATAAGATTTTAAGGGGAGTTTTGCATCCATGCTTGTCCCCATTTCCCTAGGTTTTGGTTAGTGATCACTAGACATTTTAGTGGTGAATCAACTATACCAAACCATCCTTGGGGTACATTAGGACTAAGCATTTCATTTGCTTGGGGAGGGGGATTTTACCCTTTGAAATCAAGATTTAGTGCTTGAAAATGGTTTTTAGGGTTTTGAAAGTGCATTTTTGCAAGTAAACAAGAAAAGCTTTGAAAATAATGTTGATCTTTGTAGAAGATCATCCATGGAGATGGTCTTCCATGGTGATCTTCTTAGATCTAGAGAAAGAAGATGAAAGAACTACATTTTGTAGTTTGAAGATGCATGCATGGATGAGATTTAGGGTTAGGAAGAGGAGGGTTTACCAATCTTCCTTGTGTTCTTGAGTGTTTGGCTTGAGTGTATGAGTGTTTAGGGCTTTAATATGAGAGTGAGTGGATGAGTATGAGTTGGGAAAGATTGGAAAGAAAAAGGTGACAATTCTTGAGAATTCTCACCGTTTCTCTCTATATTTCGCCGTAACTTCGTTGCATTTGTGTTCTTCCTTTTTATTTTTGTGACTGGAGGGCTCAATTTATAGCCCTCTGAAAACAATGGTATCCGCGCGGATGGATCCAATGCGTGCAATCGCTCATTAATTGCCGCTTCAGGCTTTGGACACAAGGAATAATCTTTTTCAAAATTCAAATTGACCAAATGATTATGTTTCCAAAGATTGCTATATTTGGTTTTCTTCATTTTTTTTTCTTTTTAAGATTCTTTTTAAGGTTTAACCTTAAATAACAATGCCCATTTTACCCTCACTTTGTTAGAAATGTTAGGATAGTTAGGAATTGTTAGAAATGTTATAACTTCCGTTAATTTTCTAACGAAAATTCTAACAAGCTCAAATTGGAGCACTTACAGTACCCCGTCCCTCAAATACTAATGTTATTGGGACAAAATGGATTTTCAAAAATAAGACCGATGAATATGGAAACATTGTTAGGAACAAGGCTCGTCTTGTGGCTCAAGGCTATACACAAGTGGAAGGTATTGACTATGACGAGACCTTTGCACCCGTGGCTAGAATTGAGTCAGTAAGACTTTTATTGGCCATTGCTTGTTTTCTTAAAACCACATTGTTTCAAATGGACGTCAAAGCGGCATTTTTAAATGGATACTTAGATGAGGAAGTTTTTGTTGAACAACCAAAAGGCTTTGAAGATTCATTTCAACCAGACCATGTGTATAGACTTGATAAAGCTCTTTATGGGTTGAAGCAAGCTCCACGTGCATGGTATGGTAGGTTAACTAGTTTTTTACTAGAGTATGGTTTTACTAGAGGAAAAGCAGATAGGACTTTATTCATTCTTAAACATGGAAAAGAACTTGTCGTGGTTCAAATCTATGTTGATGACATAGTATATGGCTCTACATCAAAAACTTGTTTAAATGATTTTGTAGAGGCTATGACATCAACATTTGAAATGAGCATGATGGGGGAACTTAACTTCTTTCTAGGCCTGCAGGTTCAGCAATCAAGTGAAGGGATTTTCATCTCCCAAAGCAAATATGCAATGAACCTGGTAAAGAAGTTTGGGTTGGAAGGTTCGAAGAGCTCAAAAATTCTTATGGGCACTTCTCTCAAGATTGGAAAAGATCAAGTGCGTCCAACCCTATATCGTTCCATGATAGGTAGTCTCCTTTAACTTACTTCTAGTCGTCCTGATTTGATGTACAGTGTGTGTGTATGTGCTAGATATCAATCCAATCCTAAAGTATCTCACCTAAATTCTGTGAAAAAGATCATTAAATATGTATCTGGAACTAGTGATTTAGGGATTTGGTATAGTAAAGATACTAATACTAATTTAGTAGGCTTTAGTGACTCGGATTGGACAGGGGATATGGATGATAGGAAAAGTACAAGTGGGGGTTGTTTTTACTTGGGAAATAATTTAGTATCATGGTATAGTAGAAAACAAAATTGTGTTTCGTTATCCACAGCTGAATCAGAATATGTAGCAGCTGGTAGTTGTTGTTCACAACTAATTTGGTTAAAACACATGCTTGATGACTATGGTCTTGATAGTAATATGTTGACCTTATACTGTGATAATTTGAGTGCTATTAATATTTCCAAAAATCCTGTACAACACTCCCGTACCAAACATATTGACATCCGTCATCATTTTTTAAGAGATATGGTAGATAAAAAGATAATAAATATAGAGCATATTGATACAAAGTATCAACTTGCAGATATTTTCACCAAACCCTTAGACCATGATAGATTCTCTAGTCTAAAGAGTTCTCTTGGTCTTTGTATTCTCTAAAAAATATCCTCTGTTGAAAGGTGTTACCATGGGTGCTGATAACACCTGGGGTAACACATGTATACTAGTGCATATTTTTTGCTTGTTTGGTTTTATTTTTCTGTGCTGTAAGGATTCTTATAGTTCTCTGAGCTTTGAGAGTTCTCACGGCTGCACATGCTGACCTTTTTGTTGTGGTAGGATAACACCCTGAATAACACACTTGATAAAACTCCCTTTGTGCTCAAAGTGACAAAGTCACTAATGTTGGTATGTGATAAATAAAAAGACAAAGAGGCAAATCTTATACCATACTATTCTCTCGAGCTCGGGGCACGGCGTTCGCTGCGACGATGCACTCTTGCCAATGAGAATGTATGAAGTGATTTATGCTTAGTATTAGGGACATGGAGCTCGCTACTACAGTGTACCCTACTTGAAAGGCATAAATCAATGAAACTTTACACTTGAAATAAGACTCGGGGCACTGTAAGTACCCAAATCTGGCTCATGCCTTCCGGATAAATTTCCCGGTAATTCCCCAGACTTTCCTAGAGTTCCGGAGAAATTCCGGAAGTGTTCCAAAACACCTAAGGGCTGAAGGGACTTCTTGGAGATTAAGAAACACGTTTTTCTTAATACCAAAAACCTTCTAGAATTTCCACCTTGCATGATTCTAGAAACATGCTGAGTCACACAGGATAATGCCACACGGCTGCATTAGCCAAGGACCTCTAGCCGCACGGCCTCATTAGTCTTATCCAGACTGCCTATAAATAGAGCCCTCATCTTCCCATTTTACATACGAAAAATACACACAATACACCATACTCAACTCCAAAACACTCCCAAAACACTGCTGCAAGATCAAGAGGTTGAAGAAAGCCAAGAAACCACCTCCCTCCTCCTTGAAGCCTCCAAAGTTGGTCCTTCCACCAAGCAAGACCCAAAGAAGAAGAGGTCACCACCATTGGTAACCTCTCACTCCCTTACCTTGCATTATACTTGCTCTATGTGATTTAATTGCTCATTGCATTCATATATTGTCATTATCTTGCTTGGGACTTGGCACTTATCATTAAAGATCCTATCTTTATCATATCACCCTCCCCCTTTTGCATCCCTTGCATGAAATAAGCATCATTTGCTATTAAAAATGTAATCTTTATATTCAAAGCTGCATCCTTTGTACCTAAAAATATCATCTTTATGCATCCTTTGCTCATAAAAATGCAATCTTTATATTCAAAATGCATCCTTTGCACATAAAAATCATGTCTTTACCATAAAGGTGCATCAAAAATCCATTTTCATGCATCCTTTGCATTAAAAGTCATCTCTTTACAATCAAATTAGCATCATTTGCTTTCAAAATGTAATCTTTGTGCATCCTTTGCATATTAAATACTATTTTCCTCATAAAAATGCATCATTTGCATAAAAATTATGTCTTTATATAAAAATGCATCCTTTGCAAATCAAATGCATCCTTTGCAACCCAAAAATGTCATCTTTTCACTAAAAATGTCATTTTTACATGCATTCCCCCATGTCCCCATTAGTAACCTTCGGAACGGATCGGTGTAAAGATCCTATCTTTACATCGTTTCTTTCATTAAATGTGCCACAATCTCTTTAGAAAGGGATAAACCTTGAACCTATATCTCCGATTATCACTTAAGACGAGCATGAAGCATCTATATAAGCTCAATCGTCTTAAGGTGTAGGATTGATGGGCTAAGGTCACTCCTTTCCTAAAGAACCTCATTTTGGACTATAAAAGAGAGTCTTTCTCTCGATCACGCAAGTCCCAAGGTTAAAATAGCGATGATCACAAGTCCAAGATGAGGACGGGATCAAAATCCCGAATACAAAAAATCCAAGGAATCCCGAACGACAACCAACTAAATAGTTTGTACGTCCAGAAGACAACTTGGGACATTCCCCCCCTCTTTTCAAACACATGCACACAAGAAAGCACGCAAGCAAGCACGATAAACAGAATCTAGGGAGACTTGCTACGGCAAGGCACCTTGGGTGAACAACGATCCGTTCTTCCCAAGGGGTAACTTAACCTCCGAACCCATAAAAACCTTTTTTTCAAAGTTTTGAGGAAATCAAAATGGCGTGGCGACTCCGTTTTTCAAATTAAACCGGATGTTTTCAAACTCGCGTGAATCCGATCTAAAAACAAAAACAAAATTTTAGATATTTGGGCACACATTCACAGTTTGGCGACTCCGCTGGGGAAATCCCAAAGGAGAAAAGCTTTCATTTTTAAAATAAACGATACCCGGTATATAGGTGGAAACCATTTAACCTTCCTGTATCGCTCCCTAACCCGGGGCTTGGGATAAACGGTGGTTTAACAATCCCACATACCGGTATCACTTTTCGAAAAAAAGAAATAATAAAAGAAAGCTTTTCCCTTTGAGCGGGTTAGATTCCCATCGCGGATTCCAATTATCATGCTTGCTTTCTTTGCCTTGCATTGCATCATTTGCATCTTGGGAATTGTGCATACTTTGAACAGGAAGCCTTCTCAAGGCTAAAAGGTGCCTAAAATGTTCGGGAAACAACCTGAAATAGCCAAGGAGTGGAACCTGGAAAATTGATCCATGCAGTCGTACGGCTCAATCCTCCTTGGATTCTGACCAGGCGGCCTCGCAATTCCACCAGGAAAAATTGAGGTTAATCTGCAGCCTTGGCGGCTTGGGGCTATTCGGGCCCAAGATCGACCGGGGCTCCTGTAAAATTTACGTGCCTTATCTGTTGCATTTTCCCCCGTCCCAAAAATCATTCCTTTAAAACACATTTATGAAAATCTCTGTTTTTAACTCAAAAAGGAACATTTTTAGGAGACCGCACACTACGTGCACCTTATATATCCTGTACACTTTGCACGCACGTCCCTTTAAACCTGGGGTGGTTTTTCAGCCATAGCCACGGACAAACTCTTACGATGCTCCCTGGCGCGCACGGAATCACCCCAAACTCCCCATGGCAAACAAAGGTGTCGACCAATGCACAAACCCGTGTCACACGTTTCAAAAAACCGTGACTTTTGGTTGGTTTTTGGTCTAGTCCGTGTCATATAGCCCAGTTGCATATCCCCGTAAAGGTCAAGCCTTAGTTCATAACGGAAGTCAAGATCTTTCGCTCAAGCGAAACTCTGCCAAAATTCCGACAAGGAAAAATCGATAGAATCCTGACTCCGACATTGACTTTGACCTTGACCCACACGGAATGCGTAAGAGTCGAGACCGAGTCCTTGCCAAAAATCCAAAAGATCTTTCGCTCAAGCGAAGCTCTGCCAAAATTCTGACAAGGAAAAATTGGCAAGATCTTGACCCGGCATTGACTTTGATTTTGACTCACGCACGGCGTATGCAACGAAGTTCAATGTGACACTGTGTCATCCGGCTTTTACCGCCCGACCCATGCCTATTATCTTCTCGGACATTACCGAAAAGTCAAAACGTCAATCGCGCAAGCGAAATTCTGCCAAAATTCTGTTAAGGCTGAAAGACGAGACTTTCCCGGTATTGCCTTGACTATAATTCGCATCGCTCGTGCGTTAAAAGTTCCTATGACCCGCTAGACCCGTTAGGAGCGTTCTTCTCTCTCGGTCGGTGGGATCCGCGTGCCCTATAGGACCTTCGCCTGTGGCCGGTCCACCCTGGGAGGTCGAAATACAGGTGGAATACGAGGGGCTTATAGACGTAGTGACGGAACCCACTGATCCAGGATCTAGAGTAGTTGCGAAAAAGAAGGGCAGAACCCCTTTTCCAACCAAATAGAAATTAATAAAAGACACTGTTTTAAGTAAACTGAAAGATTCTTAATTTGCATATTGCTTGAGCCCTCAGCCTAAACACCTACCTCGAGTCTAAACCTCTCCTATCCCTTTCCCGCAGCGAGAAAGAAGTGGGTGAGAACACCGGGTCAGCGACTTGTTAGTGCAGAATTCTCAGACAGTTCGCCAGAATCCTC
Source organism: Adenophora triphylla var. japonica (assembly GCA_022495995.1). Classification (NCBI taxonomy): domain Eukaryota; kingdom Viridiplantae; phylum Streptophyta; class Magnoliopsida; order Asterales; family Campanulaceae; genus Adenophora; species Adenophora triphylla. The sequence goes on from JAFEMH010002093.1 coordinate 263,668, forward strand.
AAGCTTCAACTTTCCAGTGTCAAAATGGCCAACGTGGTAGTCAACAATGGTAATGACCAAGTAGTCGGAGAGGCCATCCCAGTTCAACCCAGACCCCACATCTGGTATGATGTGTGTGATTGTGAAGACTGTCTGGAATATGAGTATCAAGAATGGATTAACGAAGATGCTCCTTCAAGAAAGAAGAAGAAGAAGAGGAAGTCCATGCAACAGAAATTAAAAGAAAGGTACGAAGCCGGGGACAAGAGCGTGGGAACCTTAGGAGAACCTTCAGGCAAGTTTGACTACTACGTCAGTTATGCCTAGGAGCCCGCCAAGGAACCCGTCATTCAAAGCACAAACCCACTCGGCATCCCTGTGATCAGTGACCCTCTTGAAGCAGAGAATTCCGAATTCGTTGCCATCATAAAGTTCAATGAGAAGCTAGCAGATCTAGAAGCAGAATACAGAAATCCTATAGAATACGTGGCCAATCAGGGAAGGATCAAAGTCTCTCCCGAAGAAGACTTCATCAGCATCATTCAAGCCAACCCTCCTATTGGCTACACTGACAAAGTTGTGATATCGAAGATTGGTAAAGAGAAGATGACTTATCAGCAGTGCATTGACAAGATGAGCCAGACTCTTCAGTCAATGAGTCCAGTTGTCACAGACGAGCTCGCCGAGAGATTGCATCAAGCTACTCTAGCTCCTCTTACCATCTTTCCGAGGTAACGACCTACCAATGATTTCCGGCAAGTTTTTGATCAGTTTGAAGTCTCTAACTTTCTGAAGAATGCTGACAAGACTGCTACTCCCCAGGGCAACAGCAGGAAAGAGTAAACCCCAGTCCAACCCGCGTCAAACACTTCGAGTCAATAAGTAGTGTAGGGTCCAGAGTGTTGGGTTTCAAGGATCCATGCGCAGCGGAATTTTAGCATTAATAACTTAAAACCCATGAGCCTAGGATCCGTTCTATACGATTAAATTGAATTCCTACGAGATAGATTTACCAACCTTAATCGCTTTCCGGTTTTGATCTATCGAACGTATAATTATGTGATTCGTAATCACAAACTTTGATCTTCAAATCTTCGAATCTTCAACTCCTTTGGATCTTCAGATTTGAACTCTAGGCCTTTGATTTGTTTGAACAAATTAAGACCCTCTTTTGGTAATCCACACAAATATGAATGTCGAGAACGATTCTCGGATTGGGAATTGCTAGATTCCAAAAACTTATGGAAGAATATTGATAGGACTTTTGATTGTGATTTTTATTGAAAAATTTCGGCTAGCCTTTAGGGTTTGACAAACCCTCTCATATTTATAATAGCATCAATATGTTTCCTAATCAAATTAGGAGAACAGGCTGTCACCCACGCCTGGTGGCTCAATATGTCGCGCGGTATACTTAGCCACTGGCTAAGTATGTCGCGTGACAAAGGTAGCCAGTTCCTCAATCATTCTTCCTCTAGTTTCAATCAAAACATTCTAAGTGTGTGTGACCCAATAGGATTGTATTATGTTGGCAATGAGTCCGATCACATCGACCCTCATAAGACATAAGCGGACTCTAGCAAGCCATTATGTCTACCCAAATAATACAACATAAGAGTTCATGCTTCCATAATAGTAATAGTTTCACAATCCCTTTGTCACACGATGTCATATTGAACATAAGTCATGGTCATTGTCAACTTACATTGTTCAATGCTTTCTCGATTCCGAATATGTTGATCAACCAAGTATCCATGATCTCTATCATGTTCCTTGAGTGTGGCCACACATTTCATCAACACTATTCTACGAGGGGCCCAAGCCAACATCTCTCTTACGAGGACAAATCCCATCTTGACTTATCATTCTTCCCTACAGAATCCCGAATGCCAACATAGTCCTTATTGTTACCCTAAGTATGATAACTTTAGACTACATCTAACAACACGTTCGTCAAGTGGAAGACAATGATAATCTCAGTCTAAGGATTCTAATGACACTATTATTTTGAGATTTGATTATGACATTTGACCATGACATAAATCTCAAGCGGGTCAAGTCCAAATACTTGTTCTCTAACAAGTACCCATAAATCCAATGTGCATCTCTATGCAAATAATCATAATATGATTATCCATTAGCATTTATACTAGTTATTTACAAGTTGTAATGTGCATCTTCATGCATATGATCATCTCTATGTTCATCCATTACCAACTTTCACTAAATAATTAGGGACACAGATTAATATAATAAACATGCAAAACATATATTAATCAAAATAAAATTTCTCTTTTATTGATGATAAAGACGATACATAAAGGTTTATAGAAACTATAAGCCTAGGGCACAAACACTAACAGCTCCCACTTGCACTTGGCCCAATCTCCCATGTATCGTATACCCATGGACCTAACATGACCATCATGCTTTGCTTGTGCTAGCGGCTTTGTAAGTGGATCGCTAATGTTGTCATCGGTTGATACTCTGCATATCTTGACATCTCCTCTTTCTATGATTTCTCGAATCACATGGAAACGTCTAAGAATGTGTTTGGATCTTTGGTGTGACCTTGGTTCCTTTGCTTGTGCAATGGCACCATTGTTGTCACAGTAAAGCTCTATCGGATTAGTGATGCTTGGAACAATTTCCAAATCACTAACGAACTTCTTGATCCAAACCGCCCTTTAGCCGCATCGGATGTGTTGCTATGTACTCGGCTTCGCTTGTAGAATCAGCTGTGGTACTTTGCTTGGAACTCTTCCAACAAACTGCACCTCCGTTAAGCATAAACACAAACCCTGATTGCGACTTAAAGTCATCTTTGTCGGTTTGGAAGCTAGCATCTGTGTAGCCTTTTACAACAAGATCTTCTTCCATTCCTCCAAAAACCAAGAACGCATCCTTAGTTCTTCGTAAGTACTTAAGGATGGTCTTGACTGCTATCCAATGGCCTTCGCCCGGATTAGATTGGTATCGACTCATGGTGCTCAAAGCATACGAGACATCCGGTCTAGTGCATATCATGGCGTACATGATGGATCCAATTGCCGAAGCATGCGGAATCGCAGTCATTCTCTTTTGCTCATCAATAGTCTTAGGACATTGATTCTTGCTAAGAGTTACGCCATGACCTACTGGCAAGTTCCCTCTCTTAGAATTTTCCATCTTGAATCTTCTAAGGACCTTGTCAATATATGTACTTTGACTCAAACCAATCATCCTTCTAGATCTATCTCTATAGATCTTAATGCCAAGAATATAAGAGGCTTCACCCATATCTTTCATTGAAAAACACTTTCCTAACCAAGACTTGACACCAAGTGCGGGAATGTCATTTCCAATGATTAAGATATCATCGACATACAGTATTAGAAAAAGCACTTTGCTCCCACCGATTTTCTTATATACACAAGGTTCATCTTCGTTTTTGATGAAACCAAACTCTTTGACCGATTCATCAAAACGTAGATTCCAACTCCTAGAAGCTTGCTTTAATCCATATATGGACCTTTGCAACTTGCACACTTTATTAGAATTCTTTGGATCGACAAAACCTTCGGGTTGTGTCATATACACATCCTCAAGTAACTTCCCATTTAGGAAAGTCAGCTGTTTTGACATCCATTTGCCATATCTCATAGTCATAATATGCAGCTATGGCAATCGAATTTAATAGACTTAAGCATCGCAACAGTGCGAAAAGGTTTCATCATAGTCTATACCATGAGTCCGCTCTATATCCCTTTGTTACAAGCCTAGCTTTGTAAGTGTGCACCTTCCCATCCATGTCGGTCTTTTTCTTGAAGACCCACTTGCACCCTATGGTTTTTGCACCTTCGGGTGGATCAATCAAGTTCCAAACTTGATTATCATCCATGGATTGGATTTCGGACTTCATGGCTCCAAGCCATTTTTCCGAATCCGGAGCGGACATCGCCTCTTGATAGGAAGTCGGTTCGTCATTCTCAATGACTTCCACTTCATTACTTTCCGATACAAGAAATCCATATCTCTCGGGCTCCGGATCGTAACCTATCGGATCGACGACGGACTTGAGTATCTTGAACCGGTTCCACAACTCCTTGTGAACTTGGTTCTGTCTCTACCCTTGGCTCAATGTTGTCTTCGGTTCTTGAACTTCTTCAAGATCAATTTTACTCCCACTAGTTCCCTTATTGAGAAACCTGTTTCTCAAGGAAGGTACCATATTGAGCAACAAATACTTTGTTCTCGGTGCGGTTGTAAAATTGATATCCTTTTGTTTCCTTAGGATAACCCACGAAGACACATTTGTCGATTTTGGTTCTAGCTTATCTGAGACAAGTCTCTTCACATAAGCATCGCAACCCCAAATCTTCATGAAAGAAATATTCGGTTTCTTTCCCCACCACATCTCATATGGTGATTTAGGAGCCGATTTAGTAGGAACTCGTTTAGTGTGAAAGTCTGCAAGCCTCTAATGCATGTCCCCAAAAGGATATAGGAAGGTCACTTGACTCATCATCGATCGAACCATGTCCAACAAGGTTCTATTTCTCTCCGACACCCCATTCCATTGTGGTGTCGCAGTGGAGATAACTCAAACGATTCCACAGCTTTTGAGATGATAGTCAAATTCTTGGCTCAAATATTCGCCACCTCGATCGGATCGAAGTGCTTTAATCGTCTTGCCAAGTTGATTTTGTACTTCATTTTGAAATATTCGAAATATCTCAAACGCTTCACTTTTGTGCTTCATCGTATAGACATAGCCATATCTTGATAAGTCATCGGTGAACGTAATGAAGTACCGAAATCCGCCTAGCATAATAGCCGGCCATTTCGTCCACATACATCGGTATGTACTAGACCCAATAAGTCACTAGCCCTTTCACTACTCTTAGTGTAAGGTGGTTTGGTCATTTTTCCCAATAAACAAGATTCGCAAAACATCATATGATTCATAATCACATGAGTCTAAGTATCCATCTTTATGGAGTTTAGAAATGCGTTTCTCATTTATGTGACCAAGCCGGGCAATGCCACATGAATGTGTTGTTCACATCATTTGGTTTGGACTTACTTACATTATAAATATTTTCAATATTACTTTCTTTCTCAACATTAAGGACATAAAGGCCATTAAACGAGTTTGCAATACCATAAAGCATATCATTTAAATAGATAGATAACTTATTATTCGCAATAATAAAGTTAAATCCTTCTTTGTCCAAATAAGAAACCAAATAATATTTCTACTCAAATCCGGAACATAATAACAATTGTTCAAAACAAGTATTAGTCCACTAGGTAAAGTGACTTCATAAGTCCCTACGGCTAATGCAAAGAACACTTGCTCCATTCCCTACACGTAGGTCTACTTCACCTTGTTTGAGTAGCCTTCTATCTTTTAGTCCTTGCACATTTAGACAAATGTGGGATCCACATCCAAAGATCACATACCCAAGAACTAGAAGTAGAAAGGAAAATATCTATAACATAGATACTTGAATCAAGTAGGCAATCATATTGCCCTTTTTCATACCTTCCTTATTAGCCTTGCGCTTTGCTTCCAATGATCAATCTCATTTGTCATGGAAGTAAACCGCATCCTTTTGAGACCTTTTTAGTTTAGCCTTAGTGGCAATGGCAACCTTTGCCTTAGGCTTAGCAACACTTGCTTTACCTTTGCCCTTTTCAATGACGGATCGCAGTGATGTGAGTTTTGTTTAATGCCATTTGATCTACAATAAGATATGCAACATATGAACACATATAAGTATCCAACACATTTATCATTCAAGAGACAAATATAGTATTTCACAAATACTCCCACTAAATTATACACCTTCAAATACAAGCATGTATCATATAATTACAATGGGCTAAGATCCATATTTCACTTCAATTTTGGTTTAACTGAGTCAATGCCCAAAATTAAGTTATTTAGGTAGATAACATTTATCAATCACATCATATGTGACTCTTAGATCCTTTATGAGATTTTAGACATCATATGTCAAAACATGTTTTAATCTCATCTTATGCCTTGGGTCAAAACTCTTTTGAAAGCACCAATTAAGTCTAACCAATTTCAAACGTATGAGATACTTAGAACGATGCACCCAACCGAGTCGAAACTACATCAACCCTTATCTCATCTTGCTCCATACTAGAATAGAATGATGTACCCAACCTGAGTCGAAACTACATCAACCTATCCCAATACTTCTCAAGTGTTTTACTTTCGGGGTGGCATAAAACTTAAACATTAAATGAAGGTTCTTTAAAAATAGATTATAAGCATATCAACAAAGATAATCGTAAAGTACACCGTAAGTTCCCAGGAAACCGGTGAGCCACAAGGACTACTTAAGTACCCAATCCTTAGACAGAACTCTCCTAGACATGTACAACTACAATATCGCTTGATTGCAACATAATTCTACTTGTAAAGCCGACTTGTTTCGTAAACAATCGTACACTAACTTGTTTCTCATAAACAATTAGTAAAACCATAATTCAATGTTCAAAACATTCTAGAATTATAACAGTTCTTCATGCAATGCAATAATTAATAAAACACCTTTTAAACAATTAAGCAAGCATAAGAACACTAAATAATCATGCAACGCAACAATTAAATAAACATCTTTTAATTAATTAAGCAAGCATAAGAACATATAATAATCATGCAACGCAACAATTAAATAAACATCTTTTAATTAATTAAGCAAGCATAAGAACATATAATAATCATGCACCGCAATAATTAAATAAACATCTTTTAATTAATTAAGCAAGCATAAGAACATATAATAATCATGCAACGCAACAATTAAATAAACATCTTTTAATTAATTAAGCAAGCATAAGAACATATAATAATCATGCAACGCAACAATTAAATAAACATCTTTTAATTAATTAAGCGGCATAATTATTATACAATTCTAGCATAGATTTATAAACAGATTTGTTTCTCATAAACAATCGTATTCCTTCAAATTTTGCGTAAACTTACTTGTTTCTCATAAACAATCGTAAAACCAAAATTTAATGTTTCAACCAAACATTTAGGAATTCTCAATTCAATGTTTCAACTAAACATCTAATAAAAATTCTTAACACTTAAGAACAAATAATTCATGCATCGCAATAATTAATAAAAACACATTTAAATTAATTAAGCATGCATAAATAATGAATTAATCTAGCATAGACCTATAAACTTAATTTCCGTAAATTTATAGCATCCAGATTAAGACATAAAACATCTCGGATTATTAACATAATCATAGATTAGCGTAAAATTTAAACAACCGATTTCGCCGAGATCGGCTTATTATGTCGCGTGACATAATCGGCCCGGTGGCTAGTTATGTCGCGTGACATAACCGGCCGTATAACCAGATTTCCTCATGTGGCCTACTATGTCGCACGACATAGGTAGCCGTCATAGATTTTATTTCAATCAATTCAGATTATATGCAATTAAATCCTATAAACATCCTTTTAACATTTAATTCAACATAATCAAACCGATTTAACATAGATTAGCAAATTGTTTCACATAAACAATTAAATCTAATTCATACAAAGCAAGCCTAGAACATTTATAAACAATTTATAACGACTTTCTAGCATGCCAATTCGAATCTAACCATATGAACGGGGCTCGATACCACTGTTGGGTTTCAAGGATCCATGCGCGGCGGAATTTTAGCATTAATAACTTAAAACCCATGAGCCTAGGATCCGTTCTATACGATTAAATTGAATTCCTACGAGATAGATTTACCAACCTTAATCGCTTTCCGGTTTTGATCTATCGAACGTATAATTATGTGATTCGTAATCACAAACTTTGATCTTCAAATCTTCGAATCTTCAACTCCTTTCGATCTTCGTATTTGAACTCTAGGCCTTTGATTTGTTTGAACAAATTAAGACCCTCTTTTGGTAATCCACACAAATATGAATGTCGAGAACGATTCTCGGATTGGGAATTGCTAGATTCCAAAAACTTATGGAAGAATATTGATAGGACTTTTGATTGTGATTTTTATTGAAAAATTTCGGCTAGCCTTTAGGGTTGGATGTACTCTCTCATATTTATAATAGCATCAATATGTTTCCTAATCAAATTAGGAGAACAGGCTGTCACCCACGCCTGGTGGCTCAATATGTCGCGCGGTATACTTAGCCACTGGCTAAGTATGTCGCGTGACAAAGGTAGCCAGTTCCTCAATCATTCTTCCTCTAGTTTCAATCAAAACATTCTAAGTGTGTGTGACCCAATAGGATTGTATTATGTTGGCAATGAGTCCGATCACATCGACCCTCATAAGACATAAGCGGACTCTAGCAAGCCATTATGTCTACCCAAATAATACAACATAAGAGTTCATGCTTCCATAATAGTAATAGTTTCACAATCCCTTTGTCACACGATGTCATATTGAACATAAGTCATGGTCATTGTCAACTTACATTGTTCAATGCTTTCTCGATTCCGAATATGTTGATCAACCAAGTATCCATGATCTCTATCATGTTCCTTGAGTGTGGCCACACATTTCATCAACACTATTCTACGAGGGGCCCAAGCCAACATCTCTCTTACGAGGGACAAATCCCATCTTGACTTATCATTCTTCCCTACAGGAATCCCGTAATGCCAACATAGTCCTTATTGTTACCCGGTTAAGGATAACTTTAGACTACATCTAACAACACGTTCGTCAAGTGGAAGACAATGATAATCTCAGGTCTAAGGATTCTAATGACACTATTATTTTGAGATTTGATTATGACATTTGACCATGACATAAATCTCAGGCGGGTCAAGTCCAGTCACTTGTTCTCTAACAAGTACCCATAAATCCAATGTGCATCTCTATGCAAATAATCATAATATGATTATCCATTAGCATTTATACTAGTTATTTACAAGTTGTAATGTGCATCTTCATGCATATGATCATCTCTATGTTCATCCATTACCAACTTTCACTAAATAATTAGGGACACAGATTAATATAATAAACATGCAAAACATATATTAATCAAAATAAAATTTCTCTTTTATTGATGATAAAGACGATACATAAAGGTTTATAGAAACTATAAGCCTAGGGCACAAACACTAACACAGAGTCAGTAGGGTCAAGAGTCAGTTGAGTCAGGAATCTTTGAATTCCATTCCTCTGAGTCATCCGAAGGCCTCACGCCTGAGGATTATGAATATGTAATCGATGTCATCTTTCCTCTTGCTTTGAATGAAATGACAGATCTTTCTGATTATCCCCTTATTGCCAACTTAACAAATGATAAATTAACTCAAAACTTAACAACAGTTAATAATGAATCATTTGAACAAGATGCAAACACACTAAACGAACAATACATTAAAGAAATCTTTAAGAAGGTTACAGAAAAAGAGGAAAACCGGGCCCAAGTTGCCGAGGAGGTTTTGACAAGTGTTAACTTGGTACCGTCGAGGAACCTAAAGAGACACAAGATTGGAAGCTTCTTCCAGGGGTTGAACGGGACAGGGGATCGATCCGCTCGTAGAATACATGGACGTCTTTGCGTGGTCGTAAGGGGCGATATGCGGGGCTAGACAGTTCAACGGTAGAGCACGTAATCCCTCTAGCACCGGATGCTAAGCCGCAGCGTAAACCGAGGAAAATCAAGCCGAGTGGTCTCTAAAGGTCAAAGAAGAAATTGAGAGGCTACTGCGGGTAGGATTCATCGTAGTCATCGAATACCCGACATGGTTGTCCAATATTGTGACCGTAACCAAGGCCAATGGGAAGGTGCGCCGCGTGTAGATTTTCGGGATCCGAATAAGGCCAGCCCCAAAAGATGATTACCCCTTGCCAAACATAGACATCCTGGTGGACTCCACTTTGCCAACTACGAAGTCAAATCCTTCGTTGATGGCTTTGCGGGCTGCAACTGCATCAAGATGGCCGAAGAAGACCAAGAAAAGACGGCCTTCACCACACCGCTGGGAACTTACTGCTATACATTAATGCCATTTGGGCTCAAGAATGCCGGGGCTACTTATCAAAGGGCAGCGACCGCGCTTTTTCATGACATGATCCACAAGGAGATTGAGGTCTACGTCGACGACATGATAATTCACTCCAAAGGTGAGGATGGGCAGCACTTTGTTGACCTGCGAAAGTTCTTCGAGAGGCTGAGACAACATTCCATGAGACTAAACCCTGCTAAATGCACCTTCAGAGTGACAAGGGGAAAAGTGCTTGGGTATATGGTCACGGAGCGAGGTATCGAAGTCGACCCCCGAAAGATCAAAGCCATTATGGACATGAGGCCACCTCAAACCCAGACAAAAGTCAAAAGCTTTATGGGCAAACTGCAGTACATCAGTCGTTTCGTCAACCAGTTGACCACTATGTGCGAGCCCATCTTCAAGCTCATGAAGAAGAATGTAGATATAGAGTGGACCGAAGAATGCCAGGATGCCTTTGACCAGATCAAGGCATACTTAGTACATCCTCCGGTGCTATTGAATGTGCGCTCGCCCGAAAATTTGTTTTTCGTGAAAATGAAGGAGTCGCCACGCCGTTTTAAGAGGAAACATTGAAAACCTTTTGTTTGTCAGAGAAAATACGGGTTCGGGGGTCAGGTTACGTGTTGGAAAGAACTGAGAGTTCACCCAACACGTCTCGTCCATGGATGAGTCTTTCGATTAAACATCCAAACAAATCCAAAAGTGTGTGCATGTGTTGATAATGAACAAATGGAGTAATCATGTATTTTATTCAATATGAGAAAGAGATTTACAACTCGTGAGCCCATTATTTAGGGAGGCCACATCCCTGCTACAAATGATCTAAAACAGATTACAAAGGAAAGAGGTCTCTGCAGACAGGTCATGTATGTCGCATGACACATCGCACCAGTGACCACATATGTCGCGTGACACAGGATCACTTAGAGACGAAGGTGTCGCGTGACATACATAAGCCATCTGCAGAAACTTATAGGATGAACACAGAATCAACAGAAAATGATACAGATCTAAAGGATTAACTGAATTACAAACGAAATACAGTAATAACAATAAATAGACACCGGGAGTGTGGATATGGGTAGATCCACACCCCCTTGGGGTTCAAACACCAAGTTAAATCAAATATTCAACAATAGAAGCTCAATTACACGAATTATTCAAGTTAAACAGAGAGATTGCGATTGGGATTCAGTAATCCAGATGGCTAGGATCTGATTACTGAATCCTAACAAAAGTAAATGCTAGGATTAAAGGAGAATTGAATAAGAGAGAGAGAGAGAGAGAGGAGGGGGTTTGAATCGTTACCCTTGATGCTTCCACGAATTCTGTATCAAGTTAGATACAGAATCTTTCAATTCGTCACTTCTGATCTGGAGAGATTGCTGCAAGGGATCCAAGTGGTTTGGCTTGAGAAGTGGATTTGTATTGGGGGGATTTGGGTAGGTTGAAGGTAGGAGAGAGAGAGAATTGTGTTTGGGGGGTTCGTTACGGTGCAAATTCTGCAGAGTAACAGTAGGCTGAAGTTGGGATCCATTTATGAGAGGGGGAGGGTCTTATTTATAGGCTGCAGTTAGTGACCTCAGTGTGTCGCACGACCTTACGCGTACACTTTCTATGCCTCAAGCTGTCGCATGACACAAGGTGGCCATAACCGTTTTTGGTGCCAAAACCAGTTTCTGGAACATTCCGGGAAAATACCCAAAAAGTCCAACAGATTTTATTCCCAAGAGGTCCCTTTGCATGAGTAAGGTACCAAAAGGTACTTCCTTCACGGGAAACTTATGAAATGTTTCCGGAAGTCTCGGGATCGGCCGGGAATTTACCAAAATGCCCCTTAATGCAATTTTATTACATTAAAATGCATCTAAAAGGTTGCGAATTAGATATGCGTACTTACAGAGCCCCTCGGCAATGTCACTTTTGGAAAAAGTGGGGTTGTCGATAAAAATAAGACCCAATCCCAATGAGCATCAAGGGATAAGATAACGGGCTAGAAGGGTGAATCGGGGAGTCTAATGGCTGGACCTTTCTGAGAAAGGATTCCTACGTATCCCTTTAAGAAGGGAATTAAGCCAAATCGTAGTTCGGGAAATACCAAGACTAACTACAAGCAAGAAAGGGGTAGAAATGTGTCTTCATACCTTTGTTGTGCTTACCTGTGACCTCTTTCGGGGTCGGTACTACTGCGGTTGGCTAGTAGCTTCCTTTCATGCCAGGTTGTAGCTGCCGGAGGGTCTCATGCTGCAACTGGTATTTGTGAGTAGCTGTCGGAGGGTCTCATGCTATCGCTGTTGATGAGTTGTAGCTGCCGGAGGGTCTCATGCTGCAATGGGTCCTTCGTGGATGCCGGAGGGACTCATACCACTTCCTTCGGTGCAGGGTAGTTGCCGGAGGGTCTCACACTACTGCTGCTGACGAGTTGTAGCTGTCGGAGGGTCTCATGCTGCAACTGGTCTTTTATGGATGCCGGAGGGTCTCATACTACTTCCTTGGTGCAGGGTAGTTGCCGGAGGGTCTCACACTACTGCTGCTTCTCTTCTTCGTGGATGCCGGAGGGACTCATACCACTTTTTCTTCTGCTCTGCTGGGGATATGTGTAGCTGCCAGGGGTCTCACGCTACCTCTTTTCCTCTTCTTTTGTCTGTCTTATTGCTGGACTGTCCTTGCTGATTGTTCGCCTTTTCTTTTGTGCCCTTAGTTTTGTTTGGGAAACTAGGGACTCTATTCTTGTCTGGTGAGATAACTTCTTTCTTTCCTTTTGCCGAGGACTCTGCATTTCTCGGGAGTCGGCTTTCTTTCTTTTTCTTTTGGGGCCGAGGATTCTGTGGGGCTCTGCATGGGAGGCTGTTTTTTCTTTGGGGTGCTCTGCTTGGGAGGCTATTTTCTTCCTTGGTGTGCTCTGCTTTGGGAGGCTTTTCTTCTCGGCATGCTCTGCTTGGGAGGCTATCCTTCTTGGTGTGCTCTGCTTGGGAGGCTATTTTCTTCTCGGTGTTCTCTGCTTGGGAGGCTATCCTTCTCGGTGTGCTCTGCTTGGGAGGCTATCGCAAACACGGGCTTTTGTATTCTTTTTCTTTCTTTCTCAATTTGGCCTGAGGGCCAGTCTTTGAGGTATTGTGAGACTCAGTTGATCATTGTACCTGCAAGGGGGTCTACAACAACTCCAAGCGCCGCATCTAACTAATCTATCTTGTTAGCAAAGATTAACCTATATTAGCTTGTTTGAAAGAGTCTGTCTGTTATGGGAAGGAAACGCTATCGTTTTTAAAGGGTCAGCTTTGTCAGATTGTGTATGAGGTTTTGGGACTGCCTCGGATATGTGTATAGTAGGGGTCCTCTCCGTGCACTTTCATGGGCATGTGTATGAGGGTAGGAGGTGTATTACAAACACGACGAGTCGAAAGAATGCTCGGGATAACCACCGCAGTCTTTTCCATACCGCCCGATGTCAACCAAAGGTGTCGCCCGACATGCTATGCCCGTTGGCCTCGTTGTGTCGCACGACCGAGGGAGCTCGTAACATGTTCTCTTTAAAATCGGCCCAGCTTCATTTTATCAAACTGTCTCTTTAGTGAAGGAAACCACCGCCCGACTCGTCGACAAGCGAATTCTTTGACCAAGACTAGTACTTTTAGCCGCGATGGAGCATTATAACAGTGGAAATAGCTTCTGGAGCATCAATTCCGCCAAGATTTTCTCGAAATTTCACATTATCACCGGAGGCATCATAGGGAGCTTATTGACAGGAGGTATAGCATGCCGTGTCTCTGGTCCTTAAAAGATTGAGGGTCGATCGGGATTTACTTCGAGCCGCATCCTCGCTTCGGGATTCGTAGCGCCATGTCTTCTCTTTGTCATACAATGATCTCGACCCCAACCATGGAAGATTTTAGGGCATTGATGTGCTTGGGCGAGGCGGCCACCGTAGCATTCCCACGGGACGGCCGGTTGGTTGTGGAGCGCTTATCGATTTCTTATGTCCGCCAACGGATCAGTGTCATCTATGATTCTCGGGTGACGGGTCCATAGACTTGACTCGATGGCTCGGTTACGCCCCGTCCCGTTTCCGAGTCAAGCTTGACCTTTCTACATCTCTCGATATATACATGTTGTTCACCTTGTCGGATTGTTATTTCGCGGATATGCCGGGTTCGCTCAAGTGCGTTGGCGGAGACTCGTCAGTAACCGAGGGGTGACCGGTGTGAATCTTCGTCAAATCCAGTCTGGCCAAGGGGAGATAGACATCGTGTCACTATTGCTGGCTGAGGCTTATCATGGCATCGATAGGCCGGGCAGTGGGGATCGACTTACGGGAGCAAATTCAGCCTTATTGTCTTTGTGGCTTTCTGAGAGATTGCGCTTGATCATGCCACTTCCAACGGGTCAAACTGCTATGCCTTGGGTGACGGGGCAACGCAGAGTGTTGAGGGACGAGGTTGCTGACAGTTGGCAGTTGAGATTGTCACGGTATGGGACTACTGATCTGAGCTTCTGGATTCCTGCTTGGAAGTTACAGACCATGAGAGACATTCAGGATGGATCGCAGTAGTCGACCGCTGTGCTTGCAGTATCTTCTTTCTCGTATCCCATCGTTGGTGAGCAGCAAGCATGTACCCTCAGATTGTCCGAGCTTTGAGGGAGAAGCTGATGACTGATGCTGTTCCGATGTCTATGACCGAGCCCCAGGCTATACAGTTTTTCAGCAGATCCTTTCTGGAGGGCTTTCTTCCCACTCGTGCACTTCTTCGGCAATCCAGGGGGTTCACCTTCTTGACTACAGAGTATCTGGTTTGGTATGAGGAGCAGCGGGGTCCTGCACAGTTGGCTATAGAGTCTCGCCGCCGGGAATACTTGGGAGCAGATTACTCGTCTAGCCGGTCTCTCCGGGATACAGAAGCACGGGGGAATCCAGACAATGTTACCGGCGATGCTGCTGAGGACTACCGGAGGCGAGAGATCCGGAGAGCTGCTTTGAGGGATGATCCAGAGGTGATGGCTCGCAGAGAGGCATTGAGGCAGGAGAGGATTGCTAGGGCTGCCTTGAGGGAGACCGGTCTCGATTGAACCACCGACGCGCATTATTCCGTACTGGGACGGGCTCAAACCGATTTATTCGACATTCCTAAGCCAAAGACCTCCTGGGACCGAGGAAGAGGAAGGACAGAGGAGCGAGTTCGGGAGCAAGGACGAATCTCTAGACACTTTCTCTGAGAGACAGGAGACTCTTTGTTTTTATTTTTGAGAGTAGGATTTATTTGTATGGAAATTGAGTATCCTTTGATTACCTAATGCATTTAAATAGATGTTGAAAATTTATTAATTTTATTCGCAAAGCAGTTGTTTGAGTCAAAAGTGGGCCGTGCTTGAACTCATCAACAAGAATATTAACTCCAAATGAAACTTTGAAAAGCTTTGGAACTGTAATCAAAACACATTCTAGCAGGACAAGAGGTTTTGCAAAGAATTTTAGACCGAACCACAAGTGGTTGCCTACGTTCCTTTTGTAAGAGAACTAAGGGGCTCAGTCTCCGTAGTTCGACTCAATCAACTTTTGTGTTTAAGAAAGGGGAAGATAGAAGGGGACATGGTGCGACTGTTTTTACCTAGACCGCCCTTTTAGGGTTTTCTGGCCTAGCTGGGTATATTCTTTAGCACCGGGCGCGTCCCTTGTTTTTGCATGGACTGCCTTTTGAGAGGTTTTCAGTCTCATCTGGGACAATTTTGTTGCGCCTTTATTTATTATCATCATCATTTTATTTTATTTTTTATTGTTATTATATTTTTTTTAGAGGGGGAAAGACTCGATCATACATAGTACCTCCGCAATTTGTCACCGTTGACGGGGTGCAGAAATGGGTTGCCATCTAAATCATTACCGTATAGCTCCTCCGGAGAATATTTTCTTCACTGTAAACGGTCCGACCCAAACAGTGCCCATTTGCCCAATGCACCGTTTCCGATTCGAGGGCTTCATCTTAAGGACCAAATCACCAATCTTGATGTCCCCGGGTTTCACCTTCTTGTCAAAGGCACGGGCCATTCTTCTCTCGGTATGCCCTGCTATGCTCCATGGCTTTTAGTCTCATTCGTCTAATGTAGCCAATTCATTGTATCGAATTTGAAGCCATTCAATTTCATTCACCTCATTTTCAAGCAAAACCCTGAGGGATGGAATTTCTAATTCAATATGCATGACAGCCTCTATTCCGTAGGTCAGAGCGTATGGAGTAGCACCGGTGGCAGTTCGAATAGAAGTGCGGTAGCCCCATAGTGCTAAATGCAGCTTCTCTGGCCAATCCCTTCCTCGTTCGGCCATCTTCTTAATGATTCTTTCCAAATTCTTGTTGGCGGCTTCAACAACACCATTCGTCTGAGGTCTGTACGGTGAAGATTTATGGCGCTTGACCCTGTATTTCGTAAGCGTGCGATCGCTCTCCTCGAAATGGGTTCCATTGTCGGAAATAATCTCATTTGGGACTCCGTAGCGGCAGAAGATCTGTTCTTTTATGAAACGAGCCACCTTCTTAGCTGTGAGCACTTTGTAAGATGCAGCTTCTACCCACTTCGTGAAGTAATCCACTGCAACCAAAACAAACGAGTGTCCATTGCTCCCGGATGGAGTTATCTTCCCAATGACATCAATTCCCCATGTTGCGAAGGGCCACGGAGTTGTCATACAGTAGAGGTCATGAGGAGGAATATGGTTCAAGTTGGAGAATCGCTGGCATTTATCACAGGTTCGCACAAATTGGATGCAACCGTCTCCATAGTAATCCAGAAGTAACCCAGCTTGATGATGCTATGCATGAGAGATCGAGCGTTCATATGAGGTCCGCAGGCACCGTTATGAACGTCTTCCATTACTCTTTGGGCTTTTTCCTTGCCGATACAGAGTAGGAGAGGGCAACCTTCCCTTTTCTTCCACAATTCATTGCCGAGTATAACGTACTGAGCTGATAGCTTTTTCAACGCTATGTGCTCTGGCATGAATACCCTTTATGTCTCTTTTCTTTATCAACGGGAAAAGATGCTTCACCATGCTTGAGATATTGGAAAATCTAACTGTACCACGGCTCCTTGACGGTTTTGACCTCTATTTCACAACAATGTGCGGGGTTTTCTCGCCTACCGACCCTGAATGGTTTGATCGATTTTCCTTCCGGGATTTCTACCAAAGAAGCTAGAGTAGCTGTGGCATCAAGAACTGCTTTGTCTCGTGGCAGAATTGGAATGACACTTCCTTGAATTGACCAACGAGTTCTCGCGATGTAAGCATGATATTTCTGGAGACATGGATCTATGATTTTCCACTTGTTGGCAGCCTGATTTATTATCAATTGGGAATCACCGAACACTTCTAACTCTTCCACATGTCGTTCTAGGGCAGCTTCTAGACCAGCTATGCAAGCTTCATACTCGGCCGCATTGTTGGTAACCGAGAAATTCAATTTGATAGCAATGGGGGTATGCATATCGTTCGGGTCTACCAATACCATCCCGATGCCATTTCCTCTTTTGTTTGCCGCCCCATCGAAGAACAACTGCCAACGATTGCTATTTTCTATAACAAGAATCCCTTCATCCGGAAACCGGAGGTCCGGTCCTCGAGGTTCTCAGACTGGGAAATCGGCCAATTGATCTCGCTAGAGCTTGTCCCTTGATTGACTTCCTGATCACATACTTGATGTCAAATTCAGCTAAAAGAAGGTCCACTTCGCCGCTCCGGTGGAAATGTTGCCTCTATCACCTTGGAAATGTATATCCGATCGGGTCCATCTTGGAAACCAAGTGCACCGTGTGGGATAGCATATAGTGCTTCAGCCTTTCCCAACTACCCAAACCAGAGCCGCGCATGTCTTCTCAAGGGCGTAGTAATTCAACTCGCTACCTTGGAATTTGCGATCGACAAAATAAATGGCATTCTCAATCTTTGAATCCTTCTTTTCTTGTGCTAGCATAGCCCCAAAGGGCCGTGTCTCGTGACCGTCGATATAGAAGTAAAGGCTTGTCTCCGTGAGGGGGCAGAGAATAGGAGGATTAACAAGGTAAGCTTTGATCCTTTCGAAAGCCGCTTGGCATTCCTCATCCCATACCACTTCCCCGATTCTTCTTCAATAACTTAAAGATTGGCTCACATATAGAGGTCACCGGTTGATGAATCTCGATGTACTGCAGACGACCCATGAAACCTTTCACTTCGGAGACAGTTCTGGGTGGCTTCATCTCGACAATAGCCTTGACTTTTCTGGGGTCTACTTCGATGCCTCTCTCTGTGACTATGTAGCCCAAGACTTTACCCCGAATAACCCCAAAAGTACACTTGGCTGGATTTAGCCTCATAGAATGTTCCCGGAGTCTGTTGAAGAACTTCCTTAAATCTTTGAAGTGCTGTCCGTCCGACCCTTTTGAGTGAATAATCATATCGTCCACATACACTTCAATCTCCTTGTGGATCATGTCGTGAAACAGGGTGGTGACGGCCCTCTGGTAGGTAGCCCCAGCATTCTTCAACCCGAATGGCATCACTGTGTAACAATACGTACCCCATGGAGTTGTAAATGCTGTCTTGTCTTGATCTTCCTCAGCCATTTTAATCTGGTTATAACCCGCAAAGCCATCAACGAAAGATTTGACCCCGTAGTTCGCAGCTGCATCTACCAAAGATATCAATGTTAGGCAAAGTGGAAGTCATCTTTGGGGCTAGCCTTATTAAGATCCCTAAGTCTACACAAACCCTGACTTTTCCATTCGCTTTGTAACCGTGACTATGTTCGCCAACCAGGTCGGATACTCAATTACTTTGATGAAGCCTACCCGTAAGAGTTTCTCAATCTCTTCTTTCACCTGTAAGGACCATTCAGGCTTGATTCGTCTCAACTTCTGCTTGATCGGCTTAATTTCTGGATTTAGGGGAATCCGATGCTCTACGATAGATGAATCCAGACTGGCATATCCTTGTAAGACCAAGCAAAGACGTCCATATACTCTTTAAGCAATTCAACCAGTGGCAACCCGTTCATCTCCGGAGAAGAAATTACCAATCTCGTGTTTCTTTGGGTTCTTCTACTGCTCCTGTGTTCACCGTCGTCAATATCTCATCGGCAGCTGGGCCCGGCTTTCCTTTTGTTCGAGAACCTCGCTTTGAATCATTTTCTAAAATTTGCTAGTCTATTAAGTCTGCATTATCTTCAATTGAATTAGGCTTAATTATTTTTAAATATTGATGATTATTTCTTGTTAAGCATTCAATTGTTAGATTTGCAATCACAGATACTCGTAAAGGTCAACCATTTTATTCAGAGCATAGGGAAACACAAAGGTTTACAACTCGAAGACGGTCTTCTGTCGTGAGGACATCAGACCGGTCGGAAGACTCCAATTCAATAACAAAAGATTCAGGAGACCGACTCAGACACGAGGAACAAATTTAGACTCTAAGGACAAGGACGAGGCTTCGAGCCCAAGCTTTTCAATCATAGTCTCCCGTGGCGACCGGTCCTCGGAACGAAATCCACCTCGTAAAGGTCTCTCTCGCCACGCCTCCAACATGTTTAGCTCCGCAACCGGCTCTTTTTCAAATTCTAGCATAGCCACCACCTCGCTATCGAGGAAAAGTCAATCAAATCTCCGAGGTCTTCAACAAGAATGCACCTTCCGCATTCAACTTCTCTCGTAGACACACCATTCTCGGATTCCGACCCCGATTCTCAAACAATTCTCGCTAAATCACCATCAATATCTAAAGGATCTCGCACTCGGATCTTGTGCACAACATGGTCATCCAGAGCGAGCTTCTCAAGCCGATTTACGTAATCGGGTCCCGAGAAATGATAGCCGTTCTCGTAGGTGGCGGTCACACCTCGGCCTTTTGGGCGCATCGTCAAACATTTCTTTCACCGGGTTTTGGCCGCCGGCAAACTTCCGGATCATTCTCATTCTATCCTCCATTTGGCTCAACTTTGGTTCAGATGTACATAAACATATCACCATCCTCTTTGACAAAATGCCGATTTAAAGACCAACCGTACGGCGCATCTCGGGCCTCTTGTACTCTCTTTCCACTCGCCGAGGTCATCCTTTCCTTAAAGGCTTCGCCTTGTCGTACATCTTATCTTCTTTCGTCACAAAGATACCCAAGGCCTAGCTTATTCCTCTTGGCTTCGGCATCATAAGGTGACATGGTCCCCGCCGACTTTTCCCACCCCCACCCGTGGATATAGCTCATGCCTCTCATCATTTTCAACACAGAGGAATCTTGTCTCGAAGATGTCGTCAAATCTATGGTGCGCTCTGCCCTTTAGGCTTCTCTATTGTAAAACCGCTAAGCATCAAGTTCTCCTGATCGAGTTTAATTTCCATCACTCGTACGGTGTTGGTGCTGGTTTCTCCAATCGTAACACTATCGCCATAAATCGTTGTCAGCACCCCATCTTGTACAAATTTTAAGCACTGGTGAAGAGTGGAGGCTACGGCTCCAATCTCATGAATCCAAGGTCTGCCCAATAGCGCGAGAAAGTGACGGAATATCGATAACTTGAAATTCGACCATCATCTCTTTACCCCCAAACATCAAATTTAAAGAAACTATTCCCAACACTGCCCTAGACGTGGAGTCATAGGCCTTTATGGTTTGATTGGATGGTTTAAGGTTCTGCGCATTAATGTCCAACATGCTCATCATCTTGGCCGGGAACACATTCATAGCTAACCCATTATCTATCAACACATGGGGAATCCGCCGTCCTTCCAAGGGCACTGTGATGTGTAGGGATTCGTTATGCTTCTCACCATAAGCAGGCAAGTCAAGATCCATAAAAGTAATGATGTTTCCATACTGTGCGCCCCAATCGCCCGACAAAGCTTCGCCTGTGTGGCATTGACAGATACTTTCGTTTTGGACAGGCCTCTTCCAACTTCGCTTGTGAGGGTAGGAGGATGTGAGTAAAGACCATAAAGAGATGTCGGCTTGTGTTCTCTTTAACCGCGTTAGGATTGGGTCTTCCCGGACTTCTTCGTCCCCGCCGATCCAGAAGATTCCGAGATGACCGAGGATTAGGGATCACAACCGCCTTACCTTTCCCCGATGGATCCGGGATTATCCACTCCTAACATTCTCCCCGACCGAGTCAATGATTAACATCTTGGTGATCATCAACTACAAATTCCCCGCTGGCCTCCTTGAGCTCGCTAGCGAAATTGGAACAGGACGAGTGCTATAAGGCCATGCCGCCTACCTTATCTCATTTATGGACAAAGGAGCCTCTACATTGGCCGCTATCCTGAGTTCCTCTAGAGAAATTGGGGATTCTTTAGGAGTCATGGAGGATATAGTATTGGCAACCACATGTTCTTCATAATCGCCAAAATCAGCAGCATTATTCAAATCATATAGATCATCAAGATACAAGACATAACACAAATTATCTTTCATTTCACCAGAAAAAGGGATTACATCATTCACATTCTCATTACAACCAGCGCTATCATTTCCAACTATTGACTTCTCAAACTCTATTACATTAACAAAGTAATCTTGCCCACCATCAATAAGGTTCACGTTGTTGTTTGGCAGAGGATTATTGACCACATTCGGGCGAGGAGATTTCTCAATTTTGTTGTCATCCACCAAACCTTGAATTATCTTTTTGAGGGTAATGCAGGAATTTGTGGTGTGTCCTGGGAACTGGTGAAACCGGCATTACTTGCTAGCATCCATATGGGGATTAGGACGAGCAGGACTATAATTCTCCAATGGCTTGATCATACCGGTGCGAAGCAATTCGTTAAAAACATCCTCTGTGGACATACCCAAATCATCAAATCTCGGCTGCGGCTTAGGCTGAAACCTCACTGCATTCTGCACGCTATTACCTCCACTCTGTAGATTGTTGATGCCGTTGTCTTTGGTCATTTCCCTTCCCTCGGCACCATTGCCGAAACAGGTTGGGTACTCGGTATCGGTATCCTCCACTACCATTGTTGCCACCGACGTTTGCACTTGGGGTTTGATTGAACAATCTATTTTCGCTCCTAGCTACCATTCCCACCATCTCTCGTAGATCTAGGTACCAACCTTTCCCGATGGATTCTCTGAGAGCTTGCTTAATACATGACAAGAAAATATCCTTTTGGTCCTGGAGGGGTATCAGCTCCGATAGCTCATTAAACTTGGCATTCCCCCGTTTGTAAAATTCTGTAATCGACTCATCGACTTTCTGGATAGTTCCCACCAAATCATCCCGAGTAGTACGCCATTCCAAGTTGCCTTTGTACTTCTCCAAGAAGGTTTCTGTTATCTGATTCCACGTAGAGCGACACTCTTGTTTCAAAGCCAGGAACCACGTGAGCGCTGATCCCTTCAAAGTCAGATGGAAGTGGGATGCCATAAACTCGGGAGTGCAACCCATTGCTCCCATTGTCATAACATACGTATCTATATGAGTTTTCGGACAGGCGGTACCATCGAAATCCATTTTGGGCATTTTAAACTTGTGCGGCAAAGGCGTTACTTGGGCGGGATCCACAACCTTAAGACCACTGGAACCCACGGTCAACTTATCAATTTGCTGCTGCATCTGCTTCAATAAAGCTGTCACTTCTGGAGCCAAACCTAGAATTTGGGGTATAGAGGGAGCCACTGTAGATGAAGGAACTGGGAAGTCAGAATTAGGTCCAATGGGCAAAGCTGCTGGTGGGAGACCAAAAGTACTGGGGATTCCGGATATCGTCCAACAAGCCGACCGAACTGGGATTCTCGCTACCATACACATCATACCCGTTAAACTGCACACTAGGGTTCTGGGAACTATTCTGCGATAGCTGACCTCTAAATTGACCAAGAGTAGAGAAACCTGTACTGATATACGGGGTGGAATACGGAGTGGAACCATATAAATGCTGAGTAAGGGTAGTACACACCGCCGGGCCGAGGGACACCGCCTCGGGTTTGAAACCGCCGATATCTCGGAATGTTGTCTTGACAAATTTGATCTCCCGAAAGCCGATACCGACCATTCTCGAAGCCGTCTGATATACTGGACTCGGGGTTGGGGATAAACCGCTTGGAACCGCGGTCCATACCGAGACCGTGATGCCGGGACATTGGGATTTGGAGAGGCAAAGTGAGATCGAAGAAATTTGATGCTTCGACCACCATTCTTGCTAGCACCTTGCCGATAACCCGGTTACACCCTTGGGGAGATGGGGGAATAAACCTTCCTTGGTCACTCACAAACATTCCAGAGATGACGCTTGATTGGGTCGTGAGGCATAGCTTACAGGAGGAGGCATTGCATTGTAACTGGGCTGGATAGGCTGAGCAGGTGAAGCGGATCCAATCTCATTATGGTTGTCTTCTGTGATCTCCTCATAGGAACCGTCCTCCCGACGAAGTATCGCAATCCCTTTGGCTCTCATGGCTTCAAAGCGGTTATGAGTTTCCTCTTCACGAGCCTTGGCATTCTCGAGCCGACGTACAGCCTCGCGTTCTCTGCCAAAGCAGCCTTCCAACGTTGCCCTCAATTCCTCTCGTGGTCATATCATTCAAACTTAGCCGACCCATTGTTACCGAGCCTCCAAATGGACCGAGCGTAAAATGCATCTCCGTTCCCGGCCATTTCGATTCTTCACCAACCGAAACCGCTTGAACACGAATTAAACGAGCTCACGGGACGGATGAACGGGTCCAACTCGCCGTAGCTGCAGGGGTATAGACGGGTTTATAAGGTATTGAAGGGAAATTTGGAGGGACAGGAGAGGGAAAGGAACGGAACAGACTCGCACAAACAAAATTATTTGTCTTCAAGTATAAATTAGTATTTTAAGTCCTAAGTACGGTTGGAAAAGGGAAAGCCTTTATTCATGCTAACTATACCTTGGGAAAGCCTAAAGGGACGCAACGTTCAAATTACAATAAATGCTTTGTTTTGAAATATATAATAGGTCATGATACCTAACCAAATCCTACCATCATTATGGAACAGAGAGGTTGTCCAAATTTCTAGGGAAATTTGGGCAGCATAACGGGTCTTTTCGAAGAATTTCGAAAAAATCCGGCATGACCTCTCGTCGGTGCATGTTGACAATGCGGCATGATCTCTCGTTTAGAACACGCCACGGGAGTGACATGTCCCTACGTGAAATCATGTTGCATTAGCAACATGCCCACAAGATGCGAGGTTTTGGGGAAGGTATAAAGATCTACGATATGTTTCAAAAACAATTCATTTGGTTGTATGAAAACATTGTATCAAAACCAACCGTGGGTAAAGTTAAATGTGTGGTGCCACCTATACGCACTAGGGGGTTAGGTTTGACTTCAGTCGCTCAAGTGTAGGCGACGTACATCACCGTCCGCGATGCCGTCAATCGCACCCGAGGGTTCTAAGTCTAAGTGATGTAGTGTGCGGATGTCTATATTCTTTTATTTACAAAAAAAACAAGATTTTTTTTTATTTTTTATTTATTTTGAAAAGGAAAGAAAACACACACACACCCTCACAGGATATACAAGGAACAATAATCAACTGAGCCTTATTCGATCCAAGGGACTGCCCTCAAACCAAGCCTTCAGAGTGTCTGTTCAGTGGCCACTCTTTGTCACGTGACACAGGACAACAAGAGACAAAGGTGTCGCACGGCCTTGGTGGTCACTGAACCAATACTCTGCAATCATCAGAATCAGCCCCTGCCTCTCCAAGACAAGAACAAAGCAAGGACAAACAATGCACAACACAATGACCATCAAGCATATAGGGCTCACAAGCCTCATATTCAACAAAATGCATGAACTCCAAATGATTATCAAAAATGCACACAAAATTGAATGTATTGGATGTCTAATTTAATGAAAGCTTGACCCACTCAACATTTGAAAAACAGGTTTTCAAAGTCAAAAGTCCCCAGCGGAGTCGCCACTGAATGTGCGCTCGCCCGAAAATTTGTTTTTCGTGAAAATGAAGGAGTCGCCACGCCGTTTTAAGAGGAAACATTGAAAACCTTTTGTTTGTCAGAGAAAATACGGGTTCGGGGGTCAGGTTACGTGTTGGGAAGAACTGAAAGTTCACCCAACACGTCTCGTCCATGGACGAGTCTTTCGATTAAACATCCAAGCAAATCCAAAAGTGTGTGCATGTGTTGATAATGAACAAATGGAGTAATCATGTATTTTATTCAATATGAGAAAGAGATTTACAACTCGTGAGCCCATTATTTAGGGAGGCCACATCCCTGCTACAAATGATCTAAAACAAATTACAAAGGAAAGAGGTCTCTGCAGACAGGTCATGTATGTCGCATGACACATCGCACCAGTGACCACATATGTCGCGTGACACAGGATCACTTAGAGACGAAGGTGTCGCGTGACATACATAAGCCATCTGCAGAAACTTACAGGATGAACACAGAATCAACAGAAAACGATACAGATCTAAAGGATTAACTAAATTACAAACGAAATATAGTAATAACAACAAATAGACCCCGGGAGTGTGGATATGGGTAGATCCACACCCCCTTGGGGTTCAAACACCAAGTTCAATCAAATATTCAACAATAGAAGCTCAATTACACGAATTATTCAAGTTAAACAGAGAGATTGCGATTGGGATTCAAGAATCCGGATGGCTAGGATCTCGATTACCGAATCCTAACAAAAGTAAATGCTAGAATTAAAGGAGAATTGAATAAGAGAGAGAGAGGAGGGGGTTTGAGAATCGTTACCCTTGATGCTTCCACGAATTCTGTATCAAGTTAGATACAGAATCCTTCAATTCGTCACTTCTGATCTGGAGAGATTGCTGCAAAGGATCCAAGTGGTTTGGCTTGAGAAGTGGATTTGGATTGGGGGGATTTGGGTAGGTTGAAGGTAGGAGAGAGAGAGAATTGTGTTTGGGGGGTTCGTTACGGTGCAAATTCTGCAGAGTAACAGTAGGCTGAAGTTGGGATCCATTTATGAGAGGGGGAGGGTCTTATTTATAGGCTGCAGTTAGTGACCTCAGTGTGTCGCACGACCTTACGCGTCTACTTTCTATTCCTCAAGCTGTCGCGTGACACAAGGTGGCCATAACCGTTTTGGCGCCAAAACCAGTTTCTGGAACATTCCGGGAAAATACCCAAAAAGTCCAACAGGTTTTATTCCCAAGAGGTCCCTTTGCATGAGTAATGTACCAAAAGGTACTTCCTTCACGGGAAACTTATGAAATGTTTCCGGAAGTCTCGGGATCGGCCGGGAATTTATCAAAACGTCCCTTAATGCAATTTTATTACATTAAAATGCATCTAAAAGGTTGCGAATTGGATTGGCGTACTTACATCTATGCCACCCACATAGACAGAAACCTCTTCTGCTCTATCTCACTGTCACTGATACGGCAGTTGGGGCTATGCTTGCTCAGGAGAAGAAAGACTCTCGGGTAGAAAATGCCATTTACTTTGTCGGCCGGAAGTTGCAGGGAAGTGAGCTCAATTACTCAGCATGTGAAAAGACTTGTGCAAGACTGGTCTGGGTAGTCGGTAAGCTGAAGCATTATATGCAAGCCCACCCTGTGAACTTGGTCTCGAAAATGGACCCCATCAAGTACATCTTTGAAAAGCCTTCCCTCTCGATGCGTCTAGCAAAGTAGTCCTTCTTCTTAGCTGAGTACGACATCAACTACGTGACCAGAAAGGCCATCAAGGGTCAAGCATTGTCAGACCATCTGGCAAATTTTCCCGGTAATGAGGACCGTAGGCCTGAACCCCAATTCCCCGATGAAGGGATCTTCGTAGTTGAGCCTGAGAACCGATGGCAGCTATTCTTTGATGGAGCTGCTAACAAAAGAGGAAATGGCGTAGGGATGCTACTGGTCAATCCGAAAGATGAGCACACTCCCATAACCCTTAAGTTAAACTTCCCTGCCACGAACAATGTTGCCGAGTACGAAGCCTGCATTGCTGGTTTAGAAGCTGCCCTAGAAAGGAATGTCAAGGAGCTTGAAGTTTATGGAGACTCAGCCCTGATCATTAACCAGGTCTCCAACAAATGGAAGACTATGGACCCTAATCTTCAGCGGTATCATGCCCATATGGAGGAGTTGACTGGACAGTTCAGAGAAGAGACTTTCCACTACTTGCCAAGGGAAAAGAACAGATTCGCAGATGCCCTAGCTACTCTAGCCTCACTGGTAGAGATCCCCGAGGGAAAAGCCATAAAACCCTTCCGAGTGGGTAGAAGAGAAGCCCCGGCCTTCTGTTGTGAAGTAGACCTGGGACCTGAGCCTATCAAGGAACCCTGGTACAATTAAATTTACCAGTTTCTCAAAGATGAAGAGTCCGCTTTCAGAGATGAAGAGGGCAGACCGAAAGAAGGCTAAAAGCCATGGAGCACACCCGAGCCTACCAGAGGCGAATGGACAGAGCATTTGACAAGAAAGTCAAGGCCAGGGACATCAAAGAGAGTGACTTAGTATTGAAAGTGAAGCCTCCTACCAGAGACAACCCCCTGGGAAAATGGAAACCCGTTTGGATCGGCCCGTATGTGGTGCAGAAGATACTATCGGGAGGAGCCATGAAACTTGCAGACCTGGACGGCAATCCCTTTGTCCACCCAGTCAACGGTGATAAGATAAGCTCCGAAGGTACTATGTCTAAAAGAAAATAAATAAATAAATAAATAAATATATATATATATATATATATATATATATATATATATATATATATATATATATAAAGGAAAATAAAAAAAAGAGAAAAAATCTTAGTGCAAAAAGAGTAATACCCAGCTAGGCTGAAAACCCAAAAATGCCGGTCTAGGCAAAAAACAGGGTTGCACATAAAAAAAAAGAAAAAATCTTAGTGCAAAAAGAGTAATGCCCTGCTAGGCTGAAAACCCAAGAAGGGCGGTCTAGGCAAAAAATAGGGCTGCACATAAAAAAAAAAAGAAAGTTCACCAAAATGAACTACGAAGACCTGAGCCCCTTAGTCTTTCTTGTAAAAGGGAAACGTAGGCAGCCATTTATGGTTCGGTCTAAACAATAAAAAGGGCGATTAAGTTTCCATGAAATGCGTCCTAAACAATAATAAAGGATATTCAAGTTTTCATAAAACGGGTCCTAATCAATAAGACATCTGAAATTTCCATGAAATTGTATCTTGATTAATTTCTAAGATAATATCTCTTGTTCATTACAAGTTAAAAACTTCTTGATGAGTTCAAGCATGGTCTACTCTTGACTCTGCTAACCTGCTACAAAGATCTAAAATACAATAAAATGCCTAATAAACTACTGTGTTTGCAAAATGGCAATAAGGGAATCCTAAGAAAATATATGTCAGTCGTCATTCGCTGAGTCTTCTTTCGTCTTCTTCCCTTTACCTCGACCTCGTCGAGTTTTCTTTCTCTTCTTCTCCAAGATATCAGTCTCCCTCATTCCGATCTCCGGTATCCTCACTGGAGCCTCCATCAGACCTGTGTCAATAAGTGCCCTCTCTACTCGGGCACGAGTCCGCACTTCCTCTCTCTGAGCCTCAGTCAAGGGAGCGACTTCAGAAAGCCTCTTGTACCGAGCTTCCATATCTTTGATGATGTCACCCGGCTGGTTATGGTGACTTGCCTTAGCTTCAGTCTCTCTCAGAGTCCTACTCGAGTCGCAGTCAGCTCCCAGTAAAGCCTGACGTCTCTTCAAGATGACCTGAGTCGCTCCCATCTCTCTCTCGTACCAATCCAAGTAGACAGTGGTCAAAATGGTACTCTTCCTTCTCCTGAAGATAGCCCTGGGTGGGAAAGTAGTGTATGTCCAAACCCTCGAGAAGAGTGAGAAGCTGGCTGGATCCCTCATAGCTAAAGGCACCACCTCCATGGTACGGATGTCCTCCCAATCGCCCAATGGCTCCTGTAAGGCCCCGAACTGCCTGGATACCAAGCAGGGTATGTAGAAGGATGACCAGCGGAACCCTGGAACCCTCACTATATTGGACTCCTGAAATGTCCTCCTGGTCTGCAGCCTCCAGTGTGGTACCCACCAGCGAATGTCTGAAGTGGATAGCCTAGCCATCATCAGCTCCCAATCATCTTGGCCCTGCTGCCTAGGCAAACCTCTCCGAGAAATCACCCAAGGGCATTGAGTCGGTAAAGCCCCTGGCAAAGCCCCGAGCCTCTCCTGTAGCCCTAAAGTCGCACAAATGACTCCTGCACCTCATGAAACGGTCTCCTCTAGCCATCCTATCGATGCCATGAAGGGTCTCACCCAAAACCAATGGGACAATATCCTTCCCAGCCCTGCAATCTCTGACCATGTCCAAGAGACCACCATGACAGATCCCCACAGACTCAGCGGTGAACAGAGAGGAAAATATGCAAAGGATAAAGGCATCCATATCCACCGTGGTCGTAGCCATAGTCGGAGACCCGAACCTGCCCGGGATATCAGAAAGGTCAATCCTGTCCGGAGCAATCATCATCTCCTCAGCCTCTCCCAGAGAAATCTGCAGAAAAGATGCAAGCTTTGCTGCCACCGGCACATCTTCGATTAATGGAATCGATATAGCCTCAATTTCTGGACCCCCAATCAAGGCTCGGAAGTCTTCATGCGTTGGGACAATCTCATTGTAAGAAAAGCAAGAACGTGTGTCTCGGACGTCCCAAAACCTTCTTGCCGCCGCTCTCAAAAGGTCCCAATCGGGTGGGAGATCCTTCAAATGCCATAAAGACTTGATCTTGAATGAAGAATCAAACAACCCCTTGTGAGATTGAAAGTTGTATCTCACCCAAGACTGAAGATCGGACAGAAAACGGTCTATCTTCCCCCTTTGCAATCTGACGGGCTTCTCCATTGCAAAATGATCAAAGATGGTGTCTTTAGGTCCAATATGTGCTCTGGGGACAGTTGGGACAAGTCTAGAGTGAAAATGAAATGAAATGGCCAAGCCTTGGTTTTATTCTAAAAATAACCACCCTGCATGTAACCGTGAGCCGCACGGCTTCATTTGCTCCAGAGACCAGACCGCACGGCCTCATTTGCCTGATGTAAAAGACAATATGCAGCAACCAAGTTGCTGCCCAAAGGGAGTTTTCACCCCACTTTTTCAACCAAAACCTGTACAAAAGCATGTCCAAAGACCATCCAAGCAGTTATATATCATTATATATCATTTTGGCCCAAGCCAGCCCCAATTCCAAGCAAAAAACTGCCCCGAGGCTCAAGTAATATGCAAATTAATAAAGCATAAAATAGAAAAGTAAATAAAACAGTAGTACATTGTTTTCGCCCCATCGGCGCCCAAATAAAGAAAAAAATAAGCAAAATGTGCATAAAACTTGTTCATTGCTTGTTTTTCTTCCTAAATCAACTCTACAGACCTCCTAGGCCTCCGATCCTTCCTCTTCATCGCTACTTAGCTCATAAGATGCTAGCCTCCCTCATCAAGTCCTCCGTGTCACTCACATTAGATAGATGGACATTCTCGTGTTCATATTCAGCCAACTGCTCCAGGATGCCAGCATTGGGTCCTTGCCCCCGAGGAATGGCACTAGAGGAGTACTCTGAGGCTGAAGAGGTGGATGTCGTGCCCCCGACGTGCCTTCTCTTGCGCACGGGCTCCTGCACATTTGCTGCGGCCTTAGAAGCGCAAGCCAGCTTCTTCAAAAGGGACCGGCACACGTCTTTCCAGCCCCTATTCTGCCTGACTAAGCCGTCATAAGTGCGAGCTGGAACCTGAGAAAAAAGAGAAGATCATCTCAGAAAAATCTCAGAATTGCAAAAAAGCAAAGAAATCTGAAAGAAAAGGGAAAAGACCCTAAAATGTACTTATAGTGCTGTCCGGCGGCAGAGTATACTGGGGCTCCCTAGTGACGGGGACAGGTATCCTAAACCTCCTCGGTACCCCATTGACCACGTAAGAAAGGTGAGCAGGAGGCATCGGCGGATCAGAAGGCTCGGCCTCCCCATATCCCTGAGTGACAGCTAGCTTCACTAGCTTCTGTGGCGTCCTCAGTCGCTGCTCCACAAACACAGCATATGGGGTATCCAGATCAAAATACTCCTCAGCGGCCACGCCTGCCTGATATCTCTCTATCTCATCCGCCTGCCAATCCCGTGGCTGCAGCATCCGTGCTAGAGGATCACGAGGGGTAATGGCATCCAATGGAGGGACATGGACATGCTGCCTGGAAAATCGATCCCCCAGATAGATGACATCACATGTCAGCCCGGTCAACCACCGCCTCTGCCTCGTCGCCTCCACGACCTCTCCTAGCAGACTCTCCGGGTACCTCCCCCAAGGGTAAAAGTCCACCTCATCGTGCCCATCTCTGTTGATAACTGGACTCACCATCTTGTAGTCAAAGGTGATCCGGGTCTTCCCGGTGAACTTATCCCTCGCATCCCCCCTCCAGCGGACCATAGAGGGAAAGATGGTAGCATCGCTCTGTTGGTTCCGCGGAAAGAACCTGATCACCTCACAAAACCAGACCTGCATGTTCAAAACATCAAAAAGGTCATTTTTTTTCATAAAAGTCTCAAAGAAAGAAAGTAAAATGAGAGAAAAGAAAAGTGAGACTACCTTAAGAGCAAAAGAGAAGCAGTCCATGGAGGCAGCCTTGTTCCGGCTGTACATGTCCAGGGAGAAGTATAGCTCCGCCAGTCCGGCCTCGCCCCAAGAGACCGTCCCAATCCCATCAACATCCTCCAGAGAGTCGAGGAGGCAAGTCATAGCCAGAGTCCCAGAATTGGCAAAGATGGTGACTGACAGCATCAACCACACAAAGGCTCTAACAAGCTGGTGGGCAGTCACCTCATTAGCAGCAAAGTCCCGCATGCAGTTCTGGACTGCCACCTCGACGTTCCTCGTCTCCATTCTGAGCCCCTTGGGAATAAGCTCAAACCCGACCAAAGCCCTGAACTCCTCCGCAGTAATATGGTTCCTCCAGGTCACAGGCCTCCCGGTGAACTGCAGGCCGGTGATAGCAGTAAAATCTGCAGGTGTCACCGTCAGCTCCCCCCAGCTAAGATGAAAGCTGTGGGTGGTGTCCCACCAGAACTCCGAGAGGGCCTGGATCAAGCCCTTGCTCTTCGAGGTAATGTGAATACCTCTGTCGATAGCCTCAATGAACAGATCAAGGCCAGTAGCCCTCACAAGCTGCTTGGGGTTAGCCCCATTCTTCTCAAAATCAGGCATCCTCTGCCATAGCCTGACTGCAATCTCGGAAGGCCCCCTAGACTTGTTCTCCTGTAGACAAGCACAGCAAAAGAAATGTGTCAGTCCTTCATCTCATTTCAAAAGCATGCATATATTCAAAAGTGTACATGTTTTCAAAAGAAAAGCATTCATAAAATTTCTCTAGCATCCTTTGCATGAAAAACATGTCTTTCATCACTTGAAACACGTCGCATCAAGTACATTGCTATCCTAAGCACAAAATCACAATTCTCAAAATTATTTGCACATAAGCATTAATTTTTTCTCAAAAATGGCATGCATGAATCCTTTTCATCATCCAAAATCCCGTTTTAGCATCCATGATCAAAATTTGACCTAGTTCTAGCACATGCAAGGACTCCGTCACATCTTATACAGTTATTTTCCCAATTTATTTTCAAAAATGGGTCATTCTCATTATTTCTTAAGAAAATTGCACATGCATGTTCTTTCATCTTCTTAGCCTCATAGGTTAATCATTAATATTTCAAAATCATCGTCAAAAATCCTAGGAAAATTCGAGAAATTCCTAAAACTCGAGTCAAGCCCTAGAACCAATCAAAATCCAATCAAAATCGACGGAATTGAGCAAATTAAGAATGCTTACCCCAACCGATTGAGGATTCGTGGATTTGTGCTCCCTCCTACCCGGGTAGAGCTCCGATGGAGGCGTGAGGAAGTCATACTTCCTCTCTGTGCGGACGAGCTCCTTCCTTCTCCTTCGAGCGGCCTCGGAGATGTTCCTCCTCGCTTGCCTTGGCATCGGATTCCCCTCCGGATCCATTCTAAATCAGTAGAGGCAAAGGGATGGAAAGATTTTCGAATTTTCTTCCTCTCTTCTCTCTCTCTTTCTCGGCAGTTTAGGGCGGCAACAATGCCCAGTCCCCGTTCAAATTCTGTTTTAAATAATCTGGAAAAATCAGGCTT
The DNA here is from genome assembly GCA_022495995.1 of Adenophora triphylla var. japonica. NCBI lineage: Eukaryota > Viridiplantae > Streptophyta > Magnoliopsida > Asterales > Campanulaceae > Adenophora > Adenophora triphylla. The sequence goes on from JAFEMH010002093.1 coordinate 296,780, forward strand.
CTGGCCGTACGACCTCTTTTACCTCCCTCTTATGCCGGGCGACTTCTTTCGCTCTGAGCAGAAATTACCTCTTTCCCCCTGGACTTTCCACTTGGGCATATAATTCCTGTTATCCTTTAACTAGGATAACGTCGTTTTCAGAAGATATCCCTTATCTCCTTATGCAAATGGACTTTCTTCCCCAGTCACCTCCGTTACTTCCGTTATAACGGGATAACGCTAGGTGACAACCTCCGAATTGTCAGAACTCTAAACTTAAGCTACCTCTATCACGAATAGAGAAGTACGCTCAAGTTCTCCTAACTTAAGCTACCTCTATCTCACAGATAGTGAAGTACGCTCAAGTTCTCCTAACTTAAGCTACCTCTATCTCAAGATAGTAAAGTACGCTCAAATTCTCTAAACTTTAGCTACCTCTATCACAGATTGAGAAGTACACTCAAGTTTCCCAAACTTCAGCTACCTCTATCTCCTCGATAGTGATGTAAGCTCTAGTATCCAATCAGGTGACAACCTCCATTAATTGTCAATCAGGTGACAACCTCCATTAATTGTCAAAACTTCAAGGATCCTAGACATCGTTCCTAACCTATCTAGAGATGCTTGAACTACGACTAAGGCTTGATTCCTCCGGGATACGTAGGTAGCCTTTCATAAAAGGTCCAGCCATCCGACCGCAGTGGTCACCCTTTTTCCATCATCGCTTCTCAGTGGTGAGGAAGCCTTTCATAAAGGTCCAGCCATCCGACCACATTGGTCACATTTTTGTCATTCATCACTCCTCAGTGGTGAAGTAGCCCCTCATAAAGGTCCCGATATCCGACCACATCGGTCACCTCTAGCACATCCCCAGTAGGATCAATCGCCTGACCTCCTAGGTCACTTTCTCTTCTATTTCCCCGGTAAGAGACCAGCTTCTCTCCATTATTCCCCTGCAGATCTTTTCTGAACTACGGCCTGGCTTGATTCCCACTCGGGATACGTAGGTAGCCTTTCAGAGGTTCAGCCACTCGACCACCTTGGTCACCCAATCCGTCTCGGCATTCTCCAGATCGGATCCTTTTCTATCGATAACCCCACTCGCCCTGCAAGTGACGTTGCCGAGGGGCTTCTGTAAGTACCCAAATCTGACTCATGCCTTCCGGATAAGTTTTCCGGTAATTCCCCGGACTTTCCTAGAGTTCCGGAGCAATTCCGGAACTGTTCCAAAACACCTAAGGGCTGAAGGGACTGCTTGGAGATTAAGAAACACGTTTTTCTTAATACCAAAAACCTTCTAGAATTGCCACCTTGCATGATTCTAGAAACATGCTGAGTCACACAGGATAATGCCGCACGACTGCATTAGCCAAGGACCTCTAGCCGCACGGCCTCATTAGTCTTATCCAGACTGCCTATAAATAGAGCCCTCCTCTTCCCATTTTACATACGAAAAACACACACAATACACCATACTCAGCTCCAAAACACTCCCAAAACACTGCTGCAAGATCAAGAGGTTGAAGAAAGCCAAGAAACCACCTCCCTCCTCCTTGAAGCCTCCAAAGTTGGTCCTTTAACCAAGCAAGACCCAAAGAAGAAGAGGTCACCACCATTGGTAACCTCTCACTCCCTTACCTTGCATTATACTTGCTCTATGTGATTTAATTGCTCATTGCATTCATATATTGTCATTATCTTGCTTGGGACTTGGCACTTATCATTAAAGATCCTATCTTTATCATATCCCCCTCCCCCTTTTGCATCCCTTGCATGAAATAAGCATCATTTGCTATTAAAAATGTAATCTTTATATTCAAAGGTGCATCCTTTGCACCTAAAAATTCCTTTTTTACATAAAAATATCATCTTTATGCATCCTTTGCTCATAAAAATGCAATCTTTATATTCAAAATGCATCCTTTGCACATAAAAAACATGTCTTTACCATAAAGGTGCATCATTTGCATCAAAAACCCATTTTCATGCATCCTTTGCATTAAAAGTCATCTCTTTACAATCAAATTGGCATCCTTTGCTTTCATAATGTAATCTTTGTGCATTCTTTGCATATTAAATACTATTTTCCTCATAAAAATGCATCCTTTGCATAAAAATTATGTCTTTATATAAAAATGCATCCTTTGCAAATCAAATGCATCCTTTGCAACCCAAAAATGTCATCTTTTCACTAAAAATGTCATTTTTACATGCATTCCCCCATGTTCCCATTAGTAACCTTCGGAACGGACCGGTGTAAAGATCCTATCTTTACATCGTTTCTTCCATTAAAGGTGCCACAATCTCTTTAGAAAGGGATAAACCTTGAACCTATATCTCCGATTATCACTTAAGACGAGCATGAAGCATCTATATAAGCTCAATCGTATTAAGGTGTAGGATTGATGGGCTAAGGTCACTCCTTTCCTAAAGAACCTCATTTTGGACTATAAAAGAGAGTCTTCTCTCGATCACGCAAGTCCCAAGGTTAAAATAGCGATGATCACAAGTCCAAGATGAGGACGGGATCAAAATCCCGAATACAAAAAATCCAAGAAATCTCGAACGACAACCAACTAAATGATTTGTACGTCCGGAAGACAACTTGGGACATTACCCCCCCCCCCTCTTTTCAAACACATGCACACAAGAAAGCACGCAAGCAAGCACGATAAACGGAATCTAGGGAGACTTGCTACGGCAAGGCACCTTGGGTGAACGACGATCCGTTCTTCCCAAGGGGTAACTTAACCTCCGAACTCATAAAAACCTTTTTTTCAAAGTTTTGAGGAAATCAAAATGGCGTGGCGACTCCATTTTTCAAATTAAACCGGATGTTTTCAAACTCGCGTGAATCCGATCTAAAAACAAAAACAAAATTTTAGATATTTGGGCACACGTTCACTGGCACGGAGCTCGTTACTACGATGCTCCCTTGTTTAAAGAAGTGTAAAAGAATTTTATAAATTGTTATGCCTCGTGGTCTAACAAGCTTGTTATGCCTGAAGTGTCTGAAAATGGCTAAGCTTGTTATACCTCAAGTGTTTGAAACGGTATATATTTATCAAGGGATTTTTATCATATGTGTTATCATAGATGTTACCATCATTGCCATTAACATATTTGTATGTGCTATATTATTTTTTTTCTTTATTTTCGGGTTTTGTTATTTAATTTTTTAAACTTTGAAAGTCTTTTATTTGTTTAAGAGTTTACAAAGTTTGAAAAAGTCTTTAACAAACCTAGTTTATCTTAAGTAAACTACTCAAATAACTAAGTCCTAAAATTTAGGGATTTGATTTTCAAAAAACCATATGGACTTAGTATATTTGGTATGTTTATTTTTTATTTTCGTTTTATATATTAAAAAAAATCTGAAAATTAAAAATTCAAAAAAAAAAAAATTCAAAATAATGGCCGGATGTTTTTATTTTTGTGTGAGGAGTTTTGTAGTTGATTTATTCTTTGTGGCCTAGAAAATAGGGGGAGTAAATAATGTAGTTATTTTTTGTGTGGCTAGAAATTAGGGAGGTTAGGTAAATATTTAAAGTAAATATTTTTAGTTGCTAAAAAATAGGGGGAGTTATTTAAATAGGAGATAATTAATGGTAGAAGGATAAGTCTTGTCAAATTAAAATCCTAATTTGTTTCCTATTTTTTCTCCTCTCTCTCTAACCGCCCTAATCCCCTTCTCTCTCTACACGGTAAATACCCCCTTCTCCGTCACCGTCAATCTCTCTCTCAAACCTTCTAAAACTCAACAACCTCCCTAAATTCCAAACCCTTCCTAAACCCTAACCATGGCAACCCCTATCAAGAAGCAATCTGCCCCTTTGGAGGTCTCTCCGGGTGTTGGCTCAAGTGGTCCTAGTCTTATGGACACTTCGACCACCCCACTCAATGTGTCTCCGACAATGACAATGTCGGTTGATGATCCTCCTTTGGTGACAACAATGGCGCAACCCTTGTCCATTGTGACCTTACGACCTCTTCCACCCGTTCCATCAACCAAAAAGCCAAAAAGAAAAGCCATTGCTCACAAACCCTCGACACAACCCATCAAAAAGAGGAGCTCAAGTAGGCTCACTGCAATGAGGCACAAAGGTACTTCTAAATCCAACACATCCTTCGATCCTGTTGAAGTTTCTGAAGAATCCTCTCTTGATCTCTCCTCGGCTCATGTTTCGGATGAAGACTTCCATGCCGATGCTGAAAAGAGCCATTCTGTTGAGACATTTGAAGATTGGGAGATTGAGGATGAAGAGCCCTTGTATGAAGTTGTGAAAAGAAACATTAAAGGCAAAAACAAGTGGGCTGCTGTCAAAGATGTTACCCAGAAAGCTGCAACACCCAAGGTAACATCCTCTGTTTCTAAAGCTTCAAAGTCTTCAATCAGTGAGTTTGCCTATTCTGAGTCCACTGATTTTCTTGAGAAAGAGTTTGATGATGTGAATGTTGCTTTTTCAAAACCTTACTTTTCATTGGAATTCTATCGAAAAGAAAATATGGAGTTTTGGTTGAAACATAGTGACACGAAAATTCTCAAGGAAAAGCATATTGACGAGGTTGATTTCAAAAAGCATGGTGTATTTCAGTTCTTGGAGGATAGAAAATTTTTGAAAGCCAACTTGCACCCTTCGAAATTTGTCGAAGCTATTTTCAAAAATTTCTATGCCAACCTTCATGCCAACCTAGATAATGAGAAGTCCGATCAATTTGGAAAGGTGTTTTTAAGGAACAGAATTTTTTCTATTACACCCTCTTTGATCAACAAAACTTTGGGACTCCCAAATATGGATGATGATGGTCCTATTGTTCATAAGGATGAAATTGCTAGGTTTATCTCTCATGATGTCGTGCATGAATGGCCTCAGAACCCGAATCCCAAAACAAAAGTTCATTTTCTTGCTTCCCGTCTCACTTCACTCTTTGCCGTGCTTCACAAGCTTTGTATATTTAATTGGGTTCCTACTTCTAACGAGCAATATGTGACATTGCAACAAGCTGAAATCTTGTATAAGTTAGGAAAGAATCGAAGAGTGAACTTGGGTAGATTAATCTTCAAACATTTGGCTTCGTGGGGTAGAAGAAAAGACATTACAATATTTCCTTACCCTTCCTTAATCTTCCAAATTTTGAAATCTCAAAAATTGCCCATTGAAGAGTCGGATGAGTACATGCCCAGTCTTGATCTCTATGCTATAGATTCTCAGCTGACTAAGAAGAATACCAAGAGTGTGAGATACACTGGTGATCTTCCTCGGTCAAAGATAAATGAATTTGGGTCAAGTGAAGCGGTTCATGCTAAGGGTGTTACTCATACTGTTATCCCGATTGTTACTCCGAAATCTCCAAGTTTTTCAGGTACAGATGCAGCTCATGTTCTTACTAATGTATACAATTTATTGGGGAATGCTTCACCAACAATACCCAAGACCACAGTTTTGGCGTTTCTCCACAAACAAACTGCTACCATTGCCGAGATTGTGCAAGGTTGGACAAAGCTCAAGGAAATTACTGATGAGTTTATCCAGCAGGTTTCTTCCCAAACTGGGGGAGATAATAGTGCTGATGGAGCTGGTCCGAGTGGTGGTGGTGGTGGAGATGCTAGTGGTGCTGCTGCAGATGTTGCTGAAGGTGCTGCCACAGATGCTGGAGATGAAGAAGGGGATGAACAGGAGGAAGAAGAAGCTGATGATGAGCAAGAAGAGTGAGTACAATACATCGCCTGAAGATTGATGTTGCCACTCTCATGGTTATGGTACTTTTGGTGGTTGAAAAACAATTTACTTTTATGTTTTTAATTCGGAACATGTTTTAATACTTTGGTGGTTTGTTTTATTTGCTTTTGGTTATTAAACTTTTAGGGTTGTTTGAACATGAAGTAGCTTAGTAACTTTGGTTTATCTTTGGTACTTTAGGTTGCAAGTTATTTGGAAAACTTATTTTGGAAAATATGTTTTGATAACTAGTATTTTTGTGATAAATCATTGTGGTTGTTAATTCCTTGATTATGGGGAGTTGATAACTATGAAGTTGCTCTGTATGGCTAACTTTTTCTTGCAGGTATCAGCACTTTAGAGTTTGGAAAGAAATTATAAATTATGGGGGAGATTGTTAGTATAGATTGTGGGTGTTACCACAGGTGCTATCACTGGCAGTTGGGTGTTACCCGAGCTGGAATGATTTGTAATTTAATAATTCTTTTCATATTAATTTATATCCTAATGTCTAATATTATTTACAAAATATATGTGTTTGTTGGTCTATATTTTAGGTTAATATATGGTTGAATTAATTGCTAGAAACAAGGAAGAAGTTGGTGAAGGAGTTACACGTAAATGGGAGATTTACGAGTAACTTTTGCTTGGTCCATATTTGTTGATAAAGAAGAAAAACGTGAGAAGACCAAGTCTTAGAGTTGTTGCTGATTATTTGAAGTGTACAATACAAAGAAAGCAAGAGAGTACAAGGTGAGGAAGCAAGGACTTGGGCTTCAAGAATTCGGTTGCTACATTTAAGGGAAGTTAACGCATGAAGAGGAATCAAGCCAAGAATTATTCTCCACTCCTCTCACATGATCTGAAGGTCTAAGGCTGTTATTTTGGAGTAGCCTCCAAGGCATTTGAAGGCTATAAATAGGCTATGTGTGGTTTATTTGAAGTATGTCAAATACGAAATACACACACCATAGCACAAGAGAGACAAAGTTCTTTGGTTCGCATAATCCTTCCTCCCTTGTGATTCTAGCTTAAACACTGAGTGTTTAAGAGAGTGTTGGCTAAGGATAGGATTCGTGCTTTGTCTCATTTAGTTACATAGAGCATCATCATTGTATTAGCAATAGGAAACTTTCGACTTTGTAATTTTTCTACATTGATTATAAAGTCTTCGCCATCTAGGCACACTCAAGTTATATATTTATATAACTTGAGAAAATTATATCTTGTGTTATTTATTTCCGCTGCACAAAATTTTTACAAACTCTTTTATTTGGTATGTGTGTGCTGTCCGTCAGTGTGTTATCCAAGGTGTTGGGTAACATCTATGGTAACATCTCTTTCCAGTAAAGCCATTGACAATTTCAATATGTATATATATATATATATATATATATATATATATATATATATATATATATATATATATATATATATATGTATATATACATATATACATATGTATGTGTATATACATATATACATATGTATGTGTATATACATATATACATATGTATGTGTATATACATATATACATATGTATGTGTATATACATATATACATATGTATGTGTCTATACATACATATATGTGTGTATACATACATACATGTGTATATACATACATATATATATATATATATATATATATATATATATATATATATATATATATATATATACACATGTGTGTGTGTGTATATGTATATATATATATATATATATATATATATATATATATATACACACACACATGTATATATATATATATATATATATATATATATGCACATGTGTATATATATATATATACACATGTGTATATATATATATGCACATGTGTATATATATATATATATATATATATATATACACACACACACACACACATGTGTATATATATATACACACACACACACACACACACACATATATATATATATATATATATATATATATATATATATATATATATATATATATATATATATATATATATATATATATATATATATATATATATAAAGTTAAATTTTGGAGCCCTTAAATTTATTGGGCCCTGTGCTATTGGGTTTCTTGCGCATAGTCAAAATCAGGTCTGATCTTAGGCTACGTTTGGTACGCAGTATTAATCATGAGGATAGGATAAATAATCTTGATAATTTTTAGAATGGTGTTTGGTACAAAATATGGTTCTGGATTATTAAGACCCCTTGTCATGATTAACCACCTAATACCCTCATTAATTATCCTGTTGGATAGGAGGTATTAATAAGGAGGGTATTAAAACGAATGAGGATTATTTTTTTTGGACAATAGTGCGCTCTAATGTGTGTAGTCAAACGGGAGACAATCCCATTTATTTTGGTGTTCAATAAACCAAATTTAACTGGCTTCTCTTATACATGTATAAATTTAAATTTCGTAAATAACCTCATTTTCTTATAAAGTTTAACTCTCTTTCATAAAGTTAAACAAAAAATATATTTTAATTTATCCGGTAGAAGTATCCTCAATAAAAAGACGGAGTAGAATTTTTACCTATTAAACATAATTTCCTAAAGATTTGTTAGGGGAAATGTTGGAAAATAAATAATAACTTTGTGTCAAGGCATAATTTAAGGGTGTTAGTCCTATTCATACCAAACAAATAATTATTTTCGAGATTAGAATTATTAATACCTTCACTTATAATGAGGGGATTATTAATCATCACATTATTAATATTTCTAACTCTTATCCGGCTACCAAACGAGCCATTAGGAATTAAGATGCATCGAGATAGGTCTAAAAGGTTTCTTGGACTAAGTAAAGGCATGTTCATAAACAAAGTATTCCGGAGATCCAATATGCAAGATTCCAACAGAGGATTTTTGCGAGTATCGCAAGGTGTACGACTTACTAAGACTATAAATCCTAAGACTCACGAAGAGATAGACAAAATGGAAAGTATTCCCTATGCTTCGGTTGTGGGTTCCATTATATATGTTATGTCATACACGAGGCCAAATGTCTCGTATGTTCTGAGCATGACGAGTAGATATTAAGCAAATCCCGGAGAGAATCACTAGATTGCAGTAAAGACCATTCTCAAGTACTTGAGACGAACAACAAATTCGTTTATGGTCGACGGAGGAGAAGAAGGATTGGTAATTAGAGAATATTTCAATGCTAGTTTCCAAAGTGATTGATCAAATATCTCAATCAGGCTATGTGATTTTCTTAAATAGAGGAGTTGAATGTTGTAAGAGCTACAAGTATGAAATAGTAGCTGATTCGATAGTTCGAATATATAGCGATTTCTGACGGAGCAGCCAAAGAAGTTGTTTGGATCAAGAACTTCATAAAGGAACTTGGGGTTGTTTATAGCATTCATTGATAGAATATGGTTGTTTACCCACAAAAATTTCCATGGGTAATTCGACAATTCTGTGGGTAACAATGATTTACTGACGGAATATATCTGTAGGAGTAGGAGGTCTGTGGGTAAATTTTTGTTCGTAATATGTCTGTGGGTACAGAAACCAGCACAAGCACACCAAATCCTGTACTAAGAAAGTATTAATTTTAATATTATGAAGTTCAGCATTTGGACTTAAGATAGATATTTCACATTGAATAAAAGATCAGTCTCTTATTTAGGGGTGTAAGTGGTTCGATTCAAATCGCAGTTTGAAATCGAACCGAACCAAATCATGCGATTTGGTTTGGTTTTTAAGTCTAAATGGTTCGGTTCGGTCTCAATTTTTGGCAAACCACATGGTTCGGTTTGGTTTGTGGTCTAACCCTCCCAGACCAAACCAAACCAAACCGAACCAAACCAAACCAAACCGCAGTTTGAAATCGAACCACCAAACCAAACCACATTACATAAACTAATCATAACCCCAATTTTGTATCTTATTTAATATTTTCGTATATTTATTAAAATTTATTGTTACATCAATAAAAAAACCTATATTACATAGACTAATCCTAACCCCCGTTATGTATCTTATTTAATATTAATTTTATCATTTGTTATCGTCATTGCGACACATAAATAACTAAGTTCCTTTCCACGATCGAAGATTGTAAACTGTTTTTCTTCCTTCGGCCTCTTTCTTCCTCTAGTCTCTCTCTTCCTCTAACTTTCATCACACCCGCATTTTTTGCTCTTCCTCTGAGATCACATAAAATTTAAGCAATATAAAAATAAGTTTCGATCTGAATCGTGGTTTGAAACGTAGTACAAATCATGGTTTGATCCACGGTTTGTACCGCGGTTTGAACCACATTATTGAACCGTGATTTGAAACAAACCGAATCAAACCATAGCAGTTTGGTTTGGTTCGGTTTGAATATTTTCATGGTTCGATTCGATTTGAAATTTTTCTGAACCGATGATTAGTAGTTCGGTCCGTAAATTCTCTCAAACCGAACCATTTACACCCCTACTCTTATTTGAATTATAATTCAGACTGCAATTGATACTAATATTAGATCCTTAACCAAGTTCATATCAAACACATGGCCTAGAGGCTTGAACTATGACATTGTTAAAACAAAGTCTATATAAAAGATAGAAAACAAACATTAATCACACAATACAATATTGTATATGTTTCATCAATTTGGCTACGTTTACGGGAGGAGAGAGAGAATATTATTATCAACCGAAAATCAACAGATTACATTCTATAATATAGTGCACGAATTCTCGATCACAAGAATTCCTGGTTGTTCAAACCCTAGATATAGAAAACAGATGAGCGAGAGAACTCAAAACCCTAAGATTATTGATATGCGTATCACACTCGAATTATATCAATTCTGTTAGGGAATATGGGGTATTTATACTGCCTACTTCTACTACAGGGTTTTCAAACCTTGCTCTGCAAGGCCCAAATTGAGTTAGGACGCGATCACTCTCTTTTTTCGGGGGGGTTGGGGGCGGTCGCTCTCCCATGGCGCGCTACAGCCCTCTTTCTCCAAAACATGGTGCGGTCGCCCCCGGTGATGTCACAAAAATTACTCAGATTTGCTTGTTTAATCTCCTAATTGAGAAGTCTCCGACTTAGATGTCACCAAACCCAAGAGACATAATATTATGCTAATTATAGTGCATAACTATTTTAAGAGCCATATATTTATATTCAATGCTACATACACAGGCTACATAAAAGCTACGAGTAATTGTTTGGCTTTTACTTAAAGACTTAAACTGCAACTGATTCTTTACTTGAGCAAATTAAAAGCCGTAAACATGGGTATTCGACCCAAGGCCTTGAATAATGACGTGTTACGTACTCATTGGCAATAAAACATACTCCCTCCGCCCCATGATAACGTAGAGAGTTTGACTTTTTATGAAGTTTGATCATACAATAACGAGAAATTAGAATATTTTAATAAAATTTTAAAAATTGTTATTGATTTATTACTAACAACACTAACAATTAAAAGTTTTAAAATTTAATTATAATATATCAATTTATCATAATTGTATGATCAAATTTAAAAAAAAATCAAACTGTCTACATTATCATGAGAAGGAGGGATTACATTATATCTCTATTAAACCCAGCTTATAATGATCATGATTACGAAACTAGTACAATATACTCCCTCCGTCCCATTAAGCTTAAGAAGATTCCATTTTGCGCGGGAATTAAGGAATATTATTATAGTATTAGGAGAGAGAATGAGTGGAAAAAGTGTTGTGAGTGTAAAAAATTAAATAGGAGAGAGAATGAGTGGAGGGAATAGTAAATTATAATGTGTTGTGAGTATTAAAATAATGTAGGAGAGAGAATGAGTGGAGAGAATAGTGATTTAAGGTTTCCTTTTTGGGATTTCTTAAGAGTTATGGGACGCCCAAAATAGAAAATTTTCTTAAGACTTATGGGACAGAGGGAGAGGGAGTAGATCATAAGCTACTTTTCTCCTTTTACCCCTTTGTAAGCTTTGTATTTGTATGGGCTTGTGTTTGTGAGCTCCTTGGTAAGATGATTGGTAAGAGGAGGAAAATTGAAGCTATGCTAAAGTTTTGAATGCGAAGTACTACCGGAGAAACAATGCCACATTCCTAGGCCTTACTTGTGTCCAAAGAAAAAAATAAATTAATGTAGAAAGAAAATACATGATTAAAAGTTTCATAGATATTACAATTAATAGAAAAATGAAAAAAGGTATGAGACAATTTTTTTCCCTCTCTCTGATTTCCATTTCATTTCCACTATAACCAAAAATGCAAAAAGAACATTATTGCAGGAAATCCTTTTGGAAAGAATTGAAGTTCCCCGGACCTTACAAGATTAATAGCCATGTTGAACGGATTACAAACATCAAACATCTCAATCTATTTTATTATTGGGTTAATGACAATTTAGGGTCTGTAGTATAGGGGCAGTACCACATTGGGGCCAGAAGTCGGAAAACTATCAATTTGGAGCCCGAATTTACAATTTTGGTCAATTTGGGGCTTTTTGACGAAAAACGTTAAAAAACCCCGTTAAGTGATCATGTGCGAGACATGTGACATTCAGTGAGTGAGGGTATTTTGGTCATTTCGCGTTCAGCCCATACTTCAGGCCCTAAATTGACATTTTTCCTATAAAATAATAAATAAAAATATTTAGTTTTTTTTTTACAAAAAATAATTAATAAATTATCCAATTTATAAAATATTTTTTTGAAACATTAATAAATTATTTTAAAAGTAAAACAACTACACCCATCTTCTTCCCTACTTCCTCTCACCATTATCAAATTTTTCTCATTCTAAACAAACCCATAAAGAAAAAATCACAAATCCACCCCTCCACTTCCCCTTCTCTCTCCACCACAGCCCTTCCCCACCCATTTAGAGTCATCTTAATTGCTTGGAAAAAAAAACCTCACATTATCTTCACCTGCAATTTTTTTTCATCAAAATTCACTCCCCACCGGCAACTTCAAGTTGATTCGACGGTGGCTTTGGTCGACCCTACATCTTCCGATGAGCAACGCCGCCTTTTATGGTGATACCTCTGTTTTTCTCGTCGGTGTCAATTGCTAGGATTGTCGTATCCTCTCTCTTAGATCTGAGATTTTGAGATTATTGGTTTGAATTTGTGAAAGTGGTGTGTTGATTTGGCGTTGATAGTGGGTGGTGATGGCTGTAATGGTGGGTGCGGTAGTACTAACGGTGATTTTCTAAAGGGATTGGAGGAAGGGACATTAAAATAAAGACTTTGATTTAGAATGAATTGAAAATTAAGGGATAAATTAAAAATAAATTATATTTCTTAATTAACAATATCATTGAGAAAAATTAGTGAGATAAATATTTTATAAATGAATTTAAAATATTAAAATCATTGAAAAAATTGAATCAAAATCATTAATTATTTGAGAAAGTATTTATAATTAATTAAGTATTTTTATTATATTTTCTCTATTTTCATAAACAAAATTATTCAATTTTTAGATTTAAAATTAATTGTTATTATAAATTATTTTTATTATCTTTATTTTTTCAATAACTTAAATTTACTAATTATTTTTTGTAAAAAAAAAAAACTAAATATTTTTATTTATTATTTTATAGAAAAAATGTCAATTTAGGGCCTGAAGTTTGGGTTGAATGCGAAATGATCAAAATGCCCTCACTGAATGTCACATGCCTCGCACATGGTCACTTAACGGGGTTTTTTTAACGTTTTCCGTCAAAAAGCCCCAAATTGATCAAAATTGTAAATTCGGGCCCTAAATTGATAGTTTTCCGAATTCAGGCCCCAATGTGGTACTGCCCCTATACTACAGACCCTAAATTGTCATTAACCTTTTATTATTTTATTTTATTACTGAAAAGTAATCCCAAGACCCAAGCAACCAAAAAAAAAATAAAAAAAAGGACTTCCATTAAATCATGTGTGTAAATTTAAAGAATATGCTCATGGATTCAGTATGAAGAATAACATTGACTTATAATAGTAAATGAGAAGTAATACACACAGAGACGAGCACACATACACAATCACAACTTTTTTTAGACGATGACCCGGCCAGCCAGAGGCAAGGAGAGGGATAGAACCATATACCTCATTCATTCGGGGACACACAATCACACTTGAATAATCCACATATGCAACCAAAAAAAGTCAAACCTAAATATAACAAAAAATCCTTTTAAACTCCTAACTATCATCTGCCATTATTAACAGCTTTTAGCTCCATATCCTCTGCGATTAAGTTCCAATTACTCCCTCCGTCCCTAAAAAATTGTTCTGTTGTACATTTTGCAATTATTAAGGAAAAGCTTCACCTTTTTGTACTTTAGTAGATTTGCACTAACATTCATGCCTAAGTTTAAAAATGAAACATACTTTTTGGGACAAGTCAAAATGACAAATGGGACAATCTTTCATGAACGGAGGGAGTATAACATATTAATATCCTCAACAAAACTCAAACCTACGTACCGATTACAATACTAAATCCTTTTTCGACATTCACAAAATACAACATTTAATCTTGAACAATATAAACCGAGATATGAACATGGGCTTGTCCGGGTAAGGCCCAAGTGAAGTAGGCCCTAAACATAATCCATCAAGTCTCAGTTACGAGGGAAAGTTTGGTCTTCCTCGTACTCCCTATCTCTGATGAGTGAGTTTTACACTCATCCATTGACTACTTTATGAACTTATTATTTGCTTAATCCTTGAGTTTGGTGTGTTTTAATGAATATTTTAGTATTTTTTAGTTTTCAGTGGTGCAATTGAAGAATTGAGGAAATTGAAAGCGTTTTGTGAATAAATCAAGGGTTAAAATGGAGCTGTGTAATTATGGGACGCGAATCGAATACTAGGTGGCACAAAATAAAGACCAAGGCAATTGCAAGTGGCCAGCCATGTTGGTAGGACTTCAGCCATGTTGGTAGGACTTCAGTTGAGCCAAGTGATGAAGCTGGGCCAAGGCAGTTGGGCCAAATGATGAAGCCTGGCTGAAGGAAAAGGGAAGAAAATGGCCACAATTGCCTGTTGACATGGGCGGTCGCTCAAGGGCGATGTGGGCGACCGCGCATGAGAGTAAGTTTTGAAGCCAAATCCTTCTGTTGTCATGGGCGACCGCTGAGGATTGATGTGGGCGATCGCCCACGCTGGGCGAACGGAGTGGGCCTGGCTGCTGGGACTGTTTGTGTTTTAAAGCTTATGATTATGTAACACTCAGCTGGGGGTAATTTAAGGAGGGCATTATCCCTATTTTTTTTTAAGACACCAATCTTTTCAGTTTTTTTATTATGAACTTTATGAATCATCTCTTCCATAGCTTTTTCTTCTTCTTCTAATTTTCTTGGTGTTCTTGAATGGATAGCTAAACAATTTAATTCTTGGAATTGGAGGTAACAATTTATGTTTTGAGTTTTATTTTTCATCTTTATCATTGTATTACTTGGGATTATCAAGTAGCTTTTAAATGGAATTTTAGAATATTTATGCTGATCACATATTTGTTCTTGAATAATTTAGAATTTCAATTGTGAAACGCCAAATTTACAAGTGAAACTAGTCTTGGCTTGATAGTAACAATTCATTGAATCCCCGCCAAAAGATTCATAAGAATTGTGATTTTTCTTGTATTGTTCTTAAGTTCTAAATGGGTTCCTAATTAATCTATGAACGGGCCAAGGGAATAGATTAATTGGGAACACTTGATTGCAAATCACCCGCCGAAGTGTCCCAATCATAATTTTGTAAGAACAAAACCCCAAGTATACTTTGATTGATGAACAGTGAAACTTGAGCATAATTGTGAAGCCAATTCCGGGAATTTTCTCCTTATTATTGAAACTTTATTTTAAAACAAATTCTAGTTAATTTTGCAAAAGCATTATTTTTGAAAACAACAAATTCTTCACTTTATAAAAATCTTTTTCATAGCAATAATTTTACACACTTTGAATACGTGTCTCGGTGGTTCGACCCTACTTACCCTATCTACAAATCAATTGTAGGTAGTTTGAGTCGGAAATTTTATTTTGACGTTTCGACACTCGTCAAAATTTGGCGCCGTTGCCGGGGATTCGTTTAATTTAAAGTAGATTTAATTATTTGCTATTGTGAATAGTATTTTGTATATATATATATTTTTTTGTTTTGTTTTAATTTGGTGTTGCAGATTTGAATGTTTGGTCGTAGGTCACTACAACCAGATTTGTTACCAATTGATCACAACATTCATCGCATCAACAAGAGAAAGCACCCGGAACCAAGTGATACAGAAAGTGAGTCGGTTTATTCTGAACAGTCCGAGAATACCGATTCAGAAGAAGAAGTTAAAATGGCGGAACCACAAATGATGGGTGATTTTGCTCGTCCGGTAATTGAACCGTCACCATCGTGCATCGTGCTCCCACAAGCAGCAAGGAACTATGAGTTGAAGAACCTTCATTTCAACATGTTCCCTTCATTCCATGGGATGGCATCGGAGGACCCAATAACTTTTATGAGAGATTTCTATAGCACAGTGCAAGGTTTTCCGTTGGGGCAACTATCCGAGGAGCAATTGAGAATGAGGTGCTTTGCTTATACGTTGAAGGATGCTGCCAAGACATGGTTTATGGCACTTGCTCCTGCCTCTCTAAACACTTGGACGGATGTATATAACAAGTTCATGGCAAAGTTCTACTCTCATCAAAAGACATCCGATTTGAGGTCCAAGATAATGTCTTTCAATCAAGAGCCAGGTGAAGCTTTTCATGAAGCTTGGGATAGATTCAAGATGTTGTTGGTCCAATGTCCTCATCACGGGTTTCCTTTAGCCCTCTTAAATCAAGCTTTCTATGATGGGTTGACTCAACAAGGTCAAGCACAAGTGGATAATGCAGCAGGGGGTGCTATGGGTGAGAAAACTGCGGATGAAACGAAAGCCTTATATGAGAGACTTGGCATGAATTCACAGTAGAAAAGTGTGAGAGGAGGAAGAAAAGGTGTTTATGAAGTCGAGTCCAATGATGTGTTAGCACAACAAGTTTCGGCATTGACTACACAAATGAAGAACTTCATGGGGATGATGACGACTCAAAACCAAGGTCAAAATCAAGGTCGAAGTCAAGGAGAGTGAAGTTCGGGCACAAGTTGTGTAATTTGTAATTTGAATACCCATGATATTATGGGGTGCCCATTGCGAGATCAATTTCCGGAATTTCTTGAGCAAGCCAATGCAATGAATGCCTTCTAACCAAGAGTGCGGAATGATCCGTTTTCCAACTCTTACAATCCGGGTTGGAGGAATCATCCAAATTTCTCATGGGGAGGAAATCAAGGACAAAGTCGGGCCAAAGAACAATACCAATCGCATGCCACAACCACAAAGAACAAGGGCCTGCAAGGCCAAGTGTGGAGGAAACATTACGTAAGTTTATCCAGGCCTCGCAATGTAATCAGGTGGTCATGGACCAAAGAATGGGGAACCAAGAAGCTTCCATGAAAAAGCTTGAAAATCAGATTGGTCAAATTGCCGAGGCACTCAAAAAGCACAATCCGGGTACACTTCCAAGTCAACCGGAATAAGCAAAGGCCGTCACCCTGAGGAGTGGTAAGATTCTTCAGGAGGTACATTCTTCTCCTTCTCCTTTAGATGATAATAATTTGCATGAGAATGAAGTTGTGGCCGAGGAACGAGTTGAAGTGACTCCCGATGAGAAACTTCCAACTCCTCCCCTTAAGCCATATGTTCCTCCTGTCCCTTTTCCTGATAGATTGGTCAAGAATAAGGTCGAAACACAATTTAAAGAATTGTATGACATGCTTTCTAAGGTGAATGTAAATTTACCTTTTCTCAATGTGATTAAGAACATTCCTTCATATGCTAAATTTTTCAAGGAATTGAGCACAAATAAAAGAAAGTATGCTCCGAATGAAAAAATTGTGGTTTTGGACCAAGTTACTGCTGTTTTTGAAAAAGATTTGCCTCCTAAGCTTAAAGATCCCGGTAGTTTTAATGTTATGATTTCTTTGGGGGACTCTAAGAAAGTGAGGGCAATGTTAGATTTAGGAGCTAGCATTAACTTGATGCCATACTCTTTGTTTGTTGAGCTTGGGTTGGGTGAACTAAAACCTACTACTATGACCTTGCAACTTGCGGACCGTTCGGTCAAATATCCCAAGGGAGTAGTAGAAGATGTTTTAGTTCAAATTGATAAATTGATTATCCCGTTTGACTTTGTGGTTCTTGATATGGAGAGAGAGAGAGGCGAGTGGTGTGAATGATGTCCCTATTTTGTTGGGGAGACCTTTTATGGCTACCGCAAATGCGGTAATTAATGTGAAAGATGGAAGTTTGTCCTTGACTGTCATGGATGAAATTGTTACCTTCTCCATCTTTGATTTCATGAAAAAGCCATATGAGGTCAATGAATGTCTCTTTTGTGATATTGCTGAAAATTCTCTGTTAATTGAGCCTGATGTTGAGAGCTCTCTTGTTTCTGAGTTTGTGGATGAGTTAGTTATGGAAGGGGTTTTTGATAGAAATGAGGCGAGGGTCATTCTTGCTGAGATGGATGTTTTGGAGGAAATTACTGAAAAGGTTCCTTTGGAATCTTTAGGTAATTTTAATCCTAAGCATTTACCATCTATTGTCTCTCCTCTCGAGTTAGATCTTAAACAACTTCCATCTAGCTTGAAGTATGCTTTTATTGGTAGAAATGATTCTTTGCCTGTTATTATTGCTTCGAATTTAACAGAATTGCAGGAAAGAAGGTTGCTTGATGTATTGAAGCGACATAAATCCGCACTTGGTTGGAGCATTACTGACATAAAGGGAATTAATCCAACAATGTGCATGCACAGAATCCATATGGAGGAGGATGCCAAGCCGCTTCGCGTAATCAAAGAAGGATGAATCCTCATATGCTTGAGGCGGTAAGAAAAGAAGTCCTGAAACTGCTGATGCGGTGTATTATCTATCCTGTCTCTGATAGTAAGTGGGTAAGTCCTGTTCATGTTGTTGCTAAAAAGTCTGGAATTACTGTTGTTAAGAATGAGGATAATGAGCTTTTGCCTACTAGAATGGTCACTGGTCAACGCATGGTTATCGATTACCGAAAACTTAATGCTGCGACTAGAAAGGATCACTTTCCTTTGCCATTTATTGACCAAATTCTAGAAAGGCCGGTCAAGGTGAATATTACTGTTTCTTAGATGGTTTTTCTGGATATAATCAGATTTCCATTGCACCAGAAGATCAGGAAAAGACCACATTCACATGCCCTTTCGAAACATTTGCATATCGAAGGATGCCCTTCGGCTTATGCAACGCTCCTGCTACATTCCAAAGGTGCATGATGTCGATCTTTTCTGAGATGATTGGTAGGTTTGTTGAGGTGTTTATGGATGATTTTTCTTTGTATGGTGATTCGTTTGATGCATGCTTAAATAATTTGACTTTGGTTCTTAAAAGATGCTGTGATGCCAATTTAACTTTAAGTTGGGAAAAGAGTCATTTTATGGTCAAGCATGGAATTGTGCTAGGTCATGTGGTGTCAAGAAAAGGGATTGAAGTTGACAAGGCAAAAATTGAGTTAATATCTAAATTGCCTCCGCCAACAAATGTTAAAGGAATTCGTAGCTTTCTTGGTCATGCGGGTTTTTATCGGCGTTTTATAAAAGATTTTTCAAAAATTTGTAAGCCGTTAACAAACTTGCTTGCTAAAGAGACGGAATTTGTTTTTGACCAAGAATGTCTCAATTCTTTTAATTTGTTGAAGGAAAAATTGACTTCAAATTTCCTATTCTTGTGGGTCCTGATTGGAATCAACCTTTTGAGATAATGTGCGATGCATCCGATTTTGCGGTGGGTGCGCTTTGGGTCGTAAAATTGATAAAAAGTCACATGTGATCCAATATGCAAGTAGAATGTTAAATGATGCTCAATTGAATTATACTACAACCGAGAAGGAATTCTTGGCTGTGGTATTTGCTTTAGAAAAATTTCGTTCTTACTTGCTAGGATCTAAGGTGATTGTTTATTCGGACCATGCTGCATTGCGTTATTTGATTACTAAACAAGAGGCTAAGCCTAGATTGTTAAGATGGATGTTGCTTTTACAAGAATTTGATATTTCCATCAAAGACAAAAAGGGTTGTGAAAATGTTGTGGCGGATCACTTGTCTAGACTTGAAAAGGGGTGTGTGAGTGAAATTCCTTTGAATGAAAATTTTCCTGATGAGCAGTTGATGGTTGTAAAGGATAGTGAGCCTTGGTATGCCGACATTGTAAATTTTTTGGCTACGGGGGTTCTAAATCCAGATTTTTCGAGTCAAGAAAAGAAAAGATTTTTGTCAATGGTTAAGCAATATTATTGGGATGACCCATATTTGTTTAAACATGGTCCCGATATGGTTATTCGTAGATGCATTCATGAAAATGAGCAACAAAATGTTCTTTCTTTTTGTCATGAATTGCATTGTGGAGGTCATTTTAGTGGTAAGAAAATCGCTCAAAAAGTGTTGCAATCAGGTTTCTTTTGGCCTAGTCTTTTTAAAGATGCATACATTTTCAGTAAAAGTTGTGACAGGTGCCAAAGAACCGGTAACATTGGTAAGCGAAATGAAATGCCTTTTACGAGTAACTTGGTTGTGGATTTGTTTGATGTATGGGGCATAGATTTTATGGGCCCTTTTGTTGTTTCATATGGTTTTGAGTACATTTTAGTATCGATGGATTATGTGTCAAAGTGGGTGGAAGCAATTCCTACCCGGACTAACGATGCTAATGTTGTTGTCAAGTTTGTCAAGGATGTGATTTTTAACAGGTTTGGCGTTCCTAGGGCGATTATAAGTTATGGTGGTTCTCACTTTTGCAACAAAATTTTTGAAGCACTCATGAAAAAGTATGGGGTGAAGAACAAAGTTGCAACTGCGTATCATCCCCAAACTTCAGGGCAAGTGGAAGTGAGTAATAAGCAAATCAAGGCCATTCTTGAGAAGACGGTGAAGCCAAATAGAAAGGATTGGGCCTTAAGGTTGAATGATGCATTGTGGGCGTACCGCACCGCTTACAAAACTCCGATTGGAATGAGTCCATACCGGCTAGTCTTTGGGAAAGCTTGTCATTTGCCGGTGGAGTTAGAGCACAAAGCATATTGGGCGATCAAGGAATTGAATATGGATTTGAAACTAGACGGTGAACAAAGGTTACTTCATTTAAATGAGCTTGAGGAACATCGGTTGGAAGCTTATGAGAATTCACGGTTGTACAAGGAGAGAACCAAAATGTACCATGACCGGAAAATTGTGCATAAGGAACTCATTCCGGGAAGCAAGGTGTTACTGTTCAATTCAAGGTTGAAGCTTTTCCCGGGAAAGTTGCGTTTGCGTTGGAATGGTCCGTTTGAGGTTGTGAATGTGTTTTCTCATGGAGCTGTGGAGTTAATGAATCCGGTTACCAAGAACAAGTTCAAGGTTAATGGACAACGAGTGAAGCCGTATTTTGAGGGAGTTTCAAGATTAAGGGATGTTGAATGGGTCGAGTTGAAAGATCCATAATCACTGAAAAGGTCATTCCGTCGAGCTAACGACGTTAAACAAAAGCGCTACTTGGGAGGCAACCCAAGGTAAGTAGTTAATTTGTAGTGCCCTTAAAGTTAATTTTTCCTTTGTTTTCATCACTTTGAGGACAAAGTAATCATTAAGTTTGGGGTGTAGAGTTCTTAGTTAGATTTCATTTTAGCTTTGTTTGCTTTTCATATAAAAAAAATTGTGTTTTTTTTTTCTCATATTTCGTGAACGTGTCGAACTACGGTGACCTGAGCCTATTTTTGTTGGGTAGTCCGCCCACATTAATGGGGACGTAGGCAGCGAAAGTGCGGTCAAAATGTTGGTTAATTTTAATGTATCAATAGATATTACGCTTGGTGTTTGTTTTCATGGTGATGTGCAGATTGGGAGCCAACCAGAAATCCACTGTTGAGTTGGGCGACCGCCTATGGTGCTTTGGGCGACCGCCCATGGTTAATTTGTAAAGATTGTGGAATGGCTGTATTGGTGGGCGACCGCCCAAGAAGCTGTGGGCGACCGCCCAAGCTGTTTGAATTTTTTTTTTGCAAAAGCTGCTGTATAGGTGGGCGACCGCTCAGGGAGATATGGGCGACCTCCCATGTTGAAATTTCAAAACATGAAAAATTGCTGTATAGGTGGGCGGCCGCCCAAAGGGTTGTGAGCGACCGCCCAAGGTACGAATCTGGCGTTTCAAAGTTAAACCCTAAACAGAGCCGCGCCTCCTCATTCTTTTTCTCTCTTAAATTTTTCAATTACTCCTCTTTCTCTCTCTAAAATACCTGCCCCTCTCTCCTCTTCTCTCTAAAAATTCTCCTCCCAAACACCTAAATCCTCCATTTCTTCTCCCTAAATTGCTTTCCCCCACCATACTCAACCCCCTAAGCCAAGATTGAAACCCATTCCACCATTATTGTGCAAGTTTGAAGAGAATTTTTGAAAAAAAAAATTGCAAAGGAGTTCAAGGGTGAAAAGGTTTGATTTTGAAGTTCAAAGGTGAAGGTTTATTGTGAGAAGCAGTGTGCAAAGAAGGGGTCTTTCTTCTCCGTTCATCTTCAACATCTCCGGCGAGATTTCCGGCGAACTCCGGCGATTGCTCCGGCGAATTTTCCGGGCAAGTAAGATTTCAATTTCAATTTTCTTTGGTGCCTAGTGTGGAAGTAGTTGTGGTTGGTTGATTTAAAATGTCTAGGCAAAAGAATATCCCGGTCCCGGAAGTTGAATTTGATGAAACTAAATTTGTGGGAAGTAAAGCAAAAATATTTTTTTGATAAATATGAAAATAAAGGTTTCTCGGTTGAAAATGAGTTTAAGCCCGAGGAGCTTGGGCTAGATGAGATTTTTCAAAGGTATGGATGGGGCAGTTTAGCGAGCCGACTGGCTAATAAGGGTTGGGCAGTGTTAGTCAAGGAGTTTTATGCAAATGCATATGAGGCAGGGGAAGGGAGGAAATGTGCAAAGGTGAGAGGCAAGAATGTATAGTATACCGGGAAAGATATTAATGAGTATTATGGGATGGTGTCGCCTGGGGTTGAGAATGATTTGTGTGATTACTACTCCAATGCTAGAATTATGGAGGGGAATGTGGCGGGGAATCTTGCGAGATTAGCCCCAAACTTTGTGGATATTGATTTGGCCTTGTTGCGAAATGGAAATGTGAAGAAGGCTAGAGATATGGATTTGAGGATGAGGGCTCTTCACTGATTTATTTATGAGTGCATCATGCCCACTTCCCACTATAATGATGTGCATTGGAGGAGAGCGTTGTTGACGAACGTGGTGTTGACTGGTCAAAATTTCAATACTGGACTGGCAATATCCATGGAAATTGTGAACACGTATAAGACGATAGGGCGATGCAATTTCAATTTTCCGCTGTTGATCTCGGGGTTGATTGAGAGGGCAGGAGTGAATTTTACTCGTACACGCATTGCGAGGGATATAGTATCAATGGGGACGTCTGTGAGTAAGAGGTCCCTCACAATAAAGGGACATGCCCAACAGCATCAAGGAGAAGGTTCTTCGAGAGGAAGGAGAGAGAGAGAGAGAGAAGTAGATGAGGAAATGGAGGAATAACAATTCACTCCGACTGAGGCTGCGTATTATGTGGCAGGCCATGTGGATGCATTGTCGGATGAGATTGGGCAGTTGCGTGGACAGTATGGTTTGATGGATCAGCGATTAGCGGGAATGGAAGAGAGTCAGAGGCAACTGCAGTCTCTGGTTACTGAGGATTTTTACGCTGCGAGTATGTGGAGGCAGCGTATGGAGGACGCGCAGACTGAGATGTTTCAAGAGATTAGGGACAGGCTTCCTCCCCCTCCACCGCCTCAGCATATTCCATACCAGCCGCCTCAATATCGTGATCCACAACAGATGAGGTGATGTCCCTCTTAGCAAGAGCAGGAGCAGCAAGATCAACAGCAACAACAGCAGCAGCATCATAGCACAGGATCGAGCGGGAGTGGCTCGTATGGTCCTTGGGACCAGTTTTGGCGGTGATTTTTGGTTGGAGGTACCCCTATCCCTTATTTTATCTTGTTGCATTAGGGACAATGCATGCTTTAAGTTTGGGGGTGTGGGGTACTTGATTGTTTGCTTGATTCACCATGTTAGTTAGGATTTTAATGTTTTCTAAAAAAAAAAAAAAGAAATTTTTTTTAAAAAAATTAGTTAGCTATGTCCTTTCTTGTATATATAGTCATTAACATTCTTTGTGTTTTCCATAATTGCATGTGATTTGTGTGACCGCAAAGGAGGATAATGGGGTGTGATATTTGTATATGCAAGTTGGTATATTTTTGATTAATTGTGGTACATTACTTAAGAGTTATGATTGTGTCCTAAATCTCTTAGTTGTAATTACTCTTGAAAATAATCCCTTTGTTGATAATTTTGGTTCTTTTTATAAAGTTTATAGTACACCATCATCTTTTTAAGTTAATGAATTTGTTTATCAAATAGCAACATTAGGCAAATCATAGGATGAGTACTCCTTTGATGTGAATGGAACCCCCCTTGTTGTCTTGAAAAAAAAAAGAAAAAAATGGAAGGGGAATGAGAGCAATGGCAATTCAATTGATACTCGGTGATACCTCCAGACGTGTAGATTAATTGGTTAGGGATTATTCTAGCTTAACGAGAATTCCGGGTATGGAGTAACGTTATGGAGGAAGAGCTTTACCGCCGTGATGGTCCGTTCCAAGCTCGATACCGAAGTGGCTAACTCTCAAACCTTGAAATAAATATTTCTAAAGTAGCTCGGGGCACGGCGTTCGCTGCGACGTTGCTTCCTTGCCAAATAGGAGTATAAAGTGTTGCATATCTACCTAGTATTAGGGGCATGGAGTTCGCTGCTACAGTGCTCCCTACTTGAACGGTAGAGGATCATAAAGTGTTTAAATAATCAAGTTTGGGGGGGTGTAAGTGGTTGTTAAATTGTGAAAATTCATGGGAGTATTCATGCTTTGTTTTTAAAAAAAATGTGTTGTTTGATATATAAAGTCAATAAAATAAAAGATGGTTGGTGTATTTAGCTTTATAAAATGAATCTTGGTTGAGAGTAAAGAGAGTGATGATAGTACATATAGAGATTTATGGTGCAATTATAATGGTTAAGTAAGATACTACAATTAATGGAAAATATATGGCTACTTGCATAGTGGAAAGTATTATCCTGCGGTTGATGGTAACTTGTGATTTGTGTAATTGTGGAACATGCAAGAATGTGGGGACATAGTTGATTATTTGGTAGAGTAATTGTTTTTAGTTTTGTGTTTGTTTAGTTTTATATTGTTTATAGTTTGTTTTAGTGTTTGCTCGAGGACTAGCAAATGTTTAAGTTTGGGGGTATTTGATGAGTGAGTTTTACACTCATCCATTGACTACTTTATGAACTTATTATTTGCTTAATCCTTAAGTTTGGTGTGTTTTAATGGATGTTTTAGTATTTTTTTTTTAGTTTTCAGTGGTGCAATTGAAGAATTGAGGAAATTGGAAGCGTTTTGTGAATAAATCAAGGGTTAAAATGGAGCGGTGTAATTATGGGACGCGGATCGAATACTAGGTGGCACAAAATAAAGACCAAGGCAATTGCAAGTGGCCAACCATGTTGGCAGGACTTCAGTTGAGCCAAGTGATGAAGCTGGGCCAAGGCAGTTGGGCCAAATGATGAAGCCTGGCTGAAGGAAAAGGGAAGAAAATGGCCACAATCGCCTGTTGACATGGGCGGTCGCTCAAGGGCGATGTGGGCGGCCGCGCATGAGAGTAAGTTTTGAAGCCAAATCCTTCTGTTGTCATGGGCGACCGCTGAGGATTGATGTGGGCGACCGCCCACACTGGGTGAACGGAGTGGGCCTGGCTGCTGTGACTGTTTGTGTTTTAAAGCTTATGATTATGTAACAGTCAGCTGGGGGTAATTTAAGGAGGGCATTATCACTATTTTTTTTTAAGACACCAATCTTTTCAGTTTTTTTATTATGAACTTTATGAATCATCTCTTCCATAGCTTTTTCTTCTTCTAATTTTCTTGGTGTTCTTGACTCTCCATGGATAGCTAAACAATTTAGTTCTTGGAATTGGAGGTAACAATTTATGTTTTGAGTTTTATTTTTCATCTTTATCATTGTATTACTTGGGATTATCAAGTAGATTTTAAATGGAATTTTAGAATATTTATGCTGATCACATATTTGTTCTTGAATAATTTAGAATTTCAATTGTGAAACGCCAAATTTACAATTGAAATTAGTCTTGGCTTGATAGTAACAATTCATTGAATCCCCGCCAAAAGATTCATAAGAATTGTGGTTTTTCTTGTATTGTTCTTAAGTTCTAAATGGGTTCCTAATTAATCTATGAACGGGCCAAGGGAATAGATTAATTGGGAACACTTGATTGCAAATCACCCGCCGAAGTGTCCCAATCATAATTTTGTAAGAACAAAACCCCAAGTATACTTTGATTGATGAACAGTGAAACTTGAGCATAATTGTGAAGCCAATTCCAGGAATTTTCTCCTTATTATTGAATCTTTAATTTAAAACAAATTCTAGTTAATTTTGCAAAAGCATTATTTTTGAAAACAACAAATTCTTCACTTTATAAAAATCTTTTTCATAGCAATAATTTTACACACATTGAATACGTGTCTCGGTGGTTCGACCCTACTTACCCTATCTACAAATCAATTGTAGGTAGTTTGAGTCGGAAATTTTATTTTGACGTTTCGACACTCATCAATCTCGTCATTTCCTGGGCCGAACAAGGCCTTAGCAGGTGCAATGACCAAAGCCCAACTCAGAGTGCCGAAGAAGACCTCCCTTGTAGGCCGAGATATCTCCCTTGAGGACGAGGTGCCTTTCTCGGCTATGACATCATCAAGACATGCCTTTCTACTTCTCATCTCTTCCCCGGCTCCTCATTAACCGGCCAGGTTACGAGGACGAGGAAGTAACATCTCGGCATTCCGGCAGAGCAGCTTATGCAATCCTGTCCCAATAAGGACACTAAGCAGTTATAATCTTATCAGGATTGTAACCACCTCCTATATCAATTCAAGTTAAATAAGGACTCTCCAACAGATCTAATCCTCTAAGGATTATATCTTATCTCTTTACAGTCCAAGTTCAATATTGATTCTACATATCTATCCCTATAAATACAAGCCATTATTTACATATTTTGGTACACTATCTTTTTGACTCAAAGCTCTGTCAATTTGATTTCTCTATATATAAACCATGAACTTACTCTCACGCCGGAGGGCCTTCGCCGGTGAAGCCCCAGCTTAGTTTACGTTTTCTGTCTTATTTTCAGGCTTTTCAATCGTCGGAGTACAACCGACCGCTGGATTTGAGCTGATTCGATCTTTTTGGTAG
Source organism: Adenophora triphylla var. japonica (assembly GCA_022495995.1). Lineage (NCBI taxonomy): Eukaryota > Viridiplantae > Streptophyta > Magnoliopsida > Asterales > Campanulaceae > Adenophora > Adenophora triphylla. The sequence goes on from JAFEMH010002093.1 coordinate 323,877, forward strand.
CATCAGTTTGATTCCATTGCCGGGAAATGATTCAAAGACCCATTGATTAGCCTGAAAATTACTCGCCTGAAGCTCTATTTTCGGCCGGATAATTCTTGTTTTGGCCGGAAACCACACTGTTTCGTTTTTGATTTGTTTTGTGTTTGGCCGAAAATCTGGTGCTTGAAACGTTCGCAGTTGAATTCAGTTTGTGGCGAGTAAAACCTGTTTTATGTTTGGCCCAAAAATCGTTGTTTTGGCCAAAATTGTTGTTTTTCCAGATTCCGTTGACTGGAAAAAATTGTTCCTTTGGAAAAGTTGGGTCGTTTCCAATCCTGGTCAATTAAGAATTTTGTTGGAATCACAATTCTTGAATTCCAATGGAAGACGGTAATTTTGCAAGTGTTACTAATGAGGAGGAACGAACAGACGCTGATGAGATCCCTCCCACCAACGAGATGCTTCCTCCTCCTCCACCTTTGATTGAGGGACCACCTCCTCTCGGCATGACTCTCCGATCTTCTCGGAATCAGCTAGCTGCCGAGGGAGGCATTCCAAGTTCTCCTCGTCCTAGTCCACGAGGGAAACGAACAACGAGCAAGAAGACGACGAGGAACGCCGACGTTGGACGAGCTGAGAATGCCTAGCCCGCCGACCGACGTACCTTGTTGCACCAACAGATGGAGACGTTGCAGAGAATTTACAAGACTCAGTCTGCTTTATTTCAATTGGATCCAGAAAACTCAATGGCCGAGTTCATTAGGCCTTCGAGGTCGGGCAACTCTTGTGGAAGGGAAACTCAGGGTGAGAGACGAGATAGCCAGAGGAGTTCTCCTCCTGGCCGAGATCCTCCTCCCCGTGAGCCTGCTGTACCACCTACGCAGAACCTCCGAGATGTCCCTCGTCCTCAGCCTAACAATCAGGAAAATGAGAATAATGTGGTAGACCTAAGAAGCCACTTAAATTCGAAGGAGCAGGAGGTAAACTCAAAGGACTTGCGAGCGAAGCTCAGTCTGGCTAGGCGTTTATCCCCTCCTTATCTTAACATATCCTCTCATCCTAGCCACCATCATCGGCGTGATTCCCCTCGTCCCAGACATGACTCACCTCGTCCCCATCAATTTGCAAGGCCGAGGAGTCCTCAACCATATAGAATGGACCTCGGCGGCTATGAGGGAGAGCTGAGAAGGGATAAAGCACATACTAGACGAGGAGAGAACCTTCGAGGCGACGGGGAACACAGTAGGGTGAATGGTCACCCCAGAGAAAGGTCCCATCGTAGTTTCCACAGGAGCACTCATTCCAACATTGAAAAGGGGATTGATGCCAAAGAACTGTCACTCTTAAAAAAGAGAATTGATGATATGGAAAAGGGGAAGAAGGACGAGGACGATGATGACAACTGGGCCACTTGTCCCTTCTCTCAAAGAATAATGGATGTACCACCTAATCCTGCCTTTAAGGTCCCAAATTTTGATAAATATGTCGGAATCACTGACGCACGGGACCATGTGCAAAGTTTCGAGTCGACTGTGGCCCTCCTCACTAAGGCCGATGACGTTATCTGTAAAGCTTTCACGAGCACCTTCTCCGAAACAGCCCTGACCTGGTTTCGTGAGCTAAAAAAGGGTTGCATCGATAGTGGGAGGGGCATGAGGAGGATGTTCCTAGACCACTTTGCCACGGCAGGAAGGAGGAAGAAGAGATTAACTGACCTTGCCAACATTGAGTAAGGGAAAAATGAGACTACTTTGAGCTATTATAACCGATTCCGAACACTACCAGAAAAAGTATTTTAGCGACGGAATTTTCCGCCGCTAGAGTATGGATTCTGTCGCTAAAGGTCAGTCACCGACGGAAAAGTTCCGTTGGTGGTCCGCCACTGTCAGCTCGCCGCAATGGTCCGACAGACCAAATTCCGTCGGTGTACACCGACGGAAATAGTATTCCGTAAGTGATCCTTTGATAATAGTGACGGAAATTTCCGCCGCTCAGTTAATTTAATTTAATTAAATATTTATTTCACTGGCGGAATATTCCGTCGCTGAATAAAAATTTAGTTAAAATGAATTAATTAAGCAGCGGAAATTTCCGTTGCTGAGTTAATTTATTTTAATTTAAATTTTTATTCACCAGCGGAATATTCCATCGCTGAAATAAAAATTTAATTAAATTAAATTAACTCAGTGAAATTACCTGGGTCCAGCTCGCGCGCGGGGTCCCCGGCATCTCGCATTTGTCGCTTTTTTGGAGTTGCCCGGATCCTAGAGGCGCAGCGATAGCGCCCCGACATCTGGCATTTCTGTTTTTACGTGCATTGTGTCGGTGGAGGTGTCTCGCTGTGTTTTCGTTTGTAGAGTCGGCATGACGTTTTGATTAAGCCCAAAACATTGAGAAAATGCATCAGTTTAAAAATAAACTGTTTTTGTGTGATGAGATTTTTGATTTCGGAGGTCAGGTTACTCCTCGGGAAGAGAATATTAGAATATTAGAGCTCACCCGAGTCGCCTCGTAAAAACGAGTCTTTCGGTACCCCTTCTTTCTTTAAATGTTGTGTGTGTGTGTGTGCTTTTAAAAATGCATGATGTATCGGATGTCTACATTGTACACTACGTATTGAAATAGTAATGGAAGGAAGCCTTACCATTATTTGTTCGTGTCTATCTTCTGCTGGGGAATAGTGTTTGAGGATGGAATAGTGTTCCGGAACGGACCGGGATTGCTTCGGGATGTGCCGGTTGTCTGCGGACAGAGCTTCGGCGTGCCTCGAAATTGTCAGGTGTGCACTCGGGCAGAGTTTCGGCATGCGTTGGGATCGTAGGGATTGTTGGCTGGATTCGGGCAGAGGTTCGCCGTGCGTCAGGATCGTCGGTTGCGTTCGGGCAGAGTTCCGGCGTGCGTCGGAATCGCCGATTTGACTCGGAAAGAGCCGGGACGCCTCGGGAAAGACCAGGCAAGGCTTCGGAGTACCACGAGGGGCCTCGGAATACCTCGAGAGTGCCTCGAGGCAGCGCGGGAGCATCTCGGGAGCGCTCGAAAGGGCTTCGGAGCACCACAAGGGAGCTCGGAAGGCCCCGGAAGGAACCGAAAGGGACCGGGAGTGCCTCGAAAGGACTTAGAGGGGCAGCCAGAGGGCTTAGGGAGAGAGGATAAGAGGATGGTGTGTCAAATGAGGGAGGGGAAGCCCTCTATTTATAGTGTAGGAAAAATAGCAATAAGGTCCGTACGGACCTCCTAGGAAAACCAAAATTTTAGTTTTCCGAGATTTGAGGGAATAATGTGGACAAAAACCAAAATTTTGTCCCAGAAAGGCCCCCATTGGTTTGGTTGGTGGTTTTTTGGACTTTTGAGGGTTTTTGAAGGTTCTTGAGGGTTTTTTGAGGATTCCGGGTGTTCGAGACTACGTTTGGGTGAGTCTGCGGTGTTTCCCGAGTGCTCTGAAGAGGGTGATCCAGATTGAGGTACTTACAGAAGCCCCTCGATGATGTCACTTACGGAGAAAGTGGGGTCGTCGATAAGATAAGGGTCCTGATCTGGATCGCGTGCATGAGAGAGGAGGTGACCGTGTAGGTCGGTTCGTGAGGAGGTGGCAATGTCCTGTTGTGTGACCCTTTAGGTCAGTTGGCTGGACCCTGTGATAGGATTCCTACGTATCCCTAGCGGGAATCAAGCCTGATCGTAGTTCGGGTGTGGGGTGAGTGTTGTTGTGTACGAGGACGTGTGATGAATTCTAACTGAGACTCTTATGTGTGGACGTGTCAGTGTCCTGTGGGTGACCATTTAGGTCGGTTGTGAGGACGTGGTGGCATCCTATGTGACCGTATAGGTCGGTTGTGTGGACTTGGTGGCGTCCTGTGTGACCGTATAGGTCGGTGGTGTGGACGTTGTGGCGTCCTGTGTGACCGTATAGGTCAGTTGGCTGGACCCTGTGATAGGATTCCTACGTATCCCTGGCGGGAATCAATCCTGATCGTAGTTCCGACTTCGTGAAATCGTGAGTGTATGTGGGCGTGGTGGTGCCCTGAAGTGTCGTATGACCGCTGAGGTCGACTGTGAGGACGTGGTGGTGTCCTGAGATGGATTACGGTTTTCTGAACTGGGTAATTTAAATACTTTCGGGCTGGGGATAATGATTTGGGAGGTTTATATGGTCTTCCGGACCGAGTGGTTTAAAGCCTTCCGGGTTGCGGATAGTGATTGGGCTAATTTATGCGGTCTCCCGGATCGAGTGATTTAAAGCCTTCTAGGCTATGTATGTTGGTGAGGACGTGTTATGTCCTCTAACTGAGGTTGTGTCGTGCGTGAGGACGTGACTTGTCCTTTGACTGAGGTTGTGTCGTGCGTGAGGACGTGACCTGTCCTCTGACTGAGGTTGTGTCATGCGTGAGGACGTGACTTGTCCTCTGACTGAGTATTGTGTCATGCGTGAGGACATGACTTGTCCTCTGACTGAGTGTTATGTCGTGCGTGAGGATGTGACTTGTCCTCTGACTGAGGTTTTGTCGTGCGTGAGGACGTGACTTGTCCTCTGACTGAGTGTTGTGTCGTGTGTGAGGACATGACTTGTCCTCTGACTGAGTGTTGTGTCATGCGTGAGGACGTGACTTGTCCTCTGACTGAGGTTGTGTCGTGCGTGAGGACATGACTTAACCTCTGACTGAGTGTTGTGTCGTGCGTGAGGACGTGGCTTGTCCTCTGACTTTGGTTGTGGGAGGCGTGATTGCCTCGCGTTTTGATTGTGAGAGGCGTGATTGCCTCGTGTTTTGTCCATTGGGGAAAGGTTGGACTTACGATGACTTCCGGTGTTCATCTGTTGGGGACGCATAGTCTCGTATGGGTTTTCTTGAGTTCCCATTTGAGTTTTGTCTGCTGAGGAGGTGATTTCGGGCTTACTTTGATGTCCGGTGTTTGGTTCACCGTTTTGTGTTTTGGAGGCGCTTTGTGCCTTTGGATTAGTGTTTGGAGGAGTTTGAGCCTTTTGTGTTTGTTTTACCGTTTAGTGGGTGAGGTTCGGGCTTACGATGACGGCCGGTGTTTGGTTCACCGTTTTGGGTTTTGGAGGCGCTTTGTGCCTTGGGATTTGTGTTTGGAGGCGTTTGAGCCTTTTGTGTTTGTTTTACCGTTTAGTGGACGAGGTTCGGGCTTACGATGACGGTCGGGGTTTTTTTTGTTGGGTTAAGGACCAAACTGTATTGAATATGCTGAAATAGGCCTTTGGACAGCCAGTGGCAAAGATTATAAGGGCAAAGGAGTAATTTGGCCAAATAATGCAAAGAGGTCCGTACGGACCTTTTGTGTTTGCAAAGAGGTCCGTACGGACATTCGTGAAATTTGGATTTCCCAGGTTTTGATCAGCTTCAGCAACGAGGCAATCCCCATTATTCCCCCTTCCAGTTCGTGAAAAACAGAGAGAGAGAGGGAGAGAAATCCTTAGCTTTTGATCCAAAGTCCCTAAGTAAATCCTCCGCGTTTGCTTGAATTACTTGTTATGGCGGAAAGAGCAAGAAGGGGTCGTCGTCAAAGGGGTCAAGAGGCGATTGAGCAGCGAGCGGATCTTCAAAGGAATTGCACTTCCTTTGTGCCTTCGTCGAGGAATTCGGATGTGTTGTATCCGGATCCGGAGGTTCACAATATGCGAGATAGGGCCGTCGGGGAGGAAAGAAATCAATTTGGTCTTGATTCTTGTTGTATGTTACAACTAGGTTTTAGTTTTTCGCATATTTGGAGCTTTTGTTATTGCCATGCTTTTTTGTGAAATTCGTGATGAATTGTTGAAATTGAGCATGTGAGAATTGTTGGTATGTGATTTTTGTGCAAAAATGTAGAGATTAGCTCTTATTTGTGAAAATAAAGTGCCTCTCTTTGAAATGCATGCTTTGGTGTTTTGTACCTATGCTATTTCTGTGTGTACATTGTGAAAGATTGCCGTGTAGGGACGGACTTTGTGTAAAAAGTGTGACATGTGCCGTGTTTTTGTGACAGGTTTTATCTTGAAAGTGTGCGCCGTGTAGGGACGGACCTTTTGAAAATGTGTCATGTAGTGTGTGCCGTGTTTTGTGTGATGGACTTTGTGGGGAGTTTATGTGCAATGTGCGCCGTGTTTTGTGAAGGTTTTTTTTTCTTTTTTGAAAATGTGTCGTGTAGGGCTTAATCCCTCTTTTGAGAAAATTTGTACAGTGTGTGCCATGTTTTGTGACGGACTGCATGGGGAAAATTATGTGCAATGTGTGGCGTGTTTCGTGACGGGTTGTTTTTGTTTCGTCGTGTTGGGACGGACTCTTTTTTTTATGCTTTGCCGGGTTGGGATGGACTTTTTTATGCTTTCGTTTCTTTTTGGTATTTTGCATTAAGTACTGTGATTGACGTACCTTTGCTGTGTTTACCTGCAGGATGAGGGGCCTTTGTCCGGAAAGGCCAAGAAGATGAAGTCTCGAGGGTCGCTCGAGGCGGTAGTTAAGCTGTGGCAGCATTTGCCGAATATCTCCAGGGAGGGTAGGCCGAGTCCCAAGAGGCTGGTCTTTGCTTCTTGTTTGGGCGCGTTCGTAGAGAACCTTGCCGGGATTGCAGAGACGAGGAATAACAAGAGTATCTTCCTGGCCTTGTCTGAGTATTGGTGGGACACCACGTATACCTTCCATTTGAGCTGGGAAGAGGTGACGGTGACTCCTACCGACTTTGCTGCGATTACTGGGCTTTCCTTCAAAGGAGGGCCAGTGAGGTGGCGAGACAGGATGTCCGATGGGACGCTGGCGGAGCTGCTGGGCTTTGCGCCTTCTCCTCGTAGGGGCCTGGGCATGTTATATGGTGATGTGGAGGTGCAGATTACGGACAATATCGGGGCCTATCGCAGGGGTACCGTCTTGGTGACGGCTGAGCAGCTGGCGCGCTCTTTTTTGTGGTTTGTTCTCTCCGAGACTTTGTTCTCAAATCACTCTACCTCGGCTCCTTTCCCTCTACTGGAGAGCTTGGTGGATTTGGAGAGAGTTGGCGAGATTGCTTGGGGCGAGGCAGGCTTGGTCGAGCTCTATTTTTCCTTGGACCGGTTTAGCCGAGGCGTGGCCAGTTCTCTGGGATGCTTCGATTTTGCTTTGGAGGTATGAGTTTATTGCTGTTTGTGATTTAGCAGTTTGTCATTTCTCCGTCTTCTTTTGCCCTGAGCTTTATCTGCTTTTGTTGCAATTGTGGTTTTATGAGATCTTCCGGTGCTTTCCGTGGGATCGGGATGCTGAGGCCATGGAGGCCTATCCTGCTATGCTGGGCTGGGCCCGTCAGTTGAGGAGGAGGACGACGAATAGGGGGAAGCTTACCATCGCCTATCGGGATGTGCAGGAGTTCCTGGAGAGAGATAGCTCAGCGGAGTTTGTGCTGTATCCTTGGGCTCGGTATGGCGGCGACGAGCTCGAGGGTGGTCCCGTGGTGACGAAGCAGAGGAAGATGATGAGGGGCCTGACTTGTGATGTTATGTACTTTGGGGAGAGGGTCTTCTGGCAGCATGGCCCAGGTGTGCTCCCTATGGCTCCGAGGGATCCGCCCTTTGGGATGATGAATCCCCGTGATATGGACGTGCTAGAGTACGACAGGTACCTTGGCGGCGTGAGTACCGAGGAGTTTATTTTGTATGAGGAGTACGAGACCTTCGTCAGGAGGAAGCTGAGGACGCCACAGGTGTTGGCGAGGGAGAGGCGGGATGGCCCACCACGTCCTCCAGATGTTCCGGTGCCTGGGTCGGACTTCACGTATGTACGCGGGGATTCGTCGAGGTGGAGGGTGTCGGTACCTGTCCCTAAGCAGGCTCCTGCTGCCTATGGGGTTGACCCGGATGCTCCGGTGAGTGTGCTTACTCTTTTCCATCTTGGCATCTTTTCTGTATTTTTCTCTTTTTGTTGAGTATGACTGTATCTCTTTTGCTGAGCGTTTCTTTGGTTGTTTGCTTGTGCAGGTCTCGGGGAGATCCTTTGACACGTTGACCCGCCGTTTTGTGGCGATGCGGTCTTTTGCGAAGAAGATGGCAGGGAAGCTGTCTTGCAGGTCTTCACGGCGTGTGCCGGCGTACGAGCCGATACCTTCGAGGCATTCTGTGGACGTTCCTCCATCGAGGGCTGAGCCAGGGCCGCAGCAGGAGGGACCCATTCGGGGGTGGCATGGTTTGGATGCAGGGACATCTTCGGGAGTCCAGAGGCCGCCGATTCTTCACCGGTTCTTGTCGAGCAGGAGGCTCAGGGAGAGGGTTCGTCGGAGCCTTCCTTCTTTGATCCTTTCACCGTGTTTGATCCCTCGGATTACTTTTGAGTACCCACCCCAGGAAGGGGTCCAGTATTCTGATGATGAGGGCGTGGCTGGCGAGTTTGCCGAAGTGCCTGACTTCTCGTTTGATGAGGTCGATGATGATGAGTCGGAGTAGGGCTCATTTGATTTCCCTCTTTCCATTTTTCTTTTGTTTTTTTTTTAGCAACAGACATTTTGGTACCTGTAATAAAACACTTGTATTTGCACAGCAATGTATTTCATTTTAATATGTAATGTCATATTTTGTGATTCCCGGGGATTGTCCTAGGAATTTTTGCTAGTTTATTATTGGTGCATGCCACGTGAGCTAGGAGTGGGTTTGTGGGTGGCGTATGCTTGCCGGAAATGGCTTTGGTCAGAATTTGGGCAGTTTGGAGCAAGGTCCTGCTGGGAACAGTGGCTGTTGTACTGTTTGCTGGAAACATGGGACCAAGGTTGCAAGAAGGTCCGTACGGACCACCTAGGCTTGCAAAAAGGTCCGTACGGATCTCCTTTGCTTTTGGGAAGGGATAAGTGTTTTTAGGATGTCTGAACTTTCCCCACTTCCCATTTGCAGTCATTTCGAGCTTTCTTCCCTATTTTCTCTAGGAACCTCTATTTTTGCCATGGAATCTTCGTATGTTCCAAGAATTTTGCCGAGGATTTTGAAGTAGCGCCAAGCATACTTCCTTGAGCGACTGAAAATGTGGATGCGACACCGTATGAGGCATCATAGGCGGGCTTTCGAGGTGAGGTTTCGATTCTGCTCGGTTTGGTCCCTTAAGGAGTTAGTTCCTGATTGGGAATTGTTGCGGGCTTCCGCGAAGTTCTGGGATGTTAGGAGGCATGTGTATAGCTTCTCCTACAATGAAGTGACGCCCACTTTTGAGGATTTTCGGGCTTTGATTGGAGGACCGGAGGTGGAGGCCATCTCGCTTCCTTTGATTGGCGGTGCTGCCGTGAGCGTGAGCTTGCATGCTTTCTTCGGACTTCGTTTGGAGAAGTGCAGGGTATGACCTTTGATTCGGGTCACATTGACATTTTCGCGCTGCTGTGAATGTGTGCCTAATTTTTTGTTGGATTCACGCGAGTTTGAAGACATCCGGTTTAATTTGAAAAACGGAGTCGCCACGCCATTTTGATTTCCTCAAAACTTTGAAAAAAAGGATTTATGGGTTCGGAGGTTAAGTTACCCCTTGGGAAGAACGGATCGTCGTTCACCCAAGGTGCCTTGCCGTAGCAAGTCTCCCTAGATTCCGTTTATCTTGCTTGCTTGTGTGCTTTCTTGTGTGCATGTGTTTGAGTAAAAGGGGAGGGAATGTCCCAAGTTGTCTTCCGGACGTACAAACCATTTATTGGTAGTCGCTCGGGATTTCTTGGATTTTATGTATTCGAGATTTTGATCCCGTCCTCACTTTGGACTTGTGATCATCGCATTTTAACCTCGGGACTTACGTGATCGAGAGAAGGACTCTCTTTTATAGCCCAAAAATGAGGTTCTTTAGGAAGGAATGTCCTTAGCCCATCAATCCTACATCTTAAAACGATCGAGCTTATATGAATGCTTCATGCTCGTCTTAAGTGATAATCGGAGATATCGGGTTCAAGGTTATCCCTTTCTAAAGAGATTATGGCACCTTTAATGGAAGAAACGATGTAAATATAGGATCTTTACACCGGTCCGTTCCGAGGTTGCTAATGGGGACATGGGGTGTTGCATGTAAAAATGACATTTTTAGTGAAAAGATGACATTTTTGGGTTGCAAAGGATGCATTTGATTTGCAAAGGATGCATTTTGATGTAAAGAAGGGATCTTTATGCAAAGGATGCATTTTTATGTGGAAAATAGGGTTTAATACGCAAAGGATGCACAAAGGTTTCATTTTTGAAAGCAAAGGATGCTAAGTTCATGCAAAGAGATGATTTTTAATGCAAAGGATGCATAAAAATGGATTTTAGATGCAAAGGATGCACCTTTTTTATAAAGACATGATTTTTATATGCAAATGATGCATTTTGGATGTAAAGATTGCATTTTTATGAGCAAAGGATGCATAAAGATGATATTTTTATTATAAAAAGGGGGGTTTAGGTGCAAAGGATTCACCTTTTGATTCAAAGATTACATTTTTAATGGCAAGTGATGCCTATTTCATGCAAAGGGGGAAGGGGGATATGATAAAGATATGATCTTTAATGATAACTGCCAAGTCCCAAGCAAGATAATGACAATATATGAATGTAATGAGCAATTTAAATCACATAAAGCAAGTAAAATGCAAGGTTAAGGGAGTGAGAGGTTACCAATGGTGGTGGCCTCTTCTCCTTTGGATCTTGCTTGGTGGAAGGACCAACTTTGGAGGCCTCAATGGAGGAGGGAGATGGCTTCTTGACTCCTTCAGCTTCTTATTTTCGTAGGGACTCTTTGGGGGTTTTTATGCTGGAAAAACTGTGTATGGAAATGGGTAGAGGAAGCCTCTATTTATAGGCAGTCTGGATAAGACTAATGAAGCCGTGCGGCCAGAGGTCCTTGGCTAATGCAGCCTTGCGGCATTATCCACAATGACTCAGCATGTTTCTAGAATCATGCAAGGTGGCAATTCTAGAAGGTTTTTGTAATTAAGAAAAACGTGTTTCTTAATTACTAAGCCTTCCCTTCAGCCCTTAAATGGTTTGGAACAGTTCCGGAATTATTTCGGAACTCTAGGAAAGTCCGGGGAATTACCGGGAAATTTACCGGAATTGCCGGGGAAATTAACCGGAAGGCATGAGCCAGATTTGGGTACTTACAGAAGCCCCTCGGCAACGTCACTTGCAGGGCGAGTGGGGTTGTCGATAGAAAAGGATCCAATCTGGCGAATGCCGAGACGGATTGGGTGACCAAGGTGGTCGAGTGGCTGAACCTCTTGAAGGCTACCTACGTATCCCGAGTGGGAATCAAGCCAGGCCGTAGTTCTGAAAAGATCCGCTGAGGAATAGAGAAGAGAAAACTGGTCTCTTGCTGGGGAAATAAAAGAGAACATGACCTAGGAGGTCAAGCAATTGATCCTACTGGGAATATGCTAGAAGTGACCGATGTGGTCGGATATCTAGACCTCTATGAGGGGCTACTTCATCACTGAGGAGTGACGAAGGAATGGGGTGACCAAAGTGGTTGGATGGCTGGACCTTTTATAAAAGGCTACCTACGTATCCCGGAGGAATCAAGCCTTGGTCGTAGTTCAAGCATTACTATATAGGTTAGGAACGATGTCTAGGATCCTTGAAGGTTTTGACAATTAATGGAGGTTGTCACCTGATTGACAATTAATGGAGGTTGTCACCTGATTGACAATTAATGGAGGTTGTCACCTGATTGATAATTAATGGAGATTGTCACCTGATGAAACTAGAGCTTACGTCACTATCGAGGAGATAGAGGTAGCTAAAGTTTGGAAAACTTGAGCATACTTCACTATCGAGGAGATAGAGGTAGCTAAAGTTTGAAGAACTTGAGCGTACTTCACTATCTGTGATAGAGGTAGCTTAAGTTTAGAGAACTTGAGCATACTTCACTATCTGTGATAGAGGTAGCTAAAGTTTAGAGTTCTGACAATTCGGAGGTTGTCACCTAGCGTTATTCCGTTATAACGGATGTAACAGAGGCGACTGGGGAAGAAAGCTTATTTGCTTAAGAGATAAGGGATATCTTTTGAAAACGAAGTTATCTTGGTTAAGAGATAACGGGAATTACATGCCCAAGTGGAAAGTCCAGGGGCAAAAAGGTAATTTCTGGTTCAGAGCGAAAGAGGCCGCCCGGCATGAGATGGGGGCAAAAGAAGCCGTACGGCTAGAAGCCTGATTTTTCCAGATTATTTAAAACAGATTTAAACGGGCATTGGGCATTATTGCCGCCCTTAAACTGCCAAGAAAGAGAGAGAGAAGAGAGGAAGAATTTTCAAAATCCTTCAATCTTTTTGCCTTCATTGATTTAGGATGGATCCGGCGGGGAATCCAATGCCAAGGCAAGCTAGAAGTAACATCTCCGCGGCCGCGAGAAGGAGGAGAAAGGAGCTTGTCCGCACGGAGAGGAAGTATGACTTCCTTACACCTCCATCGGAGCTCTATCCGGGTAGAAGGGAGCACAAATCGACAAACCCTCAATCGGTTGGGGTAAGCTTTCTTAGTTTGCTCAATTCCGTCGATTTTGATTGAATTTTGATTGATTTAGGGCTTGACCCAAGATTTAGGAATTTTTCAAATTTTCCTAGGATTTTTGGATGATTTTGAAATCTTGATGATTAACCTATGAGGCTAAGGAGATGAAAGAATATGCATGTGCAATTTATGTGACAAAATAATGAGAATGACCCATCTTTTTTCGAAAATAAAGTAAGAGAAATAATTGTCTAAAATGTGACGGAGTCCTCGCATGTGCTAGAACTAGGTCAATTTTTGATTATGGATGAGAAAACGGGATTTTGGATGATGAAAAGGATTCATGCATGCCATTTTTGAGAAAAAATTAATGCTTATGTGCAAATAATTTTGAAAATTGTGATTTTGTGCTTAGGAAAGAAATGTGCTTGACATGATGAAAGACACGTTTTTCATGCAAAGGATGCTAGAAAGATTTTATGAATGATTTTCTTTTGAAAGTATGTGCACTTTTGAATATATGCATGCTTTTTTGAAAAAAACTGACACGTTTCTTTTGTTGTGCTTGTCTACAGGAGAACAAGTCTAGAGGGCCTTCTGAGGTCGCAGTAAAGCTGTGGGAGAGGATGCCCGATTTTGAGAAGAATGGGGCGAACCCTAAGCAGCTGGTGAGGGCTACCGGCTTGGATTTGTTTATTGAGGCCATCGGCAGAGGTATTCACATTACCTCGAAGAGCAAGGGCTTGGTCCAGGCCCTATACGAGTTACAGTGGGACACCACCCACATCTTTCATCTTAGGCAGGGAGGCGACGGTGACTCCGGCCGATTTTACTGCTATCACGGGCTTACAGTTCACCGGGAGGCCTGTGACTTGGAGGGACCATATCACGGTGGAGGAGTTCAGGGCTTTGGTCGGGTTTGAGCTTGTTCCCAAGGGGCTAGGAATGGAGATGAGGAACGTCGAAGTGGCAGTCCAGAACTGCATGCGGGACTTTGCTGCTAGTGAGGTGACTGCCCACCAGCTCGCTAGAGCCTTTGTGTGGTTGATGCTGTCAGTCACCATCTTTGCAAATTCTGGGACTCATGCTATGACTTGCCTCCTCGACTCTCTGGAGAATGTGGATGGGATTGGGACGGTCTCATGGGGCGAGGCCGGACTGGCAGAGCTGTACTTCTCCCTCGATCTGTACAGCCGGAATAAGGCTGCTTCTATGGACTGCTTCTCTTTTGCTCTTGAGGTAGTCTCATTTTCTTTTCTCTCTTACTTTTCTGTCTTAAGACTTTTTATGAAAGAAAAAAATGACCCTTTTCATGTTTTGAACATGCAGGTCTGGTTTTGTGAGGTGATCGGGTTCTTTCCGTGGAACCAACAGAGCGATGTCACCATCTTTCCCGCTATGATCCGCAGGAGGGGAGATGCGAGAGATAAGTTCACCGGGAAGACCCGGATCACTTTTGATTACAAGATGGTGAGGCCAGTTATCAACAGAGATGGGCACGATGGAGTGGACTTCTACCCATGGGGCAGGTATCCAGAGATTTTGCTAGGAGAGGCCGTGGAGGCGACGAGGCAGAGGAGATGGTTGGCTGGGCGACATGTGATGTCATCTATCCGGGGATCGATTTTCTAGGCAGCATGGCCATGTCCCTCCATTGGACGCCATTACTCCCCAGGATCCTCCAGCACGGATGCTACAGCCCAGGGATTGGTCGGAGGATGACATTGCTAGATATCAGGCAGGCGTGGCCGCCGAGGAGTATTTTGATCTGGATACCCCATATGCTGTGTTTGTGGAGCAGCGACTGAGGACGCCACAGAAGCTAGTGAAGCTGGCGGTCACTCAGGGATATGGGGAGGACGAGCCTTCTGATCCGCCGATCCCTCCTGCGCACCTTTCATATGTGGTCCACGGAGTACCCAGGAGGTTGAGGATACCTGTCCCCGACGCTAGGGAGCCCCAGTATACCTTGCCGCCAAACAGCACTGTAAGTACACTTTAGGGTCTTTTCCCTCTTTCAGATTTCTTTGCTTTTTGCAATTCTGAGATTTTCTTCTCTTTTTCTCAGGTTCCAGCTCGCACTTACGACAGGTTGGTCAGGCAGAATAGGGGCTGGAAAGACATGTGTCGGTCCCTTCTGAGGAAGGCTGCTGCACTTCAAAGGCGGCGGACGTGCGAGAGCCCAGGCGCAAGAGAAGGCATGTCGGGGGCACAGCATCTACCTCATCGGCTTCAGAGTACTCTTCCAGTGCCATGCCTCGGGGACGGGGACCCAATGCTGACATCTTGGAGCAGCTGGCTGAGTACGAGCACGACAATGTCCACCTTTCAGATGTGAGTGACACGGAGGACTTGATGAGAGAGGCAACTGTTTATGAGCTGAGCAGCGATGAAGAGGAAGGATCGGAGGCCTAGGAGGTCTCTAGAATTGATTTAGGAAGAAAACAAACAATGAACAAGTTTTATGCACATTTTGTTTATTTTTTGCTTTATTTGGGCGCCGATGGGGCGAAAACAATGTATTACTATTTTATTTGCTTTTCTTATTTATGCTTTATTAATTTGCATATTACTTGAGTCTCGGGGCAGTTTTTTGCTTGGAATCGGGGCTGAAACTGGGCCAAAATGATATATAATGATATATAAATGCTTGGATGGTCTTTGAACATGTTTTTTGCACAGGTTTTGGTTGGAAAAGTGGGGTGAAAACTCCCTTTGGGCAGCAACTTGGTTGCTGCAGATTTGCCATTTACATCAGGTAAATGAAGCCGTGCGACATGGTCTCTTGAGCAAATAAGGCCGTGCGGCTCACAGTTCTGTCTGGACTGGTTATTTTCAGAATAAAACCAAGGCTTGGCCATTTCATTTCATTTTCAACTTAGACTTGTCCCAACTGTTCCCAGAGCACATATTGGACCTAAAGACACCACCTTTGATCATTTTGCGATGGAGAATCCCGTTAGATTGCAAAGGGGGAAAAGAGACCGCTTTCTATCCGATCTTCAGTCTTGGGTGAGATATAACTTCCAATCTCACAAAGGGGTGCTTGATTCTACCTTCAAGATCAAGTCTTTATGGCATTTGAGGGATCTCCCGCCCTATTGGGACCTTTTGAGAGTAGCAGCAAAGTTTTGGGACGTCCGGAGACATGTTTACTGCTTTTCTTACAATGAGATTGTCCCAACGCATGAAGACTTCCGAGCCTTGATTGGGGGTCCAGAATTTGAGGCTATATCGATTCCGCTGATCGAAGACGTGCCGGTGGCGGCAAAGCTTGCATCTTTTCTACAGATTTCTCTGGGAGAGGCTGAGGAAATGATGATAGCCCTGGATAGGATTGACCTTTCTGACATCCCGGGCAGGTTTGGGTCTCCGGCTATGGCTGCGACCACGGTGGCTATGGATGCCTTTATCCTCTGCATATTTTCTTCTCTGTTCACCGCTGAATCCGTGGGGATCTGTCATGGTGGTCTCTTAGACATGGTCAGAGATTGCAGGGCTGGGAAGGACATTGTCCCACTGGTTTTGGGGGAGACTTTGCATGGCATTGACAGGATGGCTAGGGAGACCATTTCATGAGGTGCAGGAGCCCGGTGTGCGTACTTTATGGGCTGCAGGAGAGGCTTGGGGCTTTGCCGGGGGCTTTGCCGACTCGGTGCCCTTGGGTGATTTCTCGGAGAGGTGCACCTCGACGGCGGGACCAGGGTAGGCTGGGAGCCGATGATGGCTAGGTTATCCACTTCGAACATCCGCTGGTGGGTACCTCACTGGAGGTTGCAGACCAGGAGGATATTTCAGGAGTCCTACATAGTGAGGGTTCCGGGGTTCTGCTGGTCATCCTTCTACATACCCTGGCTTGGTATCCAGGCAGTTCGGGGCCTTACAGGAGCCATTGGGCGATTAGGAGGACATCCGTACCATGGAGGTGGTGCCATTTAATATGAGAGATCCAGCCAACTTCTCATTCTTCTTGAGGGCTTGGACTTACGCTGCTTTTCCACCCAGGGCTATCTTCAGGAGCAGGAAGAGTACCATCTTGACCATTGTTTACTTGGATTGGTACGAGAGGGAGATGGGAGCGACTCAGGTCATATTGGGGGAGAGACGTCAGGCTTTATTGGGAGGCGGCTGCGACTCGAGTAGGACTACGAGGGAGGCGAGGCTAAGGCGAGTCGCCATAACCAGTCGGATGACCGGAGCAGAGATATGGAGTCTCGATACAAGAGATTTTCCGAGGTCGCTCCTTTGACTGAGGCTCAGAGGGAGGAAGTGCGGACTCGTGCTCGGGTAGAGAGGGCACTTATTGACATAGGTTTGATGGAGGCTCCGGAGATCGGAATGAGGGAGACCGACATTATAGAGAAGAAGAGAAAGAACACTCGACGGGGTCGAGGTAAAGGGAAGAAGACCAAAGAAGACTCAGCGAATGACGCACGGATCTTTTCTTAGGATTCCCTTATTGCCATTTTGCAAACACAGTAGTTTTATTAGGCATTTTATTGTATTTTAGATCTTTGTAGCAGGTTAGCAGAGTCAAGAGTAGACCGTGCTTGAACTCATCAAGAAGTTTTTAACTTGTAATGAACAAGAAACATTATCTTTGGAATTAATCAAGACACATTTTATGAAAACTCAAATGTCTTATTGATTTGCTCAGGACCCGTCTTATGAAAACTGGAATATCCTTTATTATTTATTGTTTAGGACACATTTCATGGAAACTTAATCGCCCTTTTTATTATTTAGACCGAACCATAAATGGCTGCCTACGTTCCCCTTTTACAAGAAAGACTAAGGGGCTCAGGTCTTCGTAGTTCATTCTAGTGAACTCTTTTTTCTACTTTTTTTATGTGCAGCCCTGTTTTTTGCCTAGACCGCCCTTTTTGGGTTTTCAGCCTAGTTGGGCATTACTCTTTTTGCACTAAGATTTTTCTTTTTTTTTTTTATGTGCAACCCTGTTTTTGCCTAGACCGCCCTTTTTGGGTTTTCGGCCCTAGCCGGGCATTACTCTTTTGCACTAATATATTTTTTTCTTTTTTTTTTTTATTTCTTAGACATAGTACCTTCGGAGCTTATCACCGTTATTTGGGTGGACAAAGGGATTGCCGTCCAGTGTCCGCAAGTTTCATGGCTCCTCCCGATAGTATCTTACGCACCACATACGGGCCGATCCAAACGGGTTCCCATTTTCCCGAGGGATTGTCTCCGGTAGGGGGCTTCACTTTCAACACTAAGTCACCCTCTTTGATGTCCCCGGCCTTGAACTTTTTGTCAAATGCTTTGGCCATTCGCCTACGATAGGCTTGGGTATGCTCTATGGCTTTAAGCCTTCTTTTGGCCAACCTTCTTCATCTCTCTGGTGACTCTCCATCTTTGAGGAAGCTGGTAAATTTGATTGTACCACGGTTCCTTGATAGGCTCGGGTCCCAGGTCTACTTCACAACAGAAAGCTGGGGCTTCTCTTCTACCCACTCTGAAGGGTTTTATGTCTTTTCCCTCGGGGATCTCTACCAGTGAGGCTAAAGTAGCGAGGGCATCTGTGAATCTGTTCTTTTCCCTTGGCAAGTTGTGGAAAGTTACTTCTCTGAACTGTCCAGTCAACTCCTCTATATGGGCATGATACCGCTGAAGATTAGGATCCATAGTCTTCCATTTGTTGGAGACCTGGTTGATGATCAGGGCTGAGTCTCCATAAACTTCGAGCTCCTTTACATTCCTTTCTAAAGCAGCCTCTAAACCAGCAATGCAGGCTTCGTACTCGGCAACATTGTTTGTGGTAGGGAAGTTCAACTTGAGAGCTATGTGTGTATGCTCATCTTTCGGATCGACCAGTAGCATCCCTACGCCATTTCCTCTTTTGTTAGCAGCTCCATCAAAGAAAAGCTGCCATCGGTTTTCAGGCTCGACTGCGAAGATCCCTTCATCTGGGAATTGGGGTTCAGGCCTACGGTCCTCATTACTGGGGAAGTTCGCCAGATGGTCCGACAATGCTTGACCCTTAATGGCCTTTTACGGTCACGTAGGCGATGTCGTACTCGCTAAGAAGAAGGACCACTTTGCTAGACGCATCGAGAGAGAAGGCTTATCGAAGATGTACTTGATGGGGTCCATTTTTGAGACCAAGTTCACAGGTGGGCTTGCATATAATGCTTCAACTTGCCGACTACCTAGACCGATCTGCACAAGTCTTTTCACATGCGGAGTAATTGAGCTCACTTCCCTGCAGCCTTCCAGTGACAAAGTAAATGGCATTCTCTATCCGAGAGTCTTTCTTCTCCCGAGCAAGCATAGCCCCAACCGCCGTATCGGTGACAAGTGAGATAGAGCGTAAGAGGTTTCGTCTATGTGGGGGCATAAGATCGAGGATGTACTAAGTATGCTTTGATCTCGGTCAAAGGCATCCCGGCATTCTTCGGTCCACTCTATATCTACATTCTTCTTCATGAGCTTGAAGATGGGCTCGCACATAGTGGTCAACCGATTGACGAAACGGCCGATGTACGAAGTTTGCCCATAAAGCTCTTGACTTACGTCCGAGTTTGAGGTGCCCTCATGTCCATAATGGCTTTGATCTTTCAGGGGTCGACTTCGATACCTCGCTCCGTGACCATATACCCAAGCACTTTTCCCCTTGTTACTCCGAAGGTGCATTTAGTAGGGTTTAGTCTCATGGAATGTTGTCTCACCTCTCAAAGAACTTTCGCAGTCAACAAAGTGCCGCCCATTCTCGCCTTTGGAGTGGATTATCATGTCGTCTACGTAGACCTCAATCTCCTTGTGGATCATGTCATGGAAAAGCGCGGTCGCCGCCCTTTGATAAGTAGCCCCGGCGTTCTTGAGCCCAAATGGCATTACCGTATAGCAAGCAGTTCCCACGGTGTGGTGAAGGTCATCTTTTCTTGGTCTTCTTCGGCCATCTTGATCCGATTGTAGCTCGCAAAGCCATCAACGAAGGATTTGACTTCGTAGTTGGCGGTGGAGTCCACCAGATGTCTATGTTTGGCAAGGGGTAATCATCTTTGGGGCCGGCCTTGTTCGTATCCTTGAAATCCACACAGCCGCACCTTCCCATTGGCCTTGGTGACGGTCACAATATTGGACAACCATGTCGGATATTCGATGACTCGATGAATCCTACCCGCAAAGTAGCTTCTCAATTTCTTCTTTGACCTGTAGAGACCACTCGCTTGATTTTCCTCAATTTCGCTTTACCGGCTTAGCATCCGGTGCTAGAGGGATTCTCGTGCTCCACTATTGAACCTGCCTAGCCCCGCATATCCTTGTACGACCATGCAAACACGTCCATGTATTCTCTCGAGCAGATTAACCGATCCGTCCCGTTCAACCCCCCGGAAGAAGTTTCCAATCTCGTGTCTCTTTAGGTTCCTCGACAAGCACCCAAGTTCACACTTGTCAAAACCTCCTCGGCGGCTTGGGCCCGGTTTTTCCTCTTTTTCCGAAACCTCGCTTAAAGATTTCTTTAATGTATTGTTCGTTTAGTGTGTTTGCATCTTGTTCAAATGATTCATTATTAACTCGTTGTTAAGTTTTGAGTTAATTTATCATTTGTTAAGTTGGCAATAAGGGGATAATCGAAAGATCTCGTCATTTCATTCAAAGCAAGAGGAAAGATGACATCGATTACATATTGATAATCCTCGGGCGTGAGGCCTTCGGATGACTCGAGGACTCGGAATTCAAAGATTCCCGACTCAACCGTATGGACAACAGGTGTTTGACACGACCGGGTTGAGAAGGACGGGGTACCAATCTAAGCTCCGCGATCATTTGCCGTCGGCCGGCTATCGGCCCCGAGAATGTCTCCCAATTCTTCAACGGCATCTCTGTCTTAGTTACCAAAGTGCGGGGATCGAAAGGATCTTCACCACCGTCTCCAATTACGGCAACTACCTCATCATCTCGAGCCGAAGTCGATCAAACTGGATCCGTGCTTCTTCATCAAACAACTTTTGCAAGCCCCACTCATTGTCTTCACTATTGGCGGCTTCTATCCGCCGATCTTCGGAAGAGCTAACTCAAAGGCGGAGAAGTCCATTACCCCTGATGTCGACTCTTTGACACTTTGTCTGAATTTTCTTTGAAGACATACTCGCTCGAACGGTAGTGGTAGCCCTGTGAATGTCCGGCAAGTCAAGGAACATCCTTCGAACAGGTTTGCTGGTTTTCTCCTAACCTTCTCAAGGTTTTCCCGGAAGGGTTCTCCTCGGGGAGGTCCGATGGTCACTTTCATCGTATTGAGTCCCACCTTTTGTAAAGTAATGGGTCGGGGGGATAAACCTGTAGGGATAGAGCTGGACCCCTTTAGCTTTTCTCGCCATCCCGAGAGTTCGGTTTGTATCCCAATCCATATCTCGGTAGTCTGTCCTTTACATCAATGATGGTATTGCGACCACCGGAGTCTTCTCGCCCAATCCAAGCCCCTAAGATAACCCATTTTTCTCATCATTCTCATGGCCGGAGGAATTTTATCGGAAGTAGTGGTGAGGTCGAGCAACACACTTGTGCTTTGGAAGAAGCTACGGAGAATCCGGTCAAGGCAAACCCTTCATCATCATGCTTAATTTCCAATATCGGGATACCTCCAAAGGCTGGTTCCTTCCACCGTGACACTATCTCCATAGATGGTGGTGATAGTCCCATCACTAGACCGAAATTTGACACATTGGTGCGAGTAGAGGCCACTCCGTTTATCCGGTGGATCCAAGGTCGCCCTAGCAAAGCAAGAACGAGATCGGAATGTCAATCACTTGGAAGTCAACGTCCATGACCTTTTTCCCGAACCACAACTTGAGAGTAGCAATCCCCAAAACCGATCGTGCAAAGTGGAGTCATAGGCCTTAATAGTCGACTAGAAGGCTTCAAATCAGAGGCTTCAAATCCAATAAGTCCATCATCTTTGGCCGGGCAAGACGTTCATTGCGGACCCTCCATCAACTAATACCCGTGGCAACCGACGTTCTTCCAAGCGGATTGTGATGTAAAGGGGTTCGTTATGACTAGCCCCATACTTTGGCATGTCCAAGTCGGTGAAGGTAATGATGTTTCCATAGTGGATACTTCCAATCATTTGGACGACCTCATCCGGGGTGACATCTATGGGCACCATGGTCTTGGCCAAACTTTCTTCTAGCTTCACTTATGAGGGTATGAAGAGGTTAACAAGGACCACAAGGAGATATTGGCACAGTACACTTCAACCGAGTCGACGGGATCCTCCTTGTCGAGTCCGGCTTTTCTCGCTTCGGCTTATAGGGTCTTTTGTCTCGTTTTTGGCTCGTAGACGGCATTCCTTTTATCACCCTTAGGCCGTTCAACACTCATCCGTCCTGGACCGAGTCATCACATAGACATTAGACTTCTCGGATCATCATTCCTACCGGAGGATTCTCGTCGCCTCTTTCAAAGTGAGAGGCGGGCTCTTGCCGGCGTATGGTCAACTCTGCTGATTAATCTGATTAACCGCACTGCTGGAGGCATAGGCGGCTTCCCGAATCTGATTCCAAGTTACTGGCTTTCTGACTTTTTCCGAGTTCTGACTCCTTAATTGGCTCAACAGTCGGCTGGTTTCAACTTCACCCTCCTCATTTAAAGCCTTCACAGTCTCATTCAAGCTTTTCAAGGTCAACATGCAACAAGAATTATCACCTTTAGAGTTTGGAGTCTGATGAATGGCTTCCTCATCCGGACCTAGCAACTTTTTCAACAGAGTGGGATCACATTCCTCATCACTGCCAAGCATGTCCCTCCTTTCTCTAGGGGTTAGTTTTCTGACGACATCTTTAACATTGGCCAAGAATTTTCTGAAGTGGGAAATTCCATCATCGAGAAGGATTTCTGCGGGGTCAAACCTTATGGCGGGTTCCTGTTCTTTACTGTCGGGAAGGTTCTCTGGGCTTTTCGGCATCTGGGCTAACTACTCCTCTACCGTTCCTTCTGGCACTTCGACTGTGTCTTCCTCGGTATGACTACAGTAACTCTCATGAGAACTCTCGTCTTGACTCTGATGACCAATGAGGGCAAACGCAGGTCGGGATACTTGGCGCCATATAAGAGGTATCTTGGACCCTTCCTCGACTTGGGAATTACTAAGAAAACATCGCTGTCATCATAGGATATAAAGGGGACCGGGGTCGCTTCAAATTTTAGGACTCTTTCCAAGGCATCCATACACTCTTCTTCAGACAAGGTCTCAGGGGTGATTCTCAGCACTGCAATGGAGTCTACTCTTCCCGATGGGGGTTTAGCTTCAACGATGCTTACATGTTCTAGATCGGCGGGCGGAGCCCACTTCCCTCTTTCAGCTAAAGCTTCAATCAAGTCCCTCCATTCACCGACCAAGTCTTTGTAAGGAGTATTGAACTCTAGGATGTAAAATTCGTATGCTGCCTCATCTGAGCTTGCATCCTCTTTCCTTTTCGAACCTTCACACAAGCTACAGGCGCATTTTGAAGTGATACCATCCCCTATTCCAGGTCCGTGGTTTTCCACTTCATCTTGCTCTCCGAATTTCACTTTGGTCGACTCCAAGTTCATTCCTTCTACTGAACTGTCATCATCACTGTAAATCCATCCATTCCTGTTCTCATTTCCGACTGATTCTTCACTACCACTGTCTGGGAGATAGGCAAATTCACAGGCGTTGACAAAGTTAGAAAGGTCAGGCTGGTACTGGAATTTTACGGTAGGGAGATTTGGCTCAGGCTGAGAGAAGGGAAAGAGTCCCACGGGGTAATGCAGGGGCTGCATGATTGGGATAGCTGTGGCGAAGCTAGGTCTCATCTGAGGAGGAGAGGGTGTCGGGACCCTGATGGCTTGAGACATCGGGAAGGACTGAAAAGGGACAGTCTTTGGCAAAGGATCATATGTGACTGGAGGAGGGCATTTGTTATAGGCTAGCTCTTCTTCCCTAGTCATCTGGTTACCCAAACCAAGCATCGTTTCCGTCGAATCAGCCATTCTCGACTCTCTCGGGACCGATAAAACCGAGGATTCTCGCGAACCTGTTCGAGAATTCTGCGCTAACAAGTCGCTGACCCGGTGTTCTCACCCACTTCTTTCTCGCTGGGAAAGGGATAGGAGAGGTTTAGACTCGGGGTAGGTGTTTAGGCTGAAGGCTCAAGCAATATGCAAATTAGGAATCTTCCAGTTTACTTAAAACAGTGTCTTTTATTAATTTCTATTTGGTTGGAAAAGGGGATTTTCCCTTCTTTTTCGCAACTACTCTAGATCCTGGATCAGTGGGTTCCGTCACTACGTCTATAAGTCCTTCGTATTCCACCTGTATTTCGACCTCCCACGGTGGACAGCCCCAGGCGAGGGTCCTATAGGGCACGCGGATCCCACCGACCGAGAGAGAAGAACGCTCCTAACGGGTCTAGCGGGTCATAGGAACTTTTAACGCACGAGCGATGCGAATTATAGTCAAGGCAATATCGGGAAAGTCTCGTCTTTCAGCCTTGATAGAATTTCAGCAGAATTTCGCTTGCGCGATTGACGTTTTGACTTTTCAGTAATGTCCGAGAAGATAATAGGCATGGGCCGGGCGGTAAAAGACGGATGACACAGTGTCACATTGAACTTCGCTGCATATGCCGTGCGTGAGTCAAAATCGAAGTCAATGCCGGGTCAAGATCTTGCCAATTTTTCCTTGTCGGAATTTTGGCAGAGCTTCGCTTGAGCGAAAGATCTTTGGATTTTTTGGCAAAGACTCGGTCTCAACTCTTACGTATTCCATGCAGGTCAAGGTCAAAGTCAATGTCGGAGTCAAGATTCTACCAATTTTTCCTTGTCGGAATTTCGGCAGATTTTCGCTTGAGCGAGAGATCTTGACTTCCGTTATGAACTAAGGCTTGACCTTTACGGGGATACGCAACTGAGCTATATGACACGGACTAGACCAAAAACCAACCAAAAGTCACGGTTTTTTGAAATGTGTGACACGGACTGTGCATTGGTCGACACTGGCTGCCATGGGGAGTTTTGGGTGATTCCGTGCGCGCCCGGGAGCATCGTAAGACTGTCCGTGACTGCAACAGAACAACCACCCCGGGTTAAAGGGACGTGCGTGCAAAGTGTACAGGATATATAAGGTGCGCGTAGTGTTCGGTCTCCTATAAATGTTCCTTTTTGAGTTAAAACAGAGATTTTCATAAATGTGTTTTAAAGGAATGATTTTTGAGACGGGGGAGAATGCAACAGTTAAGCACGTAAATTTTCTGGGAGCCCCAGTCAGTCTTGGAACTAAGTAGCCCCAAGCTACCAGGACTGCCAGATTAGTCTCAATTTTTCCTGGTGGAATTGCCACTGAGGTCGCCCGGTCAGAATCCAAGGAGGATTGAGCCGTACGACTGCATGGATCAATTTTCCAGGTTCCACTCCTTTGCTATTTTCGGGTTGTTTCCCGTTCAAAGTATGCACAAATCCCAAGATGCAAATGATGCAATGCAAGGCAAAGAAAGCAAGCAAAATAAACGGAATCCGCGATGGGAGTCTAACCCGCTCAAAGGGAAAAGCTTTCTTTTACTTTTTTTTCGAAAAGTGATACCGGTACGTGGGATTGTTAGACCACCGTTTATCCCAAGCCCCGGGTTAGGGAGCGATACAGGAAGGTTAAGTGGTTTCCACCTATATATCAAGTATCGTTTTATTTTAAAAAATGAAAGCTTTTCTCCTTTGGGATCTCCCCAGCGGAGTCGCCAAACTGTGAATGTGTGCCCAATTTTTTGTTGGATTCACGAGAGTTTGAAGACATCCGGTTTAATTTGAAAAACGGAGTTGCCATGCCATTTTGATTTCCTCAAAACTTTGAAAAAAAGGATTTATGGGTTCGGAGGTTAAGTTACCCCTTGGGAAGAACGGATCGTCGTTCACCCAAGGTGCCTTGCCGTAGCAAGTCTCCCTAGATTCCGTTTATCTTGCTTGCTTGTGTGCTTTCTTGTGTGCATGTGTTTGAGTAAAAGGGGAGGGAATGTCCCAAGTTGTCTTCCGAACGTACAAACCATTTATTGGTTGTCGCTCGGGATTTCTTGGATTTTATGTATTCGGGATTTTGATCCCGTCCTCACTTTGGACTTGTGATCATCGCATTTTAACCTCGGGACTTGCGTGATCGAGAGAAGGACTCTCTTTTATAGCCCAAAAATGAGGTTCTTTAGGAAGGAATGTCCTTAGCCCATCAATCCTACATCTTAAGACGATCAAGCTTATATGAATGCTTCATGCTCGTCTTAAGTGATAATCGGAGATATTGGGTTCAAGGTTATCCCTTTCTAAAGAGATTATGGCACCTTTAATGGAAGAAACAATGTAAAGATAGGATTTTTACACCGGTCCGTTCCGAGGTTGCTAATGGGGACATGGGGGATGCATGTAAAAATGACATTTTTAGTGAAAAGATGACATTTTTGGGTTGCAAAGGATGCATTTGATTTGCAAAGGATGCATTTTGATGTAAAGAAGGGATCTTTATGCAAAGGATGCATTTTTATGTGGAAAATAGGGTTTAATATGCAAAGGATGCACAAAGGTTTCATTTTTGAAAGCAAAGGATGCTAAGTTCATGCAAAGAGATGATTTTTAATGCAAAGGATGCATAAAAATGGATTTTAGATGCAAAGGATGCACCTTTTTTATAAAGACAGGATTTTTATATGCAAATGATGCATTTTGGATGTAAAGATTGCATTTTTATGAGCAAAGAATGCATAAAGATGATATTTTTATTGTAAAAATGGGGTTTTAGGTACAAAGGATGCACCTTTTGATTCAAAGATTACATTTTTAATGGCAAGTGATGCCTATTTCATGCAAAGGGGGAAGGGGGATATGATAAAGATATGATCTTTAATGATAACTACCAAGTCCCAAGCAAGATAATGACAATATATGAATGCAATGAGCAATTTAAATCACATAAAGCAAGTAAAATGCAAGGTTAAGGGAGTGAGAGGTTACCAATGGTGGTGGCCTCTTCTCCTTTGGATCTTGCTTGGTGGAAGGACCAACTTTGGAGGCCTCAATGGAGGAGGGAGATGGCTTCTTGACTCCTTCTGCTTCTTATTTTCGTAGGGACTCTTTGGGGGTTTTTATGCTGGAAAAACTGTGTATGGAAATGGGTAGAGGAGGCCTCTATTTATAGGCAGTCTGGATAAGACTAATGAAGCCGTGCGGCCAGAGGTCCTTGGCTAATGCAGCCGTGCGGCATTATCCACAATGACTCAGCATGTTTCTAGAATCATGCAAGGTGGCAATTCTAGAAGGTTTTTGTAATTAAGAAAAACGTGTTTCTTAATTACTAAGCCTTCCCTTCAGCCCTTAAATGGTTTGGAACAGTTCCGGAATTGTTCCGGAACTCTAGGAAAGTCCGGGGAATTACCGGGAAATTTACCGGAATTGCCGGGGAAATTAACCGGAAGGCATGAGCCAGATTTGGGTACTTACAGCTGCCGGAGCGGTTTATGTGTGATGACGAGAGTGACGTCTCGTGGGATGCATTTGCCTTGTGCGTGATAGCGACGCTTTTCATGGTTGGCTCCCTTGGGGTATGCGACGGCGCTTTGCTGGATGTGGTAGGGCACTGCAGAGCTGGAGAGGATATTGTTCCGTTGGTGCTGGGGGAGACCCTTCACGGCATTGATCGTCTGGCGACTGGAGATAGGTTTATGAGAGGGGGAAGCCCCGCTTTGCTCACCTTGTGGCTGCGAGAGAGACTTCAGGCTATGCCCGAGGCTCCGGCGTCGTTTAGCCCGTGGACATTTGCTCAGCGTCCTCTTAAATTGGATATGGATCAGTCCGCCTGGGAGAGATGGATGGAACATCTTAGCACGCATCAGATCCGTTGGTGGGTTCCGCATTGGGGGATTGAGACTAGGAGAGCCTTTCAGGAAGGGTCCTGTGTTGTCAGAGTTCCAGGTTTGTCTTGGTCCTCCTTTTACATTTCATCGCTTGTTTCCCGGCAGTTCGGGATGAGGCAGGAGCCTTTGTTGGGCTGGGATGACCTTGCCACTGCGGAGGTGGCTCCTTTCTGTATGGCAGCTCCAGGTGCTCTTTTGTATTTTCTGAGGGTACGGAAGTATTCCGCTTTTCCTCCTGTGGTGCTCCTTCGACGTCGGGAGAGCGTTGTATTGACTACCGAGTACCTGGATTGGTACGAGCAGCGTGTTGAGCAGTCCCAAGTGGTTTTGGGGAACAGGCGCGAAGCGATTCTGGGGCCCAATTGCTGTCGCAGCTATTGCCTTAGGAGTGCCGAAGCCTGGTCTGACCCTCAGGATGTTACGGAAGACACTTTGTTTCACTAAGAGACCAGAGTTGACCTATTGACGGAGAGAGGTCCTCTTTTACAGACTCGCAGGGAGGAGATCCGAGCCGAAGCATGGGCGAATGAAGCCCTGTGAGTTACTGGATTATTTGACTCTATGGGGAGGACCCCTAATCTCGGACTGGGAGATGCAGAGCTGGCTCGCGTGGAGCGAAAGAAGACTCGCCGGGGACGAGGGAAGTGTTGGTGTAATGCCCTAGGCTTTAGTTATGTTTAACTGAAAACCGTTATGTATCATCTTTATCGTTTATGTTTATTATTTGATTATTATATAGTTTGCATATTTATTGTAATAATCTCCGTCCCTAATTATTAAGAGAATAATTAGTATAATTGTCAATGGATAATCATATGATGATTATATGCATAGAGATGCACATTGAAATTATGGGTACTTGTTAGAGAACAAGTGACTGGACTTGACCCGTATGAGATTTATGTCATGGTCAAATGTCATAAATCTCATAAGGTTACTTCATTTAGTCCCTAGACCTGAGATTATCATGACCTTACATATGATGAAAAGTTATGTTTGATTTTAGTCAAACGGTATCTTAACATGATATCTATAAAGGCTATCTTTGGCATGATCGGATTCATGATGGGAAGGATGATAAGTCAAGATGGAATTTGTCCCTCAAAAGAGAGATGTTTTGCTTGGGCCCCTCGATGAGTGATAATGATGAAAGCGTGTGGCCACACCCCAATATGATTGGATTATCATTATACTCAAGATCGAGAAAGCATTGAACAAATACAAGTTGACGTGGACCATGACTTGTGTTCAATATAACATCGTGAGACAAAGGGAGAAATGGAAGTGTACCATTGGAAACGTGAACTCTTACGTTGTGTTATTTGGGTGGACATAATGGCTTGCTAGAGTCCGCTTATGTCTTATGAGGGTCGATATGATCGGACTCATTGCCAACATAATACAATCCTATTGGGTCACACACAAATAGAATGAGTTGGTTGAACCAAGGGAAGAATGATTGAGAGTTTCGTATTTGGCAACTTATGTCACGCGACATAACTAGCCACCGGCTAGTTATGTCACGCGACATAACTCAGCCACCGGCTACTTATGTCGTGCGACATAACTAGCCACGTACGCTTTTTTGACACTGTTCTCCTAATTCGATTAGGAAACATATTTACACTAAAGTAGTATAAATATGTGAGGTCCGTCAACCCTAAGGTCCGGCCGAAATTTTCAAGGGAAAATCATAACAAAAATACTCTCAATATTCTTCCATAAGTTTTAGGAATCTAGCAATTCCCAACCCGAGAATTGTTCTTGACATTCATATTTGTGTGGAT
This sequence comes from Adenophora triphylla var. japonica, assembly GCA_022495995.1. Classification (NCBI taxonomy): domain Eukaryota; kingdom Viridiplantae; phylum Streptophyta; class Magnoliopsida; order Asterales; family Campanulaceae; genus Adenophora; species Adenophora triphylla. The sequence continues at coordinate 352,919 of JAFEMH010002093.1, forward strand.
TACAAAAGAGGGTCTTAGTTTTGTTCAAACAAATCAAAGACCTAGAGTTCAAATCAAGATCCAAAGGAGTTGAAGATTCAAGATTTGAAGATCAAAAGTTTGTGATTACGAATCACATAATTATCCGTTCGATAGCTCAAGACCGGAAAGCAATTTAGGTTGGTAAATTCTATCTCATAGCAATTCAATTTAATCGTATAGAACGGATCTTAGGGCTTGGGTTTTGTGTTAATTTTATGCTTAATTCCGCCGCGCATGGATCCATAAAACCCAACAAAGGGTATCGTAGCCCCGTTCGTATGGTTAAGTTTGAATTAACATGCTAGAATGATTATATAAATTGTTTATATGTTCGTTGCATGTTTTTGTATGCGATAGAATTTTGATTGTTTATGTGAAACAATGTGAAAATCGTTTACGAATTATGTTGAATTAAATCAGAAAAGGGTTGTTTTATATGATTTAATTGCATGTAATCCGAATTGATTGAAATCTGAAATCTCGCGAATCGGCTACCTATGTCGTGCGACATATTAAGCCAAAGGAGGAAATCTCGGTAATCTGCCGCTTATGTCACGCGACATAACTAGCCACCGGCTAGTTATGTCACGCGACATAATAAGCCAAAACCGGCGTAATCAGCCTTGTTCAATTTTTCTCGCTATTCCGTGATTGTGTTTACAATCCGATATGTTCATATGAAAACTGGATGTTATAAAATTGAGTTTATAAGTCCGCGATAGATTGATTCATTGATATACATGATTAATTGATTAAAATGTGATTTTAATAATTATTGCAATGTATATGAAAATCTGGATGTTATAAAATTGAGTTTATAAGTCCGCGATAGATTGATTCATTGATATGCATGATTAATTGATTAAAATATGATTTTAATAATTATTGCGATGCATGTTTTATTTGTTCTTACATGTTAAGAATTTTTTTTTTAAATTAGATGTTTAGTTGAAACATGATATTTAGTTTCCTAATATGTTTAGATTTAGACATTGTAAATTTTGGATCTTATGATTGTTTATGGAAACAAGTCATAAATACGCGAAATTTAAAAGGAAACTAATTGTTTATAAAAGGTAGTGATTATCTTGCCAAATCATAATTGATTTCTAATTGTGCATGACTAGGTGAGTTCTGTCTAAGGAAGAGTTGGTACTTAAGAAGTCCTTGTGGCTCACCTATCTTCCGGGAACTTACCCGGTGCATGATTATGACTATCTTTGCCGATATGCTTATAATCTACCTTAAAGAACCTTCATTTAACTTTTAAGTTCTTTTATGCCAATTCATGATTAAACACTTGAGACCACTCGGATAGTTTTGGGTGGGCTTGCCATAGCAAGGTACTTTGATTCTATTCCGTTTGCGAGCAAGATGAGGAAATGGTGGTTCCTATACGTTTAATATGAATGAACTTAATTGGGTTATCAAAATGGTTTTGGACCCAAGGCATAAGATGAGATTAAAATATGCTTAGACATATGATGTCTTAAATAAATCTCATAAAAGATCCTAAGAGTCATATACGATATGATTGATGTTTTCTACCTAATTAGTTTAATCTTGAGCGGTGCGCCATAGCGTACTTGAGATTAAATTAAAGATGGATCTTAGTCCTAAGAGTCATATACGATATGATTGATGTTTTTCTACCTAATTAGTTTAATCTTGAGCGGTGCGCCATAGCGTACTTGAGATTAAATTAAAGTTGGATCTTAGCCCATTAAATGCATATTATGCTTATTTGCATTGGAAGGTGTATGATTTAGTGGGAGTATTTGTAAAATACACTATTTGCTCTTAAATGATAAATGTGTTGATATTGATATGTGTTCATATAATTTGTATATTTTGTTGTAGAAGTAGCATTACATAATGATAATTGCGATTCGTCCTTATGAAGGACAAAGTTTGAAAGGAACGATACATATAATTCTGATTGGATCAGAAGCCTAAAGAATGGTTCTTGGGTAAATGTGTACGTTCTGACGAATCTGCTCCTATTGAACCCACTGCAAATGTTGCAAAGGGCAAATAAGGAAGCAACATTAGAAACATATTGATGATTCTGACAATATTGCTTGCCTTGTATTTGCCACCGTGTTTAAAGGCTCTTATGAAGAACCTTGAGCACATGATAACTATTCTTTTGTTCTAGCACACCGCATAAAGGAAATGTTCCAAATGCGAACTAGGCAAAAGATATATGTTGTGGTGAAGGCTCTCAATTCATATGATGAAAGAAGGAGCAATCCGCAAATTGTGTTAATGGTTGACACAATAAAAGGGTTCATAAAGGAAGAAAAAAAAAAAGGTAAAGCAAAAGTTGCTAAACCTAGGACAAATGTTGTCAAAGCCGAAGAGGTCAAACCCAAAGTGTCTCAAAAGGATGCAGTTTGCTATCATTGCAATAAGATTGTCATTGGAAGCAAAGTTGCAAGGCTTATTAGGAAGGCCTAAAAGGTGAAGAAGGGCAATATGATTGCTACTACTTCAAGTATCTATATGATAGATATTTTTCTTTCGACTTCTTGTTCTTGGGTATATGATACAGATTGAATCCCACATTTGTTTAAATGTGCAAGGAACAAAGAATAGAAAGCTACTCAAATAAGGTAAATTAAACCTAAGCATGGGAATGGAGCAAGAGTTGCAACATTAGCCATAAGGGACTTATGAAGTCACTTTGCCTTGTGAAGTAGTACTTGTTTTGAACAAGTATGACTACGTTCCGAATTTGAGTAGGAGTATTATTTCTGTTTCTTAAATGGATGATGAAGGATATAATTTTCTTATTTTCAATAAGAAGTTTTATATTTATTTAATGATATGCCTTATTATAATGCATATGTCATTGAATGGTCTTCATATCCGTGATGATAAGATACAAAATAATGTTGAAGATATCTATAATATAAATGGAAATCTAAACCGAACAATATGAACAACGCGTTCATATGGCATTGCCGGCTTGGTCAAATAAATAAGAAACATATATCTAAACTCCATTAACATGGACTTTTAGACTCATATGACGATGAATCATTTGAGGAATGTGGATCTTGTTTATTGAGATTATTGATCAAACCACCCTACACTAAGAGTAGTGGGAGGGCTAGTGACTTATTGGTCATTATACATGAGATGTATATGGACCGTTAAGTAGCATTGCTAGGGGAAGACTTCGGTATTTCATCACATTTCACTAAAGACTTATCTAGATATGACTATGTCTATCTCGATGAAGTTCGAAGGTGAATCGCTTGAGATGTTTTGAACATTTCAAAGATGAAGTACAAAACAACTTGGTAAAACTCGTTAAGTACTTCGATTAGATCGAGGTGATGAATATTTGAGCCAAGAGTTTGACAATCATCTCAAAACTATGAAATTGTTTCAAGAGTTGACTCCACACCGAACACCACTATGAATGGTGTATCTCGAAAGGAGGAATTGAACCTTGTAGGACATGGTTCATTCGATGATATGTCAATCGACTTTCCTATTTCATATTTCCTTTTGAGGATATGCATTAGAAATAATGCGGTTACACCGAATCGAGTCCCTACTAAATCGGTTCCTAAGGCCCCACATGAGATGTGGCATGGAAGAAAACTTAGTCTGTCTTTCATGAAGATTTGGGGTTGCGAATCTTATGTAAAGAGACTTGTCTCTTATAAGTTAGCACCAAATCTAACAAGGTTATTTTCGGATATTGATTTTACAATCACAAAGAGAACAAAATGTTTGTTGCTCTACACGATTTGTTTCTTGAGAAATAGTTTCTCAATAAAGAATCTAGTGGGAGTAAAATTAATCTTGAAAGAAGTTCAAGAACCCGAAAATAATATGGAACCAAGAGTAGAGACAGTAACCAAGTTCACAAAGGAGTTGTGAAACCGGTTCAAGATGCACAAGTCCATCGTAGATTGGATGGGTCACGATCCGAACTCAAGGAATAATGATTTCTCGTTGCGGAAAGTGATAAAGTGAAAGTCATTAAGAATGACGATCCTACTTGCTATCAATAAGCGATGTCCCCTCCTAATTTGGATAGATGGTTATGAACCATGGAATCCAAATTACAATCCATGTTTGACAATCAAGTTTGGAACTTGATTGGGCTACCCGAAGGTGTAAAAACTAATGGGATGCAAGAAGGTCTTCAAGACCGACATGGATGGAAAGGTGTGTACTTTCATGACTAAGGATTGTAACAAAGGAATTTAGGCAAATTCATAGTATTGACTATGTTGAAACCTTTTTCGCCGCCACAATGTCGAAGTCTATTAGATTTTCAATTGCCATTATCACATATTGTGACTATGTGATATGACAAATGGATGTCAAACGACTTTCTTTAAATGGAAAGATTATTAAGGATGTGTAGAGTACACAACCCGAATAGTTTGTCGATCCAAGAAACTCTAATAAAGTATGCATGTTGCAAAGATCCATGAGATGGATTGAAGCAAGCTTCAAGGAATTGGAATCTTCGTTTTGATGAATTGGTCAAAGAGTTTGACTTCATCAAAGAACAAAGATGAATCTTGTGTATGCATGAAATTCAAATGGGAGCGTAATATTATTTCTATTGTTTTATTACAATGATATCTTACTCATTGGAAAACAAGTTCCGACACTTAAGACTCGTTAAGTCTTGGTCAAGGAAAGGTTTCTCAATGAAAGATATGGGTGAAGCCGATTACATCCTTGGCATCAAGATCTATAAAGATGGATCTAGAAGGATAAATTGGTTTGAGTCAAAGTGTTCACATTGACAAGATTCTTAGAAGAGTCTAAGAAGAGTAGCTTGTCAATGGGTCATGGTATTTCTCTTAGCAATATTCATTGTCTTATGACAACTGATGAGCAAAAAGGGAATGAATGAAGTTCCATATGCCGCGGCACTTGGATCCGTCATGTATGCCATGATTTGTACTAGACCCGGCATCTCATATGCTCTAAGCATGATGAGTCGATACCAATCTGATCCCGTGATGAGAACCATTGGATGGCACCAAGATGTTCCTTAAGTACTTAAGAAGAACTAAGGATACGCTCTGGGATTTGAAAGATTGGAAGTTAATCTTGTTGTAAGGGTTACATAGGTGCTAGCTTCCAAACTAACAAAGTTATTTTAAAATCGCAATTAGGATTTGTGTTTATACTTATTAGAGGTGCAGCTTTGATTGGAAGAGTTCCAAGCGTAAATTGTAGTCGATTCTACTACTAAGGCCGAATTTTGGCAACATATGATGTGGCTAAAAGAGGCAGCTTGATCAAAAGTTCATTAGTGTTTTGGAAATGTTCCAAGTATCACTAATCGGTGAAACTTTTGTTATGACAAATAGTGGTGCCACTTGTGCAAACAATGGAACCAAGGTCACAACAGGATCCAAACACTCACTTAGACGTTCTTCAAGGAATTCATAAAGAATGAGAAGACGTTAAAATATACAAAGTATCAACCGATGATGACATAAGGGATTCACTTACAAAGAGCCTCGCACAGCGGAAGCATGATGGTCATGTTAGATCCATGAGTATTCGATACATAAATGGAGCCTAGTGCAAGTGGGAGACTGTTGGTGTAATGCCCTAGGCTTTAGTTATGTTTAACCGAAAACCGTTATGTATCATCTTTATCGTTTATGTTTATTATTTGATTATTATATAGTTTGCATATTTATTGTAATAATCTCCGTCCCTAATTATTAAGAGAATAATTAGTATAATTGTCAATGGATAATCATATGATGATTATATGCATAGAGATGCACATTGAAATTATGGGTACTTGTTAGAGAACAAGTGACTCGGACTTGACCCGTATGAGATTTATGTCATGGTCAAATGTCATAAATCTCATAAGGTTACTTCATTTAGTCCCTAGACCTCGAGATTATCATGACCTTACATATGATGAAAAGTTATGTTTGATTTTAGTCAAACGGTATCTTAACACGATATCTATAAAGGCTATCTTTGGCATGATCGGATTCATGATGGGAAGGATGATAAGTCAAGATGGAATTTGTCCCTCAAAAGAGAGATGTTTTGCTTGGCCCTCGATGAGTGATAATGATGAAAGCGTGTGGCCACACCCCAATATGATTGGACTATCATTATACTCAAGATCGAGAAAGCATTGAACAAATACAAGTTGACGTGGACCATGACTTGTGTTCAATATAACATCGTGAGACAAAGGGAGAAATGGAAGTGTACCATTGGAAACGTGAACTCTTACGTTGTGTTATTTGGGTGGACATAATGGCTTGCTAGAGTCCGCTTATGTCTTATGAGGGTCGATATGATCGGACTCATTGCCAACATAATACAATCCTATTGGGTCACACACAAATAGAATGAGTTGGTTGAACCAAGGGAAGAATGATTGAGAGTTTCGTATTTGGCAACTTATGTCACGCGACATAACTAGCCACCGGCTAGTTATGTCACGCGACATAACTAGCCACCGGCTACTTATGTCGTGCGACATAACTAGCCACGTACGCTTTTGATGACACTGTTCTCCTAATTCGATTAGGAAACATATTTACACTAAAGTAGTATAAATATGTGAGGTCTGTCAACCCTAAGGTCTGGCCGAAATTTTCAAGGGAAAATCATAACAAAAATACTCTCAATATTCTTCCATAAGTTTTAGGAATCTAGCAATTCCCAACCCGAGAATTGTTCTTGACATTCATATTTGTGTGGATTACCAAAAGAGGGTCTTAGTTTTGTTCAAACAAATCAAAGACCTAGAGTTCAAATCTGAAGATCCAAAGGAGTTGAAGATTCGAAGATTTGAAGATCAAAAGTTTGTGATTACGAATCACATAATTATCCGTTCGATAGCTCAAGACCGGAAAGCAATTTAGGTTGGTAAATTCTATCTCATAGCAATTCAATTTAATCGTATAGAACGGATCTTAGGGCTTGGGTTTTGTGTTAATTTTATGCTTAATTCCGCTGCGCATGGATCCATAAAACCCAACAGGAAGAAAGGGAAGAATGGCGAGGGGACAAGCGCAGATGGCGCGGAATGACCTCCTAAGTATCCATTCATTGCATTGCAGACACATTATTTGTTAAATGTATTAAGCTGTCTTTTAGCATGTTGTGAACTTAAGAGTAGACCGTGCTTGAAGTCATCAAGAAATGTTGTAATCGTTAGTGATTTGTGATTTACTTTTAATTCTTTGTCGAGACGCAAGATCTCTTGTTCGCCTTTTGTTTCTTTTGTGAGCCTTGATGGCGTCCAGGTTTGGACTTTTCTGTTGCATTTGAGGACTGAAGCAGCCTGGGCCTTGACGGCAATCCCTTTTCGCTTGGGTTTTGTATTTGGATGGGAGGTTGGGTGATCCCTTGACAAGTCGTTTTGACGGTCTTTTTCGTGGCTTCCTTGCCTCTTGTTTGTTGGCGTTGGGCTCTTGGCCTCTTTTTTGTAGCTTCTGCTTGAGCTTTTTTTTTTTTTTGTAGCTTCTGCTTGAGCTCTTTCTTTTTTTTTTGTAGCTTCTGCTTGAGCTCTTTTTTATCTTTTCTTTTTTTGAAGCGCGTGAGGGCGAAGGCAAGCACCTAGCTTGGAAGTTGACATGGGTCAGTCGTTTGATATTGAGTGACCTTCAGATGTGATTTGATGTTGCTGCCGTCGTTTGACTTAGTCAAGGTGAAGTTGGGGGCATGCTCTTGGAGAGTGTGTAGTTTGATGGAGGTCTTGGTTGACATTCAAACTTTTGACTTTTGTGTGTGTTTTTAGACCGGACCAATTAAGGTTGCCCACGTTCCCCCGGACTAGAGGGCTCAGGTCTGCGTAGTTCAACAATACATGGAGTGCCAAGAGATGCACAGTTGGTCTTCTTTAGGCAAAGTATCTGCGAAGTTTACTTCCGTTGACTAGATTCGTGAAGGGATTGCCGTCTAGGTCTGTCAGCTTCATGGCGCCTCCGGAGAAGATCTTGTGAACCACGAAAGGGCCGATCCATGTTGGTTCCCATTTTCCAAGTGGGTTGGTTCGAGTGGGAGGCTTTTCTTTGAGTACCAGATTGCCTTCCCTGATGTCTCGCGACTTGACTTTCTTGTCGAAAGTTCTAGCCATTCTGCTTTGGTAGGCTCGGACGTGTTCCATGGCCTTTAGTCGTCGCTCGTCAAGCAGAGTCAGTTTGTCGTGTCGGCTTCGGAGCCATTCAACTTCGTTGATTTCGTTTTCCAGCAACACTCGAAGTGAGGGAATATCCAATTCAACGGGTAGTATTGCTTCCATCCCGTATGTCTGGGCGAATGGAGTTTCTCCCGTGACTGTTCTGACTGATGTTCGGTAGCCCCAAAGTGCAAGGTGCATCTTCTCGGGCCAATCACATCCTCGGGTGGTCATTTTTCGGATGATCCGTTCGAGGGTCTTGTTTGCTGCTTCTATGGCGCTGTTTGTTTGTGGCCGGTAGGGAGAAGACTTGTGGCGTGTGATCTTGAATTCGGCCAGTAGTCTGTCGCATTCTCCTTCAAAATGGGAGCCGTTGTCTGATATGACCTCGTTCGGGATGCCGTGTCGGCAGATGATGTTTTCCTTGAGGAAATATGCGACTTTCTTGGAGGTGAGCACCTGGTAGGACTTGTCTTCGTCCCATTTTGTGAAGTAGTCGATGGCTACCAAGACGAACTCATGGTCGTTGCTACCAGGCGGAGCGATTTTCCCGATGACGTCAATTCCCCAAGTGGCGAAGGTGTAAGTACCCCAATCTGGATCACCCTCTTCCGAGCACATAGGAAACACCGCAGACTCACAAACACAGTCTCAAAGACCTATGGTACTCAAAACCCTCTCAAAACCCTCAACCAAACCAAGGGAGGAGCCTTTCTGGGATAAAAAGGGACAAAAGGACCTTTTGGGAATTTTCAGAAAATTGGAAAAGCATAAGTGGTCCGTACGGACCTCTTTGTTTTAATAATTACTGAATCCCCTTAAAGTCCACAATATTCCCTCAAATCCCGGAGAAAATGATTACCCTCATGCATGGTTGGTCCGTACGGACCTCTTTGCATGCTGAGGTGGTCAGTACGGACCTCTTTGCACAGGGGACATCATAATTCCAGAATATTCACCATCATCACATATTCCCTCAAATCGAGGAAAACCAAAAATCTGGATAACATGGGAGGTCCATACGGACCTCTTTGCAATTTTCTCCTACTATAAATAGAGGGCTCCCCCTCCCTCATTTTACACACCTCCCTCTTCTCTCTTCTTACCTTAGCCTTCAGGCTCCCCTCTAAGACCCTTCGGGGCAATCCCGGCCCCTTTCGGATCCTTCCGAGGCCTTTCGAGCCCCCTTGTGGTGCTCCGAAGCCTCCCCGAGCGCTCCCGTGACTCTCCTGCGCTGCCCCAAGGCACTCTCGAGGTACTCTGAGGTCCCTCGTGGTACTCCGAGGCCTTGCCTGGTCTTTCCCGAGGCGTCCCGGCTCTTTCCGAGTCAAACCGGCGATCCCAAACCACGCCGAAACTCTGCCCGAGTGACTCCTGCCACCCCAACGCACGCCGAACCTCTGCTTCTCGGATCCGGGCGAACATTCCCGAACAGCGACACCACGAATGCGAGATGCACGGGGCCTTTCCCGCGCTCTAGGGAGCGCGGATCCCGGATAATTTCAGTTGGCGACTCCGCTGGGGAATTTTTGTTTTAAAATATTTTTATACAAAACAAAAGATTTTTAAAACGATGATGAGGGTCAAACTTTCATTTTACCCCTTTCTTTAACTGTTGTGTGTGTGTGCACGTGCTTTACTTTTTATTTTACAAAAAAAAAAATAAAAATACAAAAAAATGCATCAATATACATCTGTGCATACATTTAAAATTCTTCAAAAACTTCTTTTTACTCGAAAGAATTTTAGAGACCGCACACTACGCGCACTGCTGCCTCGGTTACACCGCACCCTACTCACACTGCTGCCTCGGTTACACCGCACGCTACGCGCACTGCTGCCTCGGATACACTGCACACTACAACCCTTAACCCGGAGTGGTCTCAGTTGCAGTCCGTTTGGTCTTCCTAGGCCTCTCGGATGCGCACGGGATCATTCCAAACATCCCATCCTAGCCAAGCGTCAACCCTGCACGTTTGAGTCTTGAGTCACACTCGTCCGACTCGGTTGGTTTTTACCCGATCCGTGTCATACGGCTGGATATATATATCATGCCGCCATTTTTCGAGTCAAAGCTCGGACCTCAAGATCCCTTGCACAAGAAAAGCGATGAAAGGTCATGCTAAAATCTTGACTGATCTTGATTTTCCGAAGCTACACCTGCACGATGTTCCGTCCCGGATATACATCCATGCTCACATGACACCATGTCATCACGCCTTTGATACGTCGCCCATGACAATATGACCACCCAACGCCTAACGTCACGAGATCCCTTGCGCAAGCAAGGTAAAGAGAGGTCATGCCGAACTCTTGACCTCGATCTTGACTCGGTGGCCGGCTCGGTTCACTATTCACATGGCTAACGCATCAAAACGAACATGACAGCTCGGTCCTTAGGTTCTATTTTTCTTTTAGGCCGGTGGAAACCGCTTGCCCTATAGGACCCTCGCCCGGGCCGTCCACCCCGGGATGTCGAAATACGGGTGCAAAACGAGGGGCTTAAAGTCGCACGTATGGTCTCCACCGACCCAGATCTAGCATAGTTGCGAAAAGAAGAGAAATCTTTTCCAACCTACCTAGGACTCTGAGAAAACATGTTTTAAGTAAATTAAAACAAAAAAAAAATATAAAAGAAACGGAAACCGCATGCCACGTGAGTTTTCCCCCTTTTTATCCCGTGAGGCCATTCCTGTGTCTAAACCTTGCCCGTCACCCTCCACCGAACCGAGAGTGGTTGAGAATACCCGGGAGCCGCCTTTTCGCATCGAGGTCACAAGGTCCGATAGCCCTTCCAGCTTCAACGGTACGCACCGTCCGCTACTCTCCCATGACAGATCAGATAACAATGTGAGGGAAACGGAACCCCGCCACTAAGGAACCTCCACAATGGAGGAGGTGCCGCGAGCCTTCGAAACCATCAAGAAGCGCCAAGAAGAGCAAGCAAGCTCCGGATCGTAGACACCTTGCCTCTTCGAGGAACAGTTGCAGGCTTCCCAACCCGACGGAACCTTTGTTCTCATAGAGGACGAAGACATACCGGCCCCGGTTTCTCAAAGCTATCGGCAAGTTCCGCCTCCGCCAAGCTACGAGATCCCAAAGAACGCAAAGCGGCTCTCGCTCAAATCTCCTCAGCGCGTGGCCAAGCAGCTCCAACATGCCCGCCTCAAAGATCCGGTTTCCCGGCTCGCACATCAAGCTCGCACCAACAAAGACACATACGTGCTCGCTCCGTCGATCCCAATGCATCTCGGTATCCCCAGATTCAATCCTTTGCCTCTATACGAGCCTCGCAACCACAATCAAAAGTCCCCATGCTTACCAGGGACGGGCATCCCAAGCGGATATCCCGACATTTCAAGCTTGCCACACCGCTAGTCTGCCACTTGGGGCTAACGAATCATTTCCCCAATTCCCAAACACAACCCTTAGCGGACCTGGTAATCACGCCCTCAACTTCAACACCCCAGGGTATGGGTTGGTATACACTCAACTACCTCCCCAAGACTCCCGAATGGCGATCCCATCAGCCAATCCACCTCCATCTTCGGTTTCCGTCCCTGAAAACGGTAACCCACCTCAGACAGCTGATCCGCACATGGCTTGGCTGATCGAACAAATGAAAGACATGCAAGGCAAGCTAGCTAGTTCTCAAAAGGACTCCCTCCTGCCTACTGATCTGAGCAGAGTGGTCCCTCTCCCTCCGAAATTCAGGATGCCGGAAATGGAAAAGTTTGACGGGACCGAATGCCCAAAAACCCACATCGACACCTATGTCCTGGGTATGAGAGCCAAAGGGGCAACCCCTCAACAGATGGCGGATCACTTTCAGCATTCTCTCAAATCCACAGCACTAAGGTGGTTCCTTAATGTAAAGGCAGAAAACCACTCCACGTGGGATCAAATCAGCGAGACCTTCCTAGAAAAGTACCGCGCCAACCTTGAATGGGAGACAAACCGCCATGACCTGCAAGCCACCGAACAAAAGGATGACGAACCAGTGGGCGAGTTCTACAAAAGATGGAATTGGAAGCTCAGCGAGATAATGGATCCACTTTCCAAAGAAGAGCAGATGGACATCTTCCATTCCTGCCTCAAGCCATCTTTGAGGACCTTGATCAGCCACCATTTCTATCCAGATCTCCGTGCCATGGTCAACGCCAGGACAAAGTTTGAAAAGACTCTGAGTCTTCAAAAGGCAACAGCAACCCCCGCCTCGTCTTACCGCTATCGGACAAACTCCGGCAACTTCAACTCCCGCCCGAACAAAGGAAAAGAAGCAAATGAACAAGACACTACATCCAGAACGGAGCTCAAGTAAACCGCGATCAAGAAGCCCCAAAGAATAACAATCCCCCTCGCTTCCCACAATTCCAGCATTTAGACAACCTCGAAATGCCCTTGGGTCAAGTATTTGAAGCTTTGGTGAAACGAAATCTTCTTAAGCCTCTCGAAAATTTCCAACCGAAGACTCCCAAACCCAACATGGATATGAGCAAGCACTGCGCCTTCCACAACTACCCCGGCCACACCACCGATAATTGCTTCATGCTCAAGCAGGTGGTCCAGGGGCTCATTGAGGAGGGAAAATTGGAACGCCCTCATGGTCCCAATACCATCGGAAATCCATTCCCCCGGAACGACAGGGTAAACTCAATAGCCTTTGACGAAAATCCAAGCGAGAGCAGACCCACTACAATTTCCGAAACCGTCAGCATGCTGTCCCGCTATGACTGGGAGCGTGAAACCAGAGTCAAAAGGTCTCGTGACCAGGAATTCAGACAAGAACGCCAAAGGGCAATTGTCTCCCTATGATCTGTGCCCCGACCAAGGCATACAAATGGATGGATCGAACGCTCCCCATTGGAGACTGAGTCAAATGGTAGCACAGGAAGCAGCTTAGTCTTCACAGACGATGACTTGCCGACATGTGAGAATCGGCACAACGAAGCCTTCCTCATCCTCATAAAAATAGAGATGTTCTTCCTCCCGAACGTCTTGATTGATAACGGCTCTATAGTCAACATCATCGCTTTGAGCACACTAAAACGACTCCGTAACGACCGCTCCCTGATAAGGCCTTCACCTCGGGTAATCCGAGCCTATGATTCCACTGCACGACCAATCGTAGGAGTCATAAATCTGAGGATCCAATTCGATGCACAACTGGAGTCGGTAGAGTTCCAAGTCGTGGAAATCAAACCAACCTTCTCTGCTTTGCTGGGACGACCTTGGATACATCAGATGAAAGCGGTATCATCTACTCTTCACCAATGCGTGAAATTCATCAACGCCAATGGAGTGATTGAAGTGATCCGCGGAAGCAGTGCAATGGAAAGTGCTTGGACAGCAAGCTACGACCCAGAAGAAGGTCCCGACATGACCGAATACTCTTCTCCAGATGAGTCTCCTACCCTATCCCGCTACGAAGTGGATCCTTACATCCACGCTCTAAGCCGCGACGAGATGTAAATCGAAGAGCTCATGGGTCAGGATGACAACTCTGATATATGCGACTGTGAAGAATGCTTAAGGGAGGATCAAGAGATGGACGCCCTGATGGAGATTGATCGAGGGGTAGACCCTTACTTTGCTGAAAACCCTCTTGCAAACTGGCTCATCACCGATCCCCCGATACAAGACAACCCTCTGGCTGACACTCTCGGATCTTACGGGGACAGCCATCACAGCATAGTTCAATTCAACATTCCGGTGTCTGACCTAGATGAACAGTGGCACAACCTCCTCCAAGGCCTAATAAGGGAAGGAGATATAGCATGCCCCCTCGAATCAGACATTGTAAATGTCGTCCAAGTAAAGATCCAAGATAAAGAGGCAGATTCTATGAAAATGATCAACATCAGCAAGAATCAACTCCGAATCAGCGAATGCTTCGCCCTCTTAGAAGTAGCCCTCAGCGACTTTGAAATTACCCGATCTTTTTCGCGCACGGGGCGTGGAAAAGGCGGTTGTCTTTCGCGGAGGGTTGGTGTCTGAGACCTCGCTTCATGGGAAGGAAAAAAATGAGGAGTCGCCACGCGGTTTTGTATTTTGAGCCCAAACGTTGAGAAACGGCTATTGTGAAAAGGTGTCGTTTTTATTGGTAGCAAAAACTTAGGAAAAGGCTTAAAAGAGGATCATTTTTATTGGCAGCAAAAACGAGTAAAAAGCTTTTTTGTACCAGAGATTGTTAGGTTCGGAGGTCAAGTTACGTTTCGGGTAGAGTATGACGAGATCGCCCGAAACGCCTCGCATGACGAGTCTTTCTACCTTTCTCGAAATTGTGTGTGTGTGTGTGTTTTGAAATGGGGGCTTGAATGTCAAGCTTAATCTTGGTTTGAATGACAAACGTTGATTAGGTGACTTTGTTTGAAAAGACGAGCGTTTGAATGACAAACGTCGGTTTGAGTTTGAAATGAGCGTTTGCGTGGCAAACGTCGACTTTGAGCCATACGAGTCATTGTTAACGATTTTTACGGGAAAAATGCGTATTAAATAATTTTAAGTGTCAAATGGCGGCTTTGAGTTTGAAGATGAGCATTCGGAGGCCGAACGTCATTTCGCGCGTTTTGAAAGAGAGTTCGACGGACGAACTCCGGTTTTGAACCGGGCATTACATTGTTAACGATTTTTACGGGAAAAATACGTATTAAATGACATGCGATCAACGAATCGGGTTGCGACTCGGACTTTGAAAAGTAAATACTATCACAATCCAAACGGATCGGACTTGTAAATGACAGTATTTAAAGCGGTGTCAACGGAATCAAACGATCCGAATTCGTAAATGACGATCAACGAGGCCAAACGGCTCGGAATTGTAAAGGACGATCAACGAGGCCAAACGGCTCGGAATTGTAAATGACGATCAACGAGGCCAAACGGCTCGGAATTGTAAATGATGATCAACGAGGCCAAACGGCTCGGAATTGTAAATGACATGAAAGTAAATGGAACGGGGTCGGAACGCCGTTTTAACCCGTGATTACTTCTCTTACGGAAAGAGAAGAGGATCAAGGGGCTAAAACGTATCGGACCCCATTAGACAGAGGCGTCTACATTTTGATAACGGACGTTCGAAACAGTTATAGCGACTGGCGCGTAAACCGAGACGGAACGGAAGATTCAGAGAGAGGGAGTTATACCTATGGCTAGGGTCGACTCCTTTGGCTCGGGAGGTGTGTACGGGACACGGAAAGTGATTCGAAAGGTTGTTTCGAAGTTGTAGGGTGCGTATTTGATCGAAATACGAAGGTTTCACGCGAATCGAGACAAAACGGGAGCTCGGGAAGGGTGAAAACCAGTTTGGACCGTGGGGTGGTGATTTTTTGGTGTGAAAAAATCCTTTTCTTGCCTTTGACAGCAACTTCTATTTATAGGGTGAAAATTGCAGTAGGAGTCCGTAGGACTTGGGCCGAATTTCGGGGTTTTGGGAATTTTGGAAATGGGACTTGCGGCAATTTCGGGAAAAGTGCACAGTGAGTCCGGCGGACTTGGCTTGCAAACCAGGGGCATTTTGGTCTTTTCCTCTGAAATTGATTGAAGGGTGACTAGAGGGAGGTGGCATGGCTACCACGTGCCCTCTCGAGTCACCAACGGTGAGGTGGGATTTTGTCCCTCGGTCCGGTTTTGTCCGTTTTTTAAAATAACAGTCAGGAAATGTCCGAAACGCCCGGAAAGTGCCGGAAAATGCGTTTTTCAGGGAAAGCCATACTTTTACGTGAGATGTCACGTGCTAAGTATGGTTCGACGTCGGGATGCACGGGGCAGTCCCGGGACGTCTCGTTGGCACAGCAACGGGGAGTTTAACGAGTTCCGGTTAACCTGGAGCGGGCCAGTTAACGAATTTCGGTTAACTTTCTGACGGATTTGGACGATCCGGATTTGGGTACTTACAGACTTCTATCATCAAAGACCTCCAAGGACTGGTGGCAACACTAATGGAGGGACATCATCAGGGGAGCAACCAAAAACCTCCGCGATCTGGTTTGAAATCGAACCGCATGCAAGCTATTTCCCGGGACTCATGCCAAGGAAAGATTGGCCACCTGAACCAGCACCACTCCCTGAGCTACTGACAAACGGGAGAGTAATGAAGCCTGGTCCAATCCCTCGTCGCCTATAGTCTAGCTTCGAGTCTTGTTGTCTGTGAATTCACATCTTTTGAGTCTTTTGACGGCTTTACGCCCAACGATTGTGAGTCTTTGATCAACAATGCACATTCTTCACGCTTTCAATAAAAGGTCCGACCTTTCTAAAAAATCATTTCATTGCATCTTTAACAAGTAATGAGTTAACTAATCAAAACAGTTAGTAGCAATTCATCTATACAAAAGGCAAACACATTAATTGAATAAATGCATCAAGCAAACATTTAAGCATGTTGTCAAACGAGAGAAAAACCGGGCCCAAGCTGCCGAGGAGGTTTTAATCATAACGATTTGCAAGATTGCTGAAGAGCCAAAGAGACGCAAGTCCGACGCCATTTCCAGCACAGACCAGAACGGGGAAACCACCTTCATGAACAAGGAAGGCCCACACACAGGAGGGGTCAAAACCAAGAGCATCATGGCCCTAAAATGCCTCGCCTCTCACTTCGTCATCCTCTGGGACATGCTATACAAGAAACGCTACCATGGACCACTCCTACACTGCATCAACCAGGAAGAGGCAAACAAGTGCATGAACGAAGTCCACAATGGGGCTTACGGTCCCCACATGAACGCCAGAGCCCTGATGCAAATCATTCTCAGGATGGGTTACTACTGGATCTCCATGGAGGCAGATTGCATCCACTTTGTTCGAAGCTGCGACAAGTGTCAACGGTTCTTCAACCTCAATCATCTGCCGCCCCACGATCTCTACTGCATGACTACACCCTGGCCATTTGCCACTTGGGGAATTGACGTCATCGGGAAAATCGCTCACAGCAAAGAACGGTCACGAGTTCATCTTAGTAGCCATTGACTACTTCACCAAATGGGTCGAAGCCAAGTCCTACAAGGTACTTACCTCCAAGAAGGTCGCGCATTTCCTCAAGGAAAACATCATCTGCCGATACGGCATCCCAAATGAGGTCATATCAGACAATGGTTCACACTTCAAGGGGGAATTCGACAGACTGCTGGCGGAATTCAAGATCACACGCCACAAATATTCTCCCTACCGGCCACAAACAAACGGTGCCGTGGAAGCAGCAAATAAAACCCTCGAACGGACCATCCGAAAAATGACCACCCGAGGACTAGATTGGCCCGAGAAGCTGCACCTTGCACTTTGGGGCTACCGCACATCGATCGGAAACGACCCACGGGAGAAACCCCATTCGCCACGACATACGGGATGGAAGCAGTCCTTCCCATTGAACCGGAAATTCCCTCACTCCGAGTGCTTTGCTTTGGAAAATGACGTCAACGAAGTCGAATGGCTCCGAAGCCGACATGACGAATTGGCTCTGCTAGACGAGCGACGACTAAAGGCCATGGAACACGTCCGAGCCTATCAAAGCAGGATGGCTAGAGCTTTCGACAAGAAAGTCAAGTCCCGAGACATCAGGGAAGGCGATCTGGTACTCAAAGAAAAGCCTCCCACCCGAACCAACCCACTGGGAAAATGGGAACCCACATGGATCGGCCCTTTCGTGGTTCAAAAGATCTTCTCCGGAGGCGCCATGAAGCTGACAGACCTAGACGACAATCCCTTCTTGAATCCAGTCAACGGAAGCAAACTTCGCAGATACTTCGCCTGAAGAAGAACAACTGTGCATCTCTTGGCACTCCATGTAGTGTCGAACTACGCAGACCTGAGCCCTCTAGTCCGGGGGAACGTAGGCAACCTTAATTGGTCCGGTCTAAAAATACACAAAAAAGTCAAAAGTTTGAATGTCAATCAAGACCTCCATCAAGCTATGCACTTTTCAAAAGCACGCCCCAACGTCACCTTGACCAAGTCAAACGACGGCGGCAACATCAAAGGACATCCGGAGGTCACTCAACGTCAAACGATCCGACCCATGTCTACTTCCATGCCGGGGCTTGTCTTCACCCTCACGCGCTTCAAAAAAGAGCTCGAGCAAGGGTTCACAAAAAAGGAGCTCGAGCAAGGGCTCACAAAAAAAGAGAGCTCGAGCAAGGGCTCACAAAAAAAACAATAAAAAAAAAAAGCTCAAACGTAAGGCCTGCGAAATTGAGGTCAAGAGCCCGACGCCAACTAAGGGCAAGGAAGCTACGGAAATGACCATCAAAACGACTTGTAAGGGGATCATTCAACCTCTCAGCCAAGCACAAAGCCTAAGCAAAGGGGATTGCCGTCATGGCCTGCATCGCTCCAGTCCGCAAATGCAAATGAGAAAAGTTCAAAGATGGATGCCGACAAGGTGCACAAAAGAAACAAAGGCAAACAAGAGATCTTGCGTCTCGACAAAGCTTTAAAAGTAAATCACAAATCACTAACGGTTACAACACTTCTTGATGAGTTCAAGCACGGTCTACTCTCAAGTTCACAACATGCTAAAAGATAGCTTAATACATTTAACAAATAATGTGTTTACAATGCAATGAATGGATACCTAGGAGGTCATTCCGCGCCATCCGCGCTTGTCCCCTCGCCATTCTTCCCTTTCTTCCCTCGTCCCCGGCGAGTCTTCTCCCGCTCCACGCGAGCCAACTCTGCGTCTCTCGGTCAGAGATCGGGGTCCTCCCAGTAGAGTCAAACAATCCGCAGCTCTCGGGGCTTCATTCGCCGTGCTTCGGCTCGGATCTCCTCCCCTGCGAGTACAGTAAAAGAGGACCTCTCCCCCGTCGGTCGGTCAACTCTGCGGTCTCGTAGTCAAATAAAGTGTCTCCGTAACATCTGAGGGTCGGACCGGGGCTTCGGCACTCCTAAGGCAATAGCTATTACGGCAACGGTCCCGAGAATCGTTACACGCCCGCTCTCCAAAGCCACTTGGGATCGCCAACACGGCTGCTCATACCGGGCCGAGTGCGAGTCATCAATATGACACTCACCCGACGTCTAAGGAGCACCACGGGAGGGAAAGCGGAATACTTCCATACCCTCGAAAATACAAGAAAGCACACAGGAGCCGCCATACAAAGAGGAGCTATCTCCGTAGTAGCAAGGTCATCCCGGCCAACAAAGGCTCCTGCTTCATCCCAAACTCGCCGGGAAACAAGCGACGGAATATAGAAGGAGGACCAAGACAAACACGGAACTCGACGACATAGGACCCTTCCACGAAAGACCCTCCTAGTCTCAATTCCCGGTGCGGAACCCACCAACGGATCGATGCGTACCAAGCCGTGCCATCCATCTCTCCCAGCGGATCGATCCATATCCAACACAAGAGGTCACCGAGCAAATGACCACGGGCTAAACGACGTCTGAGCCTCGGGCATGGCCTCGAAGTCTCTCTCGCAGCCACAAGGTGATCAAAGCGGGGCTTCCCCCTCTCATGAAATGATCCCCGGTCGCGGGACGGTCGATACCATGAAGAGTCTCCCCGGCACCAACGGGACAATATCCTCTCCAATTTCCGCAAAGTGCCCAATCACATCTAACAAATCGCCATCACAAATGCCAAGGGAGCTGACCATGAAAAGCGTCGCCATCACGCACAAAGCAAATGCGTCCCAAGAGACATCACTCTCATCATCAACCATGAACCGCTCCTAAGCAGCCTCGGAAATGTCAATATGACCCGAATCAAGGATCATGCCGCACTTCTTCCAACGAAGTACGAAGAAATCCTGCAAGCTTCACGCTCACGTGACACCAATCGAAAGGAAGCGAGATGGCCTCCACCTCCGGTCCTCCAATCAAAGCCCGAAAATCCTCAAAGGTGGGCACCATTTCATTGTAGGAGAAGCAATACACATGCCTCCTAACATCCTGTAACTTCGCGCCAGCCCGCAACAAATCCCAATCAGAACCAACTCCTTAAAAAGACCCAAATCGAGCAAAGACGAAACCTTACCTCGAAAACCCATCTACGATGCCTCATACGGCACCGCATCCACGTTTTCACCGCTCAAGGAAGTGTGCTTGCCTCTCTGCGAAAGCCTCGGCAAAATTCTAGGAACATACGAAGAATCCATGGCAAAAATGGAGGTTTCTAGAGAAAATGGGGAAGAAAGCTCGAAAATGGCCGCAAATGGGGAAATGGGGAAAGACCGGACAATCGGAAAGCATTTATTTCCTTCCCAAAAGCAAGGTTGAGTCCGTACGGACCTCTTTGCAACCTAGGTCTGTCCGTACGGACCTTATTGCATCTTGGCCCCACTTTCTCGCGCACAACAACCACTGTTCTCGACGGGACCTTGCTCCAAATGGCCCAAACACCGGCCAAAGCCATTTCCGACAAACATACACTACCCACAAATGCACTCTCACTCACGTGGCATGCACAAAATAAAAAATAATAGCAACAATTCCTAGGACAATTCCCAGAATAACAAAAACGACATTACATCTTAAAATGAAATACTTTTGCCATGCAAATACAAGTGTTTTATTACGAGCACCCATAAATGTCATTTGCTAAACAAAAAAAAAAGGGAAGATATGGAAAGAGGGAAAGCAAATGAACCCTAATCCGAGATCTTCGCATCATCCTCCTCACCAAGGTCCTCAAGAGAAAAGTCGGGCATCCCGGTGAACTCGCCCGTCACATCCTCATCATCAGAGTACCGAGCCCCCTCCGGAGGCTGGTACTCAAAGTAATCAGAAGGATCAAATCCGACGAAAGGATGGAAGAAAGAAGGCTCACGGACGAACCCTCACCCCGCGCATCCCGCCGAGGAAAGAGGCGAGTAAAGGGTCTCGCGGCCTCGGAGCTCCCGGGGACGTCCCGACATCCATGCTATGCCACCCCGCGAAGGTCCCTCCCGCCGTGGCTCGGCTCGGCTCTCGGTGGAGGAACATCTACGTAATGCCTCGAAGGCACGGGCGTGTACCTGGCCGCTGCACACGTCCCGCGAAGACCGTAAGAAGACATCTTCGACGCCATCTTCTTCGCGAAAGACCGCATTGCCACATAACAACGGGTCAGCATGTCAAAAGCCCTCCCCGGGACCTGCACAAGCAAGCAGCCAAAGAAACGCTCAGCAATACAGTCATACTCAACAACAAAAAGATAAAAATACAGAAAAGATGCCAAGATGGAAAAGAGTAAGCACACTCACCGGTCTATCAGGATCGTCGCGGTAGGCAGCAGGAGCTTGCTCAGGTACGGGTACAGGCCGCCCTCCTCCTCGAGGAATCCCCACGAACGTGCGTAAAGTCCGGCCTGTGCACCGGAACCTCACAGGGGACCCCGTGGACCAGCCTCCTCTCTCCTCGCCAACACCCGTGGCATCCTCAACTTCCTCCTCACGAAGGCCCCATACTCCTCTCTATACTGAAACAAACTCCTCGGCACCCACGCCGCCAAGATATCTCTCAAAATCCAACACATTCATATCACGGGAATCCAACATCCCAAAAGGAGGGTCCCTCGGAGCCAAGGGAAGCATACCCGGGCCATGCTGCTAGAAGACCCGCTCCACCAGGTACATGACATCACAAGTCAGGCCCCGCGGCATCTTCATTTGCTGCCGCACCGTCACTGGGGAGCCCCCTCGAAGTCATCATCCTCATATCGAGCCCAAGGATACAAAACAAACCTCTCCGGCTATCTCTCTCCAAATGCTCCTGCTGCACATCCACGTAAGCGATAGTGAGCTTCCCTGCTTTGGTCCTCCTCCTCCTCGTTGGGGCGTGCCTAGCCTAACATAGCGAGGATATCTTGCTACGGCCCCAGGATCTCTATCCACTTGGGAAGCACTGAAAAATCTCATAGAACCACACATGTGACAAAAGCGTAAAAGGCTTAGTGCAAAAGAAAATGGAGAAACGACAAGTTGCTAAATCAAAAAAAAGAATAAACTCATACCTCCAAAGCAAAGTCAAAACAAGCCAAGGAATCGGCTGCACCCCAGGCTAAACCGGTCCAAAGAGAAGTAGAGCTCGGCCAGCCCACCTCGCCCCAAGTTATGTCACAAACTCTCTCCCAAATCAATCAAGCTCTCCCGGCAGAGCAAAAGGAGCCGTAGTCGAGTGGTTCGAGAACAAAGTCTCGAAAGCGCAAACCACAGAAGGAGCGCGCTTGAGCCGCTCCGCCGTCACTTGGCCGGTACCCGGACATAGGCCCCAATGCGGCCGTGATCCTCATCTCAACATCACTATACAAAGATGCCAAGACCCCTGCGAGGAACAGGCGTAAAGCCCAGCAGCTCCGTCGCACATCCTCGGCAATCATATCTCGCCACCGCACCGGCCCTCCTTTCAAGGAAAGCCGGTGATAGATGCAAAGTCCGTGGGCGTCACCGTCACCTCTCCCCACCTCGGATGGAAGGTGTGGGTAGTATCCCACCAATACTCGGAAAGGCCAAGGAAGACGGCTCTTGTTCTTCCTCGTATCGTAAAACCCCGACCAGAGTTCTCTACGAACATGCCTGTGCCGTGTAAGCGTAGACCAGCCTCCCGGGCTCGGCCTACCATCCACGTAAATGTCCGCATCCGCCGCCACAACTCAACAATGCCTCGAGCGATCCCCGAGTCTTCATCTTCTTGGCCTTCCCACCAAGAGCCCTCATCCCGCAGTAAACACAAAGAAAGGTACGTCAGTCACAGTACTTAATGCAAAATACCAAAATAAAATCAAAGCACAAAAGACCGTCCCAACACGGCAAAGCATATATGTCCCGTCACCAAACACGGCACGTATTGCACATGATTTTTACATGCAACTCAAAACATAACATGCATTATACATAATTTTTCCATACAGTCCGTCACAAAACACGGCACACACTGTATAAATTTTCTCAACAGAGGGATCAAGCACTACACGACACATTTTCAAAAAGACCCGTCACAAAACACGGCACATATTGCACATATTTTCCCCACAAAGTCCGTCACCAAAAACACGGCACACATTTCATAACACATTTTCAAAAGAAAAGTCCGTTCCTACACGGCACATACTTTCAGACAAAACCCGTCACGAAACACGGCACATGTCACATTTTTTCTACAAAGTTTGTCCCTACATGACAATTTTTCTCACATTGTACATACATAAATAGCATAAGGTACAAAACACCAAAGCATGCATTTTCATAGAGAGGCACTTTATTTTCACAAATAAGAGCTAATCTACACATTTCTGCACAAAATGCACATATTCACAATATTTACATGCTAATTTTCAACAATTCGTCAAGAATTTCACAAAAGGCATGGCAAATAACAAAAACCCCAAAATGCGAAAAACTAAAACCTAGTTCTAGCATTCAAAAATTCGAGCAGGGAATCAAAACGGAACAGATTTCTTACCTCCCCGACGTTCCTAGAGCGACGATTGTGCACCTCCGGATTCAGATATAATACATCCTGGTTCTTCGAAAGATGGAACAAAAGAGATCCAATTTCTTTGGAGCTCCATCCGTTGCTTTCGATCACTTCTTGACTGCGTTGTCGACGACCCCTCCGAGATCCTTCCGCCATTGCGAGCAATTCAAGCCAAAAATGGAAGATTTTGGTGTAAAAATGGAGGTTTTCTCCTTCTCTCTCTCTCGGATGCACGAACTGAAGAAGAAGAAGTGAAGGGAGCCTCGAGTTTTTAACCCAGTCAAAATCTGAGAACTGTAAAAAACCAACTTGGTCCGTACGGACCTCTTTACATCCCAGGTTGGTCCGTACGGACCATCTTGCAACGAGGGGCCAAATTACTTTTCTGCCCTTATAATCTTTGCCCCTGGCAGTCCTAAGGCCTATTTCAGCAAATTCAGTGCAATATGGTCCTTAACCCATCAATTCAACAACCGACCGTCAATGTAAGCCCAGACTTCGCCTACTCAACGGCAATTCAAGAACCGGCCGTCAATGTAAGCCCGGACTTCGCCTACTCAATGGCAATTCAACCACCGGCCGTCAATGTAAGCCCGGACTTCGCCTACTCAACGGCAATTCAATAATCGGCCGTCAATGTAAGCCCGTACTTCGCCTACTCAACGACAATTCAACAACCGGCCGATGTAAGCCCGGACTTCGCCTACTCAACGACAATTCAACCACCGGCCGTCAATGTAAGCCCGGACTTCGCCTACTCAACGGAAATTCAACCACCGGCCGTCAATGTAAGCCCGGACTTTGCCTACTCAACGGCAATTCAACCACCGGCCGTCAATGTAAGCCCGGACTTCGCCTACTCAACGGCAATTCAACCACCGGCCGTCAATGTAAGCCCGACTTCGCACACTCAACGGCAATTCAACAACCGGCCGCCGTCAATGTAAGCCCGGAGTTCGGCTACTCAACGGCAATTCAACCACCGACCGTCAATGTAAGCCCGGACTTCGCCTACTCAACGTGCAATTCAACAACCGGCCGTCGATGTAAGCCCTGGACTTCACTCAACGGCAATTCAAACACCGGCCGTCAATGTAAGCCCGGACTTCGCCTACTCAACGACAATTCAACCACCGCCGTCAATGTAAGCCGGACTTCGCCTACTCAATGGCAATTCAACTTAACCGGCCGTGTCAATGTAAGCCCGGACTTTGCTCTACTCAACGGCAATTCAACCACCGGCCGTCAATGTAGCCGGATTCTTCGCCCGCTCAATCCGGCAATTCAAGAACCGGCCGTCAATGTAAGCCCGAACTTCGCCTACTCAACGGAAATTCAACCACCGAAGCCATCAAAAGTAAGCTTCCGAGCTCCTTCCCCAAAGAAGTCGAAAAGGAAGTCGTACAAGACTACATATCCTGAGCACCGGTCGTCAATGTAAGCCCGGACTTTACCTACTCAACGACAAAACAAGAACGCAAGAAGCGCGAGCCAACGTGCCTCTCCTTAAAGACCTGGAAATCTCCAAGGCACAAAACGCCTCCAAAATGCTCATCCGACAACGCAAGCACCGGCCATCAAAG